>CAHIKZ030000668.1:4282500-4365000 GCA_903632075.3 Acanthosepion pharaonis | reverse complement strand
ACGAGGGAGGAATGTGAACTGGATGATAGGTGAACCGGTTTGCTCCTATTGAGGAGAAAATAAATAAATAATTCAAAACTCAAAATTTCAGTGTTCAGATGTATAGAGTTGAAGTAGACTTTAGAAGGAATCAGTCAAAAGACAAACCTATCTACTCCTATTTGAAATAAAGAATTAGCAATGAAAATAGAATGAAAAAAAAAACTTAATAATAATAATAACACTTCAGCTAAAACATTTGGGTATAATTACATGTACTGACATATTAGTATCAATTAATATAATGAACTCTCTCATCAATATATGAGGACAAAAGAGTTTAGGTTAAAAAACAGAAAAGGTAATTGTTCAGTTCTTATGTTTGTGTTTTTTGTCAATCAAGTTTTTATTTGCAAACCAGTTTCACAATCAACACAAATGACTGATATATTGGATCTGAATTTAGTGTTTAATCTTAATTCTCTCAGAGGAATATGTTTCAATGCTGACAATAATTTATAATGTGCCTCCTGACCATTATTCCAAAAGATGGAAGAGGAATCTTACTAGATTCTTCTTCTTCTATATGCTGTGTCCCTAACTGATAGCAGTACTGGATGCTCAGTCAATGAATTCCAAATGTTTCCTTATAAGGAAATGGCTAATATTACCATTCCCATTACTTTAGCCTTCCAATGCAGGTAATTAATTTACAAAAAAAAATAAGTAAAATTTCAAGAACATTCTTAGTAAAAAATATGTACAAGTAAGGACATCATTAAAAGTCAAGATGCCATCACCGTTAGGTGATTTCCTATAAAAATGGAATTCAGGTTCAATTTCTCTTGGGAGGCACATATTCTTTATCAAGACTTTCAATATCTAGGTCAGTAGACATAATTTCACTGTTAAAAAAACAAAAAAAAAAAACAAAGGGATGTCTTCTCAAGTACTGCTTGTGAACACCAGATATTATAAGCATCATCCTACAATCTGAAATAGGATTTGGCTTTAAATAACCTACAAGGGTTTGATAAGCCATAAAAAATAAACAAACAAACCTCAAACATATGTACTGACTAAATATAATATCTATAGTAATAAAAATGTTGTATTTTAAAAATAACCACTTAAAATAAATTACTACATTATTAAATTCATTTTTATGAATAGCTTTACATTATCAAAAATGAAAACAAAATTTATTGACTTGAAAGTATTAATTTCTAATTCATTTTAAGTAGAGCATTTCAGGTTAATTGATTTGATAACAATATCAATGATTTGATAAAATTGGCCATGATTATGATAAATGTCTTTTTCTTATAATGATTTATGTTATTGGATATTATGGTGATTTAAGCCACAAATAATATCAATACAGGAAGAACACAGAACACAAATTGAAAGCTAAAAGGAATATTATTGAAATTCATATATACAAATACTATTGAAATAATAGTTCTTGTTGCAAAGAAATTGTTCTGTTTGCAGTTATATATTATAATGAAACAATACAAGTCCACTTAATTGAAGTCCTTGATTTTGCAGAATGGTTTCATTTACTTACTAATATAGTACAGCTTTCATGTCAAAACTGCAGGTAGAATCAGGGGTGACTTTGACATCCTGTGCCTTGCAGATCTCAGCAGAAAAGATGAAGATACCCAGCAGCGAATAGCATTCTTTATAATTGGTGCCAATATATTGGCTTGTGATTGGTTGGTTTGACACTATACCTGATCTCTAGAGAGTGCATTTGACCAAGGGTGATAACTCACTTACATAACATATATATTTTTCTTATAATATATCTGAGAAAAGAATAAGTATAGTCCAAACATAACATTTATTCTGTTGAGAAACAATACACAACATACAAAATTTTACCTTCTCTGAATATTTTTTGTTATAGATCAATAAAAGTTCTATTTCCAAGATGGGTCTGGCATGTGGTGTCAGAAAGGGACACATTAGTCATTCTTATCTATCCACATCCTGGAGGCAAAAAGAGACCAAGAGCTTCATATCTCCTCCTGAAGTAGCAGGAATATGGGTTTTGATTGGGCAGTTTTGTGACCAATCCAGAACTCCTTTACATATAGGGTTTGACAGAGCTGTAGCGCGCATCACCACAATTATTTATGTTTGACTGGGAATGACACGGAAAAGGACAAGCAAAGATGCTGGAGGTTACCAAACATGTAGTGGTCACAATGGAATTTATATTTGACATAAAATAGCACATAGTATAAAATACAAGACAGAAACATAACAATTGAATTTATTAGTGTTGATGTACATGCATGTAAGCTGAAGGTTTGAATGAGTTATATCTCTTAGATTTGGAAATATTTGTACTGGAGCTCATAAAGATGAAGTAATTATTAAACTGAAGTTTTAGAAGAATAAAGTTCATGTTGCATGTTAGGAAATGGGAATTGGTAAAGTTGGTAAGATTCAGAAGAGTTAAGAGTTCGTACTTGCGTGAATTGGTAATGTTCTTTAACGTCTGACCGCACAGTCAAGACAGGAGTTCTTGAAGATTACATCTTGGCAGCAAGATGAATGAAGAGAAAATAGAGAGAGAGAGAGCTTACACGTGTTTTGTTTATATAAGGTGGTGTATCATGTGATGGCTCAAACCTTAGTGAGCGGGAAATTTCATTCCTCGCATGCAGGATATCTGATTGGTCGGAAGTGACCAATCAACAAGCTAATTTTGAGGAGATTAACCAATGAATGCTTGTCGCATGATTTGTATGTATGTGATGATAATTACTACAGAGCTATCTAGAACCTTAAAATCTACTACTGCTCTGTGTATTTTTTTAACACACTGCACACTGTATTCACACTGAAGAAGCTAAAATTCTAGCAACAATATCTTTGCTGTTATTAAAGAATCAATGATAATTAAAACTGATTTGTTTGCTTAACGCTTTTGTTCCTGATATTCATCAGCATATTGTAAATGTTTGCAAAAACAAGACTGAATGGAGAAATTTAATGCTTTCAATATTAAAAGATCCGGTTTTAAAATACTCTTAATTTATATTATTTTTCAGAATCTGCTGTGCAATTCTTTTTTTTTTATTTCCTAGCATTTCATTTTATTTCTTTTTGTCTCAGAATCATTATATTTAATGATTCTGACACAAGAAGAAATTTAGATTCTTTGATAATTTTCAGGATTTATATTTACACTATTATTTCTTTATTTTTACTTGATGAGCTAAGCAAAAATTTATTTTTCTGTTTTTTAATATGAACAATGAACAAAAAGGCAAAGGAATTAAGCCTTAAAAAGAGTCCTTCCAAAGAAAATATGATCAAATACAAAAATATAAATGCTAATGATTCATGAATTAGGAAAAAAAAATCAAGTATTATAAAGTTGAATTAGTACAAGAAAGAGATTTGGGGGAAAAAAAAACAGATTTTGCTTAACCTCTGACAATATTGGAAAATTACATTTTTAACTATTATTCTTTCTATTTGTATTTGCAGCACAAAGATTTTCCTATTCAATTGAACAAAGATAATAAAAAAAATTCTTTCTAATCAAATTTAAATCTTTTGAAATGGTTCTCAGAAATTAAACATGTCTTTAAAAGTGTTTTAATTCATTTTTTTTTCTTAAAAAATTCAATTTCCATTCTAGATTTTTTCAGTAGTTAATCTGTCTTTTCAAAAATTAATTTCTTTTCTTCATGTTATTTTTTAGGATTTCTCTCTCTTCTTTCACTCCCTTTTTCTCTTATTCCCACCTCTTCTCTCACTCTCTTTATCTCACCTTCTCTTTCTCTCGTATTTTAATTGTTTCAAATCTTTTTTTCTGTCAGTTATCATTCAGTATTTTTCATCCATTTCTCATGGCATGATGAAGGCATGATATCTTTTTTTTTCATTCCTTTCTTTAAATATCTTCTCTTTCTCCACTATTTTTCTCACTTTTATCTCTCCTCTTCCCCTTACATTCTCTCTCCTCTTCCTCTTTCACTCTCCTCACCCCTTTCACTCACATTCTTCTTCTCACATCCTCTTTTTCACACATTTTAAAGGATACAATTTTTTTTTTTTCTGTCAGTGATCTTTCCATATTTTTCCTCTATTTCTCTTGACATGATGAAGGCAGAATCTTTTTTTCATTTCCTCTTCACTTTAAATATCTTCTCTTACCATCACCCTCTCTCTCTCCCCCTTTCTCTTTTCATGTCTTGTTTTTTACCTTACCCACTGCTGTCAACCAAATGCCATCATAGAATTTGATCATTATTACACACATCAATTTTGTTCTACTTTTATTCATGAATCTTCACTTGCTGATTTTTTAGGCAGTGAAACAAAATAAAACCCCAAAAAACAAGAGAAATAATGTTGCAACAGTTCCAAATTTTATACAATCCCCAAAAGGAATACAAATGCCTTTTACAGAGTGAACCTACTATTTGGTGGTTGGGATACTGAAGCCCCCAAATATTACAAGTTTTTACAGAGGACTAAATTTGTCTTTTTGGACAAATTCTATGACAATGTTTTTGAGTTGAGCTGTATCATTTGTTAAAAATCATTACCTCCATTACTTTTCAAAATGAATTAGAAATCTTCATTTCCTATTATTTTTTTTTTTCTGAAACATTCCCTTCTAATAAGCTTTTATATAAGCTTTTTATTTGGAAAAACCTATCAGTCTCATTCCAGAAAATAAGTATAAATGAAAAGCAAAACATACTAATTATATATTTAAAATCAAGTAAATAAATATTTACAGTTGGATAATTAATCTAAAACAAAAAAAAATGTTTATTTTATCAAAAAATCAGATAAAAACCATAAAATCCAAAATCTTTAAAATGTATTATCTGACATAGCACATACACAGCTGATTTAGTCCCAACACTTTAATTTAATACTTGGCTAGCTAGATATTGTTTCAAGCTATGGACACTTGGCTGAGTGGTTAAAACTATAACTTTCTGAATATGAGATCTGAGTTTGAATTTTATCATGGTTGATTAATCAGCAATGTGACCATGACATTATCAGCCTGGGGACGTGATCCCAGCATGCAGTAACTTTTGAAAGTGCCTGAAAAACCAAATCCAAGCATTGTGAGTGAAATTGGGTAGATGGGACTATTTGCGACCCATTGAGGGTTGTGTTAGCACAAAGTCACAAATCATTGTGACTGAGGGTTTGAGTGTACCAGCCTTGATCAAACTGTTGATCATGCCAGATAATATGCTCTTTACAAGAAACTGTAAGGTTCACTCGGTCAACAGGTGGGCTCTATGGATGTGCCTGAGCAGGCGTCTGCAATAGGGATTGGTTAGCCACCCTAGAATACAGGCATACTCAGATAAGAACAACCAGTCATCATTGTTTTAAGCAAACCAAATCTGTCTGTCGAATTTAAATCTTCTATAATGATTTTCAGAAATTAATTATGTATTTAAGAGTGTTTTATTTTTTTCTTTAATTCATTTTTTTATGTCTGTCTGTCTGTCTGTCTGTCTGTCTCTCTCTCTCTCTCTCTCTCTCTCTCTCTCTCTCTCTCACTCTGCCCGGCCATTTTGCTCAAGAATGTATTCCTACTACATCTGATGATGATAATTTTGAGAAAATACTTGTGCAGGATAAAGATATGTTCTGACAAATGCTTATCTTATCATTTTCTTCTTTTAGGAGATCAAAAGGTGAGTCTAATTATGTTCTCTTCGTCCATCAGCAGAAAGTTAGTTATGAGCCAAGATTAATAACTCTCACCTATCTCATGTTTAAGAATAAACTCTAGACCTCCTGGTTGACAATCTACAGAGCTTCATGCCAACACAATCCTCTTTTAGAAGCAAAGAAGTTTTAACGATTAGATTACAAGTAATTACTGCTTTAAATTGACAGGAAAAAAAATGAATAAAAAGTAGCAACTCAGGATGGAATATTATTTCCTGGCCATGAAATAGATTTTCTGCATTTAACTCTAATAAGCAAAAATAAAAAGAAAATAAATTTAATAATTCACTTAAGGAAAGGCAAAAAAAAAGAAAGTGATATCCATTTATTCAGGTGTGCAGATTCTTGTAAATCAGTCTTCATGATTGGTCATTGCAGGAATAGGAAGAGTGTTAAACTATTCTAATTAAATAGAACCTGTTATTAAATAGCTTTTTATAAGTAACGTCTTTACAACTATGATTTTCACAAGTGAAGATATGTATATTTTTTAATATTTTTTTTTAGATTCAACCTGTACATGACCCTGGCGAGTGGGGATCACTCAAGGAAGAGGATCACATTAAGGGCTAGTTTATGTAGATAGTAGAGGAAGATAATGGTTAACTCTAGACTTGAACGGGTTAAGAGTGTAGTGATCAGTGAATCATACTCTTGGGAATAGATTCCATAGGGCTGTTTGGGTGGAACTTACTTCTTGTCAATAGAATATAGAGGGAATGGGAGTGATTTGCTACAAAGTAATTGGCATGGCTGGCAAGACCAAGGAATGTAGTTCATCCGAACACTTTCCATGGAAGTAGCAATGAAGCAGTAAGAGGCTTGCCACATCTTGCATGTGAGAGAGAGAAGTTGGAGTGTTGAAAATAATTCTTCTCCAACGAGGACTCACAGATGCTTTTGAACTCTATCAAGATTGAAAAGTGAAGACTGGGCAGCTCCTGCCCAGATATGACAACAGTACTACATTTTTGGCCTGATCTGGCTCTTATAAAATTAGAGATACTTCTATTCATGGAATTCTAACATTTTTAAATACAGTCCAACCTCTTTAATCCATCACCCTTAGGGACATAGAATTGCCAGACAACAGAAAATGCTGGATGACAAAAATAAATTCTAAAAACCCTTCAAAGTCGGTCTATATTTATGAGATGAGGTATTACAATTATTTACATTGTTCGGACTGTTGCCCTCATTTTTATTGCCATATTCACAATATTTCAGCCATTGTACACTCCGGCTTTCTTCAGGTGATTGGAATTTCAAACTGAACCATTTATTTCATCCACCTGGGTAGATTGTTCTAGTTCCATGTGCCATGCCTCTTCTGGATCTCTCAGTTATCTCCATTTAACTCAACTCAAGTTTTTTATTCACCACTTCAGTAGCCAGGTATTGAAGTCACAACACTTTAGGTCAAGTCATTGGATCCGACCAATGCTTCTATACACTGGGCCATGTATCCTTGGGAACACATGGTCCAGTATCCATTCACCTGAAAAAAGTCTGGAGCATACAACTGCCAAAATGTTGTGAATATGGCAATAGAAATGAGGACAACAATTCAAGTGATGTAAATAATGTAAATAACTAAAAAACTTAGGTAAACATAGTCTTGCTAGCTCATTCCACATATATATTGCTGTGTTATCAAAGGTAGAAGAAAGCTAACAACAGGAAATAAAACAATCATTAATGCTTCCAAACAAGGCTTTTATTGTTTCATGCGATACAAAGCCCCCCTCCCCCCAAAAAGTCTAAAACCATACAGTAAGTGTTATACAAGTACTGATGTGTTTGTATAATCAATACAATGTGGCTGTGCGTATGCTCTGTTTTGAATCAGTGTATACCAACTTTTACATTCCCCTGTATAGAAATTCTTGAAAACTGCAAATTCTTAAGTAGTACAGTCCAATCTCTTTAATATGGTACAATTAGGGCCAGATGAGAAAAATCATACCTAAAAATGTTGACACCTAATGGTTAATTGATTTATTTTCTATGGCTTATCAACCGTTTGGAGGTTATTTAAAGCAGAACATATTTTTAGATGTTTTTTGAGATAATAATACATTTCCCCAGGAGTATTTGCATGTAAGAGAACAACAAAACCAAAGAGAATTGGAACTCGGCTCTCCTATTAACAATTCAGAGCCATTATACCACCCACACATCGAAGCTTACAACACCCGGTATTCCCTAGTGGTCACTCCTCTAGGCACTGACCAGGCCTGACTTTGCTTAACTTTGGTGATCATACTGGAATCGTATGCCTTGCCGGCTCATTCCAGACACACACACACACACACACACACACACACACACACACACGCACACACACACACACATATAGATAGATAGATAGATAGATAGATAGATAGATAGATATAGATATATTGCTGCATTATCCAAGGTAGAAGAAAGCTTCAAACAGGAAATAAAACAATCATTAATGCTTCCAAACAAGGTTTTTATTGTTTCATGCAATACAAAAGCAAAAAAAAAAGCCTAAAACCAAAAAAAATATATACTTACTGTAATGACAAAAATATGCAGGTGTAGGTTTTAAGAAAGCTTTATTCAACTGAGAATACAAGGTTCGTGTATAGTGTCCTTTTACAGTCCCAGTAAACAGAAATAGCCCTCTCAAAGATCAGAATAACAAAACAAGAGGAGACTGCTCATGATTAATCATAACATTCTCCCCCATTTCATTTTAGTTGTATAGGAAGAATTCATTCCATTTTGTTGGCGTTCTGCAGGTTCTGCTGGAACGTCTTGGTAAGTCAGCATTCTGTGTTCTTAATTCTTTTAAGTACTGTTCAGCAATTCAACATTTAGTTGGCATCAGGTAGCCAGTTTGTCATGAGAAGATTTCATTCTTTGGTTTCCAGTAAGTAGCTTGTAGTATGTCCATAGCTTCCTCATAAGTGGGACAGTCCAAGATTATTTCATGTACTGAGTGGGATATATGATTAGTTAAGAGTCCAAGCTTGTTCAATGGCCAATGTGGTGTTTCTACATGTACTGCTTTTAAGAAGTTTTTGAACATCACTTGCCAATGCATCCAGCGCTTTTCAGAGTCTGTAGTATCAGGTTCTACGTCGAACCACTGTGGGCACATTAATTCTTCCATGATGGAGAGATTCTCAGTTGAATAAATTGTAATTACAAAAGTAGGCAGTTGTAGGCTTTAAGAAAGCTTTATTCAACTGAGAATACAATGTTTGCATATTGTGTTCTTTTATAGTCCCAGTAAACAAAAATAGCTCTCTCAAAGAGGAGAGTAATAAAACAAAGAGAAACCACTCTTGATTATTCCTAACACTTACTATCGTAAATGGGTAATTGTGCAGCTATATATAAGAAATGAGCAAGACCATATTACCAAAACATTCTGCCACTGTCGGCTACTGTGAAAAGTTGTTCCAGACCATGGAAATTACTGCCTTATGTGTTGCTGAATTAAAGAAGTCAGACTGTACTTCTGTTCTTAGAATTTTAACATATTCAATTACTCCTATTCTTTCATTCTAACATTTTTAAATATATTTATTCTTCAAAGTCTAATACATTTTATTATTTCTATTCTTGCAATTATAACATTCTTTACTCATTTCTAGTTTGAAAACATTTTTCACTGTTCATATTGTTGGAATTACCATTTTTAAATTACTTCTTTTATTAAAATCATTTCACCCAAAGCAAAGCAATAAAGCCATTAAAGTGCAAGAGGTTACTGAATACCAAATAATATTAGAGGAAATTAACACTATTAAGGAGTGCGAATAATAAAGGAACAGGAATCAAGAAAACAGGTGATAATGATTGACATTGTATTTAAATTTTGGAAGATCAAAGTTGGTTGGGAAACAAGAAGCTGGAAGAGAGTTCCACAAGTGAGAAATGCAACAGAAGAAACTGTTAGCATAGAACTTATGGTTACGTCCAACCATTTCAACTGTAGAATGATGAGACCTTGCTGCCAATCTAGTCAATCAGCTATGTATCATGTGTGATGCATACTTAGACGATCATGTATCTTTCAGTACATGACTGACAAGGCAGATTTTTTCCCGCAGTAGACCAGTTGCCATCCAAGTCTATAGAACCCAATCTGTCCTGCTATTTACCCATAGCTGGAGGGAGAAGAGGATTCATACCTTTCCCAAGGATATTAACACATAAGTGAATGTAATGGATTTGACTGGAATTTGAACTTGACTCTCTGATTCCTCAATCTGAGAAACTATCTATTACTCCACCTTGCCCAGTACTATACTTAAATTCATCAAGTCTAGGAACCATAGGGGAAAGTTCATCAGAACAATTACCATGAATGTATTTATAGAAAAGGTACAAGGAAGCTATATTATAGTGGTAGGGAAAGTGACTGAAGCTGATATGCCTGGTCAGGATCAATAACATTGCAGATTCTTTGAATTTTATCAAGAATATCTAAATATAGAATAGGAGAGCTAGACCAGATGTGACTATTCAAAGCAAGGATGAATGATAGACTTATAAATATGTAACATAGATTCTAGTGAGAAAAATGATCTAGCATGACTGTAGTATCGTATGCAAATTAGATAGACAAAAATAAATAGAGAACAACTGGTGAACACAGGGCTATGCCTAGCAAACCCGGTTGCTATTCAGGACATAGAGAACTGTACTATGACTACTACTACACACAGAGACATGCAAAACAAAACAATGACACAGTCACCAACTTTTTCTATTTTTAGAATGATAACATTTTGATTATTCCTGTTCTTTGAATCCTAATATTATTTTAATTACCTCTAGTCTTAGAATTTTAATATTTTTAAGTGTTTCTATTCGTGGAATTCTAAAAAAATCTTTTCTTCTATTCTTATAACTGTAAAACTTTTTAATTATTCCTGTTCTTAGAATTCTAATTTTTTTTTTAATTTCTTCTTTTCTTAAAATTGTAACACTTTTAATTACTCCTATTCTTGGAATTCTTACATTTTTTTAATTACTTCTGTTTATTAAATCCACTCATCCATCTATCATTTGAACTATACATGCGAGTACTATTCACTTGAAGGTGTTATTCTTGTAGCATCGCCTCAAACAAGAAACATCTCCGTCATTCTGCTTGTCAGAATACTAATTGGCAGTCTCCATTTCCAGTCAGCACATTTGCCCGGACTCAATTTGCCTCCATTTAAAATGTCATGTCCTTTCCTCCTTAAGATACTTGCAGATATTAATTGAATACTGCAGGACAACAATGGAACAAGTCCAATGCCATTACCTCAGTAACATAACCCAACTCACCATCAAAGGTGGGAGGATGTAATTCTGAAGAGTAAATGGAATTCAGTAAGTGTTAACTTGTTTCACTGTAGATACAAAGCCCCAGGGCATTGTGGGAAAAGTTCATTGAAATAAAATCCACAAGAATCAATTGACTGAGAGCAGCTACTATGGCTTTGCTGATAGACTTTAAGAATATTTCTATGGCCATCATCAGAAAATGACGGACATGTGTTAAAACCTACCAGCAGAATTTAAATCCCAGACAAGGCTTTTATTCTCGACATACTGAAAATTTATTAGCGTTAAACTGGCAAAAGATAGTGGCTCAAAATAAGTTCCCACAAATAGGCAAGGAGAAATTAGTCACAGGTTTTAAGTTGCTCAGCTGTATTGATTGTAGAAGTCAGTGACATAAAAACAGAATTTAACCTTTCCCCCCTCCTCTTGTTCCAACTCATGACCAAGGCAATGAATCTTAAATTTTAAGATGGGTTTTATTTTTAGAGATTTTAATCATCATCATTTATGTCTCATCATAGCTCTCCACAACTTCCTATCACTTATAGCTCTAAGTAACATTTGATTCTTTTCATTTCTCTTTGTCCCTGTTCTGCCATGCATTGTCCACTTTATGTCCACTTTTATATTTATATTTACATACACTCTATCCCTGATATTGAGCACTCTTAACCTATAAATATACCATATCTTAAAACTATATTTTTATCATGTATATATATGTGTGTGTAGGTATATATACATATACATGTATGTATGTGTGTATATGTGTATACATATATCAGTAAGTCCATTGTTTTACACATAGTAATTAGTTTAATTTTTTTTTGATATTAACACTATAAAATATTCACTATTGAATTAAGTGCATTGACAAAGAATAAATATTTGTTGTGTAAAATAAATTCTTTTCTCACCATAAGATTTCAGACATACTTACAAAGATATATAAACTTAGTAAATATCTAAATTTGGTTCAGCCTTCCCTTACACATGACTCTCTCTCTTTCTCTTTCTCTTTCTCTTTCTCTTTCTCGCTATCCCACCCTTCCTCTCTCTCAAAATGTTGTCATATCTGTTCATGGCTCTCCCCAGTTTCCAGTCTTCCATTGCTCTCAACAAAATTCTCTTATATTTTTTTTTTTTTTCATTCATTTCACCCCAAACAAGGGGATAATTCCACTAGGACACAAACAATAACTGGGAGTGAAAGAGAATTAGAAGACTTTACCAAGGAAAAATGGCAATAAATGTACAGGTTTTAGGAAGACAGAAGATAGTGATTGATGTTGCATTTATATTTTTGAAGGATGTAGTTGACAAGAAATTGGAAGGGATTTCCACAGGTGAGAATTGCAAGGAAAGAAAAGAAACTATTAGAATAGAAGTAACAGTTGTGTCTAGCTAGTTCAACAGTAAAATGATGAGGCCTAGCTTTCCTCCTTAGTGGTTTGAGAAAATAACAATTACCATGAAAATATCTGTAGAAGAGACATAGGGAAGTAAGAAAAGAAAACATAAAAAATGACTGAAGTTGAGATGCCAGGTCAGGATTATAGACTCTTCTTTGAAATGACACCCTCTCACTCTTACCATTGAGATTTTCATCACCTTTGTGTTATAACTAATTTTATTACCATTCTGATACTAATTAAACTCAATATCTTATATAGATTGATGTTCAGTGATAATTTTAGTTAATATAATTACTTCCTAGGGATGTTTTTTTTCTTTTCTTTTTTTCTAATTTTGCTTAATGTTTTTGCTTTCCTGATCAAGAGAACCTGTTTGCTGTTTTCAAGGGAAGCAACTCTGAGTTAGAAAGTCAATGACATTTTTTTCTTTTGTTTCTGTACACATTTTTTCTTTATCTTGTAAATATAATGCATTAGAAGGTGCAACCTGATACCATCCTCATCTGACAAAAGCATTAAGTGCATCACCTGCAGTCGCAGTGCAATGAAGTATAACAATCTCTACCTAATATTTTGCCACTGCTATACACAATAGAGCATTGTAACTGTTTCTTTTATTTTATTAATTATTCACCTAATACAAGATTCAAGGGCAACTCCACTTAGATGGTTACTGAATAAGGTTTTATGAACATAAGAGGAGGAGGTAAGAAGTGCTGTCTATGAGGTTACCCTAAACTTGAAGAGATTAAGATTGTAGTGATCAGGAAAGCATCTTATCAGGAGTTTGTTCCATATAGTAGCATTTCTTAACCAGGTGCTAGTCTAAGGTTCAAACTACATATATCATTACAAGAGTCCAATATATAGAGATTAGCGAATTGCTTATCATCATTTTTGTTTGTCCGTTATTATTAACAAAACTTGTATAAAAGAAGAATTCCTGCCTAAATGCACAATTACACACACACACACACACACACACATATATATATATATATATATATATATATATATATATATGTAAGTGTGTACATTGAGTTCAAAACCCAGCTGCAACAGTCTGTTTCAAGCTTAAATGCAATCTTCAGGCCTGTGTGATGACCTCAATGTCCACTTTTATATTTATATTTATATACACTCTATCCCTGATATTGAGCACTCTTAACCTATAAATATAGCATATCTTAAAACTATATTTTTATCATATGTATGTATATATATATATATATATATTTATTTATGTATGTATGTGTGTGTGTGTGTGTGTGTGTGTGTGTGTGTGTGTCTTCAAAGAAGATACATACATATTGATCTATGTATACCATACCTGTGAAGACAGACACTAGTTTCACTAATGAAGAGGTTAAGATCGTAGTAATCATGGAAGCATCCTCTCCAGAGTCAGTCCCATAAAGTAGCATTTCTTGGGAAGAAACTGTCTGATTTGAACTTGCTTCTTACTAATGGAATATGAAAAGAATGGAAATGATTCACAAGAAACACAAACAAAATACACCCACACTGTTATAGAGCCACAACCAGCATGCACAGCACTGTGTTACCCAGCTGGATCCATAGCTTTGGGCAGACTCTTCCACCTACAAAATCAACCATCTAACTGAAAAAGCTGGAAATGTGACTCATCTGACCAGGTTATACAGTTCCAGTCTTCAACAGACCAATGGCAATATTCTCTGGAACAGCTGAGGTGCAGTAACTGATTGCAGGCTTCAATAATGATATCCTGACAACTACAAAACACTATTCAATATAGTGTACACTGCACAGTGCATTGACTAATAGGTTGTGTGGCACCAGTATTGAATTGAGATGTGAGTTGATCCAGTGTTCCCCTTCATTGTGTGATTAGTGACTTTGTCAGTTGGTCAGGTTTCCATTTTTGCATCACCTATGTGTGTACACAGCTTTCAAGTGAAATTGATATCTATCTAGAATTTGCATATTCTTTGATATTTTTGACTTAAAAAACATGGAGCAGTTGCACCTTGAAGATAAAGTACTCCATTTATTATTTTGTCTTGGACCAGTGTGTGGTAGATTTTAGTTGAATCTTTTTGAATTATCACAGTGGCTTGATGCAAAAAATTAGCATGATCAAAAAGTGACCCCATTGTCAAAACATCACAGAAAATTAAAAAAAAAAATGTTGAAGAATTTTTGTTATCATTTCACTTTAAGCAAGGCAATAAAGCCACTAGGATGCAAGAGGTTACTGAATGTGAGAAAAACTAATATTAAGGTGAGTGGACAATAAAAGAACAAGTATTAAGAAGACAGAAGACTATGATTGACATTGCATTTAAATTTTTGAAGATCAAAATTGACTGAGAAGCAAGAAGCTGGAAGAGAGTTCCACAAGTAAGAAGTGTGACAGAAGAAACTGTTAGCATGGAACTTATGGTTACATCTAGCCATTTCAACTGTAAGATGATGAGAACTTGTGGCCAATCTAGTACTGTAGTAAAATTCATGATTGGTTTATTCATATACTTCATTCACCAGCAAGATGGGATAGATGCTACTAGATTTTGTAACTGGTGAAACCTTGTAACATTGACCAAGATGGCCTGACCAGCAGTTAAAAACAGTTTCTCATTTATGGAGCTTGAATTTATTTTCTTGTCAGCTTCATTATGAAAAGTGATTATTTATAACTCTCAACCCACACTCATCATAAACTGAAACATATTGATCAAGATTGATCAGATGTAGATAAGAATGTTACCACAAATGTGCTTCAAGCTGGCATGTTCCATTAAATCTGGTATCAAATCCTGTCAGCATCCTACAGCATCCTACAGCATCCTACAGCATCCACAGCTAAACTACCACTTTACCTATTTCATCACATATGTCTTTTATCTAAGTTCATTTCTACACATGAAAAAAAAAATCCAATGTACTGATGTCTAATTATTAGGCACTTCAAATTAAAAACTTTTATCCTGACTTTTAAGCACTCAGTGTTTAATCTATTAAAACAGTTTTATTAAATCCAGAGAAATTTTTATCTGTTAAATCTTTTTCAAACTCTGAATTCATTTAATGAGCATCACTGTATATTGCTACACCTATTTTTTCTGTCCTCAGCTATAATACTGCAATAATACTGTAAAACTAGAGAAAATGGCTTAACTCTTGCATGAAAACATATTTGGACATGTCTTGTATGTAAAATATTCCCAAAAAGAAAATTGTGGCTCTATGAGTCGTATATTTAAAAAAAGATAGATCTTGTTGTCATATACTTTAGCAAAACTCTCTTTCCACCTTCGCAAATTTGAACTGTCATTCACTCTATAAAAAATCCTTAAAGAGATGATAAAGGAGGAGCATGATTGCAGTAGCAAACAGGAGACACATGTTGTTGGATTGTTTGAGTTATGCTACTGTGTTGGTTGAAGGTTGGAGTAACAGATTAGAGAACCTTATTACAAGCCAGAAGAAACTGATTACACAAGCTGTATTAAATTCTTTTGGCATCCTATGACTGCCACAGCTAAACTACCTCTTTACCTATTACATCACAGATATGTCTTCTTTCTGGTTTCATTTCTAAAAGTGAAATAGAACTGTTCAATGTACTCTTGTTTCTAATCTGAAACATTTCAAATTAGAAACCTTTTCATAACTTTTAAGAGATCAGTGTTTTAAACAGGTTTTATTAAATCCAGAGAAAATTAATTAATCAATAAAATTAATTAATCATTTTTATACAGATTAATTGTTATACGTTTTGCATATTCTAACATTGGGGCATCTGGTGAGGGTCAAAATCCATACACTGTTCTTTAATTCTGCGGACCTTTACAGCTAGCACACACAGTGCTACTTCCACAGAGTTTTATCACCTGCATTTCCTCCATGTTCCAAATATAAGACAAAAGTTCTGCTCAGACAGCTTTTACCCAAAATCAGCTACTTGTGAAACAGACTCTGACATGAATGCTTCCTAAACACTACAATCTAAACCTCTTCAAGTCAACAGTCAAATGTTATCTATCCTCCTTATCATCATAATTTACACTTCCTACCACCTTCTTTTTCATTCATATCACACATCATTCATCATAAGCATTTTAACAGTAACCCTCTACCTAGAGTGGCTCTCAAGCCTTGTATTGGGTAAATTTTAGTTTTTAAAAAAGTGAAACTGATCTAACAAGCGTCATTCAGTACCAGAAAGTCTGCAGTAATCATTGAATATTTCAATTTTTGACTATTTTACTTGTTTTCCTCATCAAATTATAAATCTATAAATCAATATAGAAAAATCGATTTTTATTTGTAGGATAACCAAAAAGAAACAGAAAAAATAAAAATGATGTAAAAACAACAGAAATGAAATTATAAATACAACAAATGCAAGTAGATCACATATCGATCGCCAAATTTTGATAATGTAACAAAACAATATAAGCAATAAATCAGATAAAATTAATAATGAATCAAGAAAAAAAGAAAAAAGTGAAAAAAACAATAGCAGATAAAATAATGTTCTTTTTTTTAAAAGAAGGAAATCAGTGAATCAAAATTGCTAACAAAAAAAACATTCATTGATTTGTCAAGAAGAAACTGTCTGGACAATCAATGTAATTTCAATGAAATATTCCAATTTAAAATGCTACAATTTCCTATAGTGATGGTGATAAAATATCAAACACAAAGAAGAATATCCATGAATATCCACTTGAATCCATTGCTAGCTGCTAAGAAAGTTGGTTCACTAAGTTGTATGAAACAATTTTTTTCTCCAGAATCTATCTTACATATCTATAAGACTACCATTTATCCATGGTTAGAATATTGCTGCCATATATGGTTCAGTACCCCTTTTTATATACCTTGAGATCCTTGATAAAATCTAAAGAAGTATCAGAAATATTATTGGTCTTGATCTGGCAACTTGTCTTCAGTCACTTTCCTCACTGCTGTAAGGTTGCTTCTCTGTGTCTTTTTCTATAAATATTTTCATTTTAATTGTTCAGATGAGATCTTTGCTATGGTACCTAAATTTTTTGAATTTAAGCACAGTACTAGACTGGCATGAAGATCTCATCAATTTACAGTTGATCTGGCTAAATATAACCATAAATTCTATGCTAACAGTTTCTTTTCTCGCACTTCTCACTTGTGGAACTTCCTTCCAGCTGCAATGTCAACAGCTATCTACTGTCTTTCTAATTACTCTTTCCTTTTCCGGCTCATCATTAATATTTCAGTTCCTAAATCTTCCACACCCTATAACCCCTTGTGTCTTAGTGGCTTTTCTGCCTTGCATGAGGTGATGCTGATTAAAAAAAGAAATGAAATCCCTCAGAGTTAACATGCTCAGCACATTCTCTTCCTTAAGACATCATTTGCAAAATCATCTGCACTACTGAAACCCAATCAATATTTGTTGATATTTACAAAGATTTTATAAATGCAAGCTCCCTTGCTTATTTTTTAATTTTATTTGATTTAATTTTTTTTCATAGTGAATATATATATATATATATATATATATATATATATATATATATATATGTGTGTAAAAATTCTTATGTAGCATTGGAATCATATTTTTAAATAAATAATTATATATATATATATATATATATATATATATATATATATATATATATATGTGTGTAAAAATTCTTATGTAGCATTGGAATCATATTTTTTAAATAATTATATATATATATATATATATATATATATATATATATGTGTGTAAAAATTCTTATGTAGCATTGGAATCATATTTTTAAATAAATAAATAATTATATATATATATATATATATATATATATATGTGTGTAAAAATTCTTATGTAGCATTGGAATCATATTTTTAAATAAATAATTATATATATATATATATATATATATATATATATATATATATATATATATATATAAAAATCAATTCACCCCAAGCAAAGTGATAATGCCATTAAGATGCAAGGGGCTGCTGGGAATGAAAGAGAGTGAGCAGGCTTTAGAAGGAACTGGAAACCCAATTCTGGACAGGAAACAAGGGACAAAACTCTACTCCTTTTGAAAAGAATCAAGGAGGAGACAATATGCGAACCTATCTATTCCTATAAAAAAATCTACGGGTCCCTTGTCAGTTTAACTGTTTTCATTTACTTTTTTTAACACTTTATGACCATGATACACACATCCTAGAGACTTACTCCTTTTCATGTGGGATTGTTAATTTCTGTAATTTTCACTATTTCTAAAAATAAATGGTTAATCAGAATTGCTAAGCCATAAAGTCATATTTTGACCAACCAATCAGAAAGCTTTCACAACCAGGATATAAGAAAAGAAATAATCACATAGTAAGGCAACCAAATTTAACTATCTCTAAAAATAGATGTATATTCAGAATTTTCAGGCCACAAAGCCATAGTTCAACCAACAAATTACAATGCTTTCACAACCAGGATATAAGGTCATAAGCTAATGAGAATCAAAGTGGCATTTTTTAAGCAAATCTCTAGAGATATATATAACTAAATGGAAAATCAGCCAAAAGCACAATTGATAAATAAGTTTTATCCATTCTCCAATACTGCAGTCAACTTAACATACCTAGAGCTGAAATACAGCATTTTTCATGACTCACCGGTGACTTGAGATGGCTAAGCCATCCTGCTACATTTCAACACAAACATACCTTCTTTCTTCATCATTATTAAGAAGTATTTAGATACATATATACATAGGTATACATTTATATTTACTTACTCTCAGACTCTTTCTCTCCCTCTCTATTTCTCATATGTGTCAGGACTTTTATATTTTAACTTTTGAAACTTCAACTTTCACTTTCTCTTTCTCTATTATTATATTGGAATATATAAAGATTTATTTTGCATTTTTCAATACTCTGCATTTTCTTTTAATCATTACACAAGGCAAATATACACTTAAACCAAATATAGAAAGGCATGGTGAGAACAGACGCTGCCATAAGATAACCTTCCACAAATCCTTCATAACTGATAACTACTATACAAATCCATGAACAGTTAGTAATTGTTACAGTCAGGGCCTTTTTAACTATTTTTTAACTATTGTTCACTCTATACAAGGCCCAAGAGCCACACAAGTTAAAGGGTTACTTAATGAGGTTGTTTTATAGATGCTAGAAGAAAAGATAGAAAGTGTAGTTTATGAGGATATGTAGGATAGACAACAGTTGTCTCTTAACTTGAAGAAGTTAAGATTGTAATGATCAAGGAAGCATCCTCTGGAGAGTTTGTTCTACAAAGCAGTGGCTCAAGAGAGGAAGCTGTCTGAAAGTAACTTTCTTCTTACTAATGGAATATGGATGGAATGAGAATGAGTCAACCCAGTATATGCAATATGGCTGGTCTAAACTGTAAAGGTCTGCACTTTCAGAACTAAGGAATCTATCTTCTAAGGACATTTCCTATGGAAATAGTGATGGAGCAGTGACAGGCTAGCAATGTTTCCTCTGTAGGAAACAAGTTCTAGAGTGAAAAGTAGTTCATCACCCACATTCTTGAGAGAGTGTTCTCAACTCATTCATCAAGCATTCAGATTACTAACAGTGTAGAAAATAATAATGTGTCATCAATTATTTTGCCCCCTAAAAACCCTTTTCCATAAGCCTAGCACTACTGTATGATTATTTCCATAGAAAATATTCCAACAAGCTACATTCTTTAGGTCCACCAACTCTCATAGCTAAGACTTGCCATACCACAGACACTGAGATGAACAGTTCTCATTATCTTCATATTCCATTAGTAAGAAGGAAATTTCACTTGAACAGCTTCTTCCCACAAACTGCTACTATGTAGAACCAACTTCCAAGAAGATGATTTCCCAATTTTCTTAGCCATTCTAGTCCAGGCTTAACCATTATTTTTCCTATCTAGCCTCCTAAACTTACCTCCTTTTCTTACACTCATTGAACACCCTCAATCAGTAGCCATCTACCTTGAGTGGGTCTTGGGCCTTTTATTTGGACAAACAATTAGTAAGGAAAAAAAGTATCCGACCACTACCAGAAGGAAAGGTATCGATCATTAGCTTTTCACAAATTACATTCAGTTGTCAACTTATCTATAATTAACAGCTTTTTTGTGCGATTATTTTCCACTCTACAACCACTATGCCACAGACGAAACATTGCAAGCCTCTCGCCACTCTATTGCTATTTCCAGGGCAAATATTCTGGTGAGCTGGTTCCACTAGTCACTGACCTCTAGATCTAAAACCCACCATTCCAGGTACACAGGAACAAATCACCCCATATCCCTTGTATTCTGTTTGCAAGAAGGAAATTACACTTGAGCTGCTTCTTCCCAAGGACCGCTATTTTGGAGGAACAGTTTCCTGTGAGGATGCTTTTTTGATCACAACCTCTTCAAGTCCGTTATCTTTTCCTCTCTATCCTCATAAATTACCTCCTTTTTTTTTACACTCATTGATAACCTCAATCAGTAACCATCTACCTTGAGTGGCTCTTTGGCCTTTTATTTGGCCGAACAATTAATAAAGAAAAAAAATCCGATCACTGCCAGAAAGAAGGCTATCGATTATTAGCTTTTCACAAATTATATTCAGTTGTTAACTTATCTATAATTAACAGCTCTTTCCCAAGTCACTAGAAAAGGTCAGATAGAAATAGACGCCAGACTATTATGTAATTCTGTGTTGTGGTCGCTTAGTTCAATGAAAAATATAAATACAAATTCCAAATCTTGAAACATCAGATAGATATATTCTAACTCATGACCAGATTGGCACAAGGCTACAAAAATGGTGAAGTCAACCAATACTTTCAACATTTTAAAACTATATTCATAGTTTAATATTTGATAAAAGAAAGAGTGAGAGAAATAAGATAAATTGAAGTATTTAGAAAACACACAATGTGAAGTTAGTGGTGCTCATGGAGTGTTTTTAAAAATTACCAGATATTAAAAATTATTCGGATTAATTACTCATTCCTAGCTAAAGGTTCATAATTTAACAAGATAATTCTTCGTATTTATTTATTTATTTCTATGCTTGTTCATTTTCATTCATGAGTTTTAAATTCTTCGTTTATTTTGTAATTTTCATAGAAAAATGAATTCTTTAAGGTAAAAAATTAAAGGGAAATAACTCTTCATTAAAAAAATGTTTCTAAGTTGCTTCCCTTACATAATTTCGTCCATTGTACTTGATATTTTTTTTACTTCTTTTGTCTTTTTATAAGAAAAGTGACTTCAGAATTCGAAAAATATTTGAACATATTACTCCATGCTGTATTATTTAAATGCTCTTTTGACTTTCTTCTATTTATTTATAGTATTTTCAGACATTAATCATATTTCATTAATGACAAAAAAAAAGTTTGTTTATTACGGCAAAATACTTTTTTTAGCTTTGAAACTTTGGGGATTGAAGAAGAATTTTTGCGTTGATGCATGAAGAACTGATGAAAACAAGCTTAATCCATTTCGAAAGCATGATCTCATTTGCATGTGTATGTAGTTTTAAGGTCTTCTGAAGACTTACTGAAGACTTTACTGGTTTTAAGTAAATATAATACCGATCAACATAAATGTGACAGTGTATATTGTATCACCAAAATTCTGAAATTCTCTGTATACAATTTCATTATTTTTTCTAACCATTGTTAACATCTGTTTCATATTATTTGATCTTCCATGCTTTTAAAAATAGCGTTTTGGAATTTTCAAAAAAAAGAATATGTAAAATAGAATAGAATTTTGTCTATAATATTGAGAAGTACAAGTTATTATTTCAAGAGTTGTTCTGAAATTTGAACTCATTCTGTATGTTTTATTGTTGTCAAGACGTTACAACCAATACATTCTTTAACTTTTTTGTTTCAGCATTTAATTAATTTATTAGCATAATAAATAATTAAGCGCTATCTAGGAGATTAAGCTTTTTTCTTTCTTTAAGAATCACTTTGAAAATTTTCTCTCAATGTCCACCAGTTGATTTTTAAAACATTGATCCACTGAATTTTTCTAATTAAGTGCAAAAAGTGAAAAATGTTAAAAAACATTATTTATATTTTTATTACACGCCATAATATTGTGAACTAACTATAAGAGTTTGGTAATTTATAATAGAATGTATTCAAAAAGAAAAAGAAGTTTCTTAAACTAGTTCCTAATACTTTTAAATATATTTTGGTACTTTTATTTTGTGCCAAGCATCAAAGAAGCAATACTTTTTAAGGGCAGTAACTTTAAAGAATTTATGGGAGGTAACTCTAAAAACAGTACAATATATCTTAATCTAAGGGAGATAACTCTCACTATTTCATTTGTTACTCTAATCATATACGATAGAAAAATAAGTATTTTTAATGCTATATTAACTAATTGCTTTAAATAATTGAACATTGCGAATTTTAATTTTTTTTTGTTTATACATATATAAAATTTAAATGAATAAAACCTTATGATTTCGTGAATATTTCCTTTTATAATGTGCTTTCTTTTGGATAAATTTGTATCAAAAACTTGATATTAAGAACAATTGAATCGGTTTTCCACAAATATTGTTAGGATTGAATGAACCGATTACATTTCTTTATTCACACAAACACACACACATACACACACGCACACACACAAACACACACATATATATATATATATATAACTAAAAAAGACGTAAAAATTACGAGAATTTAACGTATTTTTCAGACCATTGGGATTGAATGAACCGATTACATTTCTTTATTCACACACACACACACACACACACACACACACTCATATATATATATATATATATATATATATATATATATATATATATATATATATATATATATGTATGTATGTATAAAACAAAAAAAACGACGTAAAAATTACGAGAATTTAACGTATTTTTCAGACCATTAGAACTTCTGCCAAATAGTATTCAATAGATAAGTAGAACAATAATACTAAGTAAATAAAGAAAGGTTCAATTGGCTTCTCTGATTTCATTAAAATGACTGACAAGGTACTGCAGTTAAGTTATTTTTTTAATTTTAATTCCCCTTATGTTCTTATAATTTTTTTCTGGACATAAGTAAAAATGTAAAAACTGCCCAAGTATTTTGTATATCCGAGTGCCTTCGGCTATACTTTTTAACTATTATCAAGGATAATTTTATTTTTACTTTTAACTGAATATAGGTATTGTTTTATATATGTATCTAAAGGTATAGGGATGTTTTATTTTCCAAACACGGTCAGCACATTGTGGCCGTATTCATAGTTGATATTATTGAGTGTTGGCGTTTTCTGTTTATATATATATATATATATATATATATATATATATATATATATATATATATATATATATATATCCATATTATGTGCACTTTATGTTTTTTCCTAAATGTATTGACTGTTGGCTTAATTTTCCGTTTCTTTTTGTTTTGCATGATACGAAGGCTGGAGCGTCTGGATGTGAACAGTCTGGAGCGACAGATACACGCCTCACTCCCGTCAGTAATGAAAACAGGAGTGCAGACGCAGGTCTTCCAAATTCAAGACTCCGGCAAAAGTAAGAAATTATTCTCTCTCTCTCTCACTCTCTCTCTCTCTCTCTCTCTCTCTCTCTCTCTCAAGGAAGTTATTTAATTTTCTTCTATTTCTTATTTAGGCACTAATGCTCATTGTAAAGTAAAAAGAAACTTATAAGAATATGTGTGTAATGATTTTCCATTCAGCCAAATTCGATGGCATAATTACACCAAATATTGCTAAAGGCTTCATAACTGACTTCTTTTTTTTTAACCTGTGTACTCTCAGTGGACAATAGGTCTAAAGTCGAAGTTGGTGCTGCTGCAGTTTCAGTAGTCAGTAGGTTTTACAGGATAGAGTTACTAGCCCCACATCAAACTGGTTTTTAATTCATTTTCCTTCTCCTCGTCTAGTTGCCAGCTAAGGCTAGAAAACCTAGTCTAACCTTCTATTTAACCCGTAACTAGGAGGTGGGGACAAGCATAGGATTCATAACTTTTCTAAGGATATTTGTGCTAAAGGGAAAGCAAAAGTTTCGTCTGGATCTCAAACTCGGTTCGCCCATACAATTTCCCACGCCAATAAGCCCCACATCCATAATTCACCACGTTCTTCATAATACTGGCCTTTGGTTTGGTTAATCCAGTAGTTTTGTATATGTGTTTGTGTGTGTGAAGTGGAGTAAGAAGTCCCTTGTTTGATGCAGTTATTAAGCTGAGTTTGGGTCTAAAATGTTCACTGTATAATGTGATTAACGGAGGAGTGCAATATTGAGAGCATTAACATAGAATGAGAATTAGCTAATATATATATATATATATATATATATATATATATATATATATATATTATAAATTAATTGATTTAAAATATGTTTTTTTCCGCTACAGTTCTAACCATGTTTCCATTTTTTAAACATGGTTAGAACTGTGTAGCGGAAAAACATATTTTTTAAATCAATTAATTTATAATATTAATGCTCTGTAAATTTACATTGAGCACTATTTTGTAAAAATAAAATATCTATAATTAATTCCGGATTATATATCTTACTGTTCTTTTTCTTTTTTTATTTAAATACATATATATATATATATATATATATATATATATATATATATATATATATATATATATAAAGCATTTCACCCCTAGCAAAGCGGAAGGCCATTAGCACGCAAGGGGTTATAGAGGATTTGGAGCGAGAGCAGATAGGACTGATAGAGGTAAGGATGGAGAGAAGGATAGTGGATAGATCAAGGCAACTGAAGATGTCGATTGACATTACATTTGCAAAATTGGAGATTATAGCTCTCAGGGAAACAGGAATAGGGAAGGGAGTTCCACAGGCGAGAGGTGCGAGATATGAAGCTATGGAGTAGAAGAGGCGGCTACATTTAATAGTTTCAACAGTGAAACGGTGAGAACGGGATGCTAGCCTCGTAGGGCGCTTGAATTCGCGAAGTCTGGGAACCAGCGAAAGCAGGCCATCGGAGCAATTACCAAGTATTTGTAAAAAAAAGACAGAGAGAGGCGACGGCGCGTCCGTGAGAGAGCGACTGCAAACGAGATGCCAGATCGGGGCCAATTATATTGCATATCTGTCTCTGGATCTTATCAAGAACCCCGAGGCAAACAGTAGGGGCTCCAGACCATATATGGCAGCAATACTCCATGCAAGGGCGAATATATATATATATATATATATATATATATATATATATATATTTATATATATATGTTAATCAGATTCACCCCAATCATGACTAAGTCGCAGTAGGTTACTGGGTGTGAAATAATTAGAAAACAGAAACATTATTAAGGAGCAAGAACAATAGAAGTATGATCAGGAAGACACTAGATAACGATTGACATTGCATTTAAACTTTTGAAGATCAAAGTTGGCTGTAGAACATAGAGACGGAAGAGTGTTCCACAAGCGAGAAGTGTGAGAAGAGAAACTGTTAGTTTAGTACTTACCTAGCCGATTCAACCCTAAACTTTGTTGCCAATCTAATATTGCGCTTAAATTAAAGAAGTCTCGGTACCATAGAGAAGATTTCTTCCGAGCAATTACCATGATAGTATAGAAAATACTTAGTTATAGAAAAGGCACAGAGAAGCAACTTTACGGAGGTGAGAAAATGGCTGAAGCCGAGATGTCAGTCCAGAAGCAATCATCTGATTCTTCTTTTGGGTTTTTACCAAGAATATCTAAATATATAGCATGATCACCAAACCATATGTGAAGCAATATTCGAAACATGGACGAATAGTAGACTCATAGATAGGTAAGATAGATCCTGGAGAGAAAAATCGTCTAGCAAGACGAAGTGAACAAACTTTCTTAGCAGATGAGCTAGGAATGGATTCAATATAGTCTTTCCACTTCGTGTCAGCCGAGAATATTAACCCAAGAAGGAGCAACGTGCGTAAAGTAAATGTTTCCTTGTTTTTCATCATTTGACTCTGGAATTAAGGATTCATGTGTGTCCGAGTGGTTGAAATTTTCACTTTCCGATCATGTGACCTGAGATCGAATCTTACCATAGTTGATTTGCGGCATCGTTTGAAAGTTCCGTAAAAAAACATACCACGGATTAACACACGCCTTCTAATTGAAATAACACAGAAGAAACTGTTCGGAAGCTGTCGATGGTTGTGACAGCACGAAGACATAAGCCATCGTGACAGAGGTTTTGAGCGTACTGGTCTTGTTCAACTACTGATCACACCAGATTGTGCACTCTCTCCTATAAACTATAACTAAGGTCCACTCAGTATAGCTGCGGTATTGACCACATGTTAGCTTTGTGGGTTTCAAATGTGACTGAAATACGCCTGCAACAGGAATTAGTTAACCATCCTAACAGAGGAGTGTACTTGGGAAAGAGCTGTCAGATATTAAATTACATGTATATATGTCGACTGCATAACCTACACGAATACTTTCGTGTATATGTAAGTATTTATATATTGTCATAGTACAATTTTTTTTACACGATTACTTTTAAAAATGTTATGGTCTTAATGATTCCACCGTTTTATTCCTATCTGTTGTAAGTTTTCCCAAAGTGGAATATTGGTTTTAATCAGTTTTCGGTTAGCATGGTTGAGTAATTGTAATGGTTTCTATACCTACATGCTATAATTTAGATAGATAGATAGATAGATAGATAGATAGATAGATAGATAGATAGTGTAGTGGACCGTGGCTGTAATGTTGTTGAGTAGACGTAGAAGAAACACATGTGGGTTCAAATTTTCCTGCTAGCCGGTCCAACTACATGAAAATGTTAGACATGAATTAATTAAGTCCAAAGAATGCAAAGAAAACAAACAAAACACAAGACTGATAATATATGTATACAAATATATATATTAATAACAGGTTACATAGAAACAGTTACAAAAGGACAAAGTGTGTGTGAATATTATATATGTGCGTTTGTGTGTGTGTATTGTGCTTAGCGTGTTCCCAGCAATTTGAGAAACGCTATCTCTGGTGAGCGTTCACATCTTCGAAGTGGTAAGGCTGAAAGCCTGAGGAAAAAGAGAGATTTACCTCCAGCTGTCGGCGCAAAGGCCTGAGGGAAAAAGAGAAAGCGGCGAAGGGTCAGCGGCTTTTTATAGCAGCGAAGAGAGACCCCTGGTGAAAGGGTTACGAACTGAAGGAGGAGTTAACTCCGACAATAGATAGATAGATTAAAACGTAGATAGATAGATTCAGGCTGTAATAGATAGATATGAACAAATTGATATAGGTCTGTATAGATAGGCTTATTGGTATGTGTGCTTGTGTGCATTTAATATATGTGAACATAAGTAAATGTCTTTTTCTTTTCTTTTTCAGTTTGAATGAAGACGAACTATGAAAGGTGAAAGTTGAGATAAAGAATTACTGGGAAAGAAACATTTTTCCTGGCACTGCCCCAAACATTAAATGGATATATTTTGTGGAATTTTGATCCACCCCAGTTTAAAAGGGAACTGGTATGATATGCAACATGATGACTGGTTTAAAAAGAAAAAAAGATGGAAGTGGGGTTTTGTACCTAGAAGATCCCACACTTACGTGCCTCGAGCTCTCAGAGGGTTCAGGTTAAATGCTCGGCTTTTTAAAAATTTTGTTTATTTTCTTTTTGTTTTACAAGGACAACCAGTAATGAAAGACTCGTAACTAAAAGTAGTTTCTCTAACAGAAACTGAATTTATACAACAGCAACAACAAACATTAATAGATTTTTATCAACATCCTCCCCTTATCATTTCTGCCTCCCTGTCAATCTTGGGTGCTGTCTGTCCACATCACAGTTTTCCGTCTTAGCCCAGGAAACGAGGACAAACAAACAAACGAACAAACAAAAAGAAAAAACAGAAAAAAAAGAAGGAAAGTTAGTCATTATTCTTATCACAGTTTCCTGTCGCTTATCTCAACTTTATACCTAGAAAATATTTTTAAAAAAATACACTTGACAGTCATACTTACAAAAAGAAAAAAAAAATGAGAAAAGAGGAAAAAATATTTTAAAAATACAATTTCAGAACAGCAAAAATATTTGAAACGTTATTAATCGATTATAAACACGACGTGTAGCGTACAATAAGCTTTTAAATGAAAATAAGAACTCTTCATTTATGGATCTGATACAACTTAAGGAAAACTAAACAACAATATATTTAAGAGATGTATAGAAAGGAAGTGACGTCATGGATACCCATCAGAGATGTTTCTTCTTCTCCTTAACATGGTCGTCGTCGTTGTTGTCATTGTTGTCTGCTCCCGGCAAGAATATGGAAACCATAAGATTATGCGGAGTGAAATATTTACTCACGATTTACCATTTGCATAAAAACATCAATCGAAATAAGAAAAAAATCTTTATTTTTTTGGTATATTTTTTTCCAACCCTAATGGCTACATATTGATATGTAAAGGTTTTTTTTCCTGATATTATAAAATACGTTTACTTTAGGAAAAAAAAGGGTTTCTGTTCCTTGCAAATGAAATCGATCCTTAAAGATCTTGAAGTTAATAGCAACAATGTGAGAGTATCAGTTAAAAGCAATGTGTATAGTAGGGTAGAAATAAACTAAAATCAGCCACTTATATATATATATATATATATATATATATATACAGGCACACGTGAGCGTAAACACATATATACACATTATACACCAGACATATGCACGATATATATATATGTGTGTGTGTTTATATATGTATATATATACATGTTTCTATATGTATATCTATATGTATATATAACTGTATATACGTATATATCAATATATATGTATATACATATATATGTATATACGTATATATATATATATATATATATATATATGTATGTATATATATATATATATATATATATATATATGTATATATATGCATATACATATATATACATGCATATACCTATATATGCATATACACACATATATATATATATGTATATATATATATATATAATTTAAGTCTTATGTATATAACTTATAAGGTTATATATAACTTTTGATGGAAACTCAGTTTTATTTCGTGACACTATGTGTGTGTATCTGTGCACGTGTATATATATGTGTGTGTGTGTGTGTGTGTGTGTGTGTGTGTGTGTGTGTGAATATCGCGTTTAAATCTCTTAAGCATTTTGTTTTGCAATCGAAAAATTCTCAATTCTTCTTTCTTAACACATTTATTTTCAAATTTTTTGCTTAAGTTCTTCAAACATACTACGGCTTGTAGAATTCCTAACAGATACCACATTTGAATACCATTGTCCAGTTTATTCTAGAAGTAAATTACGATTCAGATAGATCTAACGACTATATATGATGAAATCTATAACTGTTGCTATATTTACAAAAGAAAAAGAAAATGAATATTGCCACAACCTCCATAATAATCAACAATTACGTTTACAACAGTTGCCTTGCCTTTATCATTAATACGTATATCATTTCTGACCTTGCAATCATCCTTATTCTTGTGGCTGTTATTATAAATATTTTATACAACGGAAAATTTATCAACATATTCATTACGATTTCAATATGGCGACGTCTGCGGCTTACTCTTACAACTACTACTACTACTACTACTACCAATAAGAAGAAGAAAAAGAAAAGACAAAAAAATCAAGTGAATTTTTATTATGTCCTCAGCTTACAGATTCTATTACGAAAATTTACACTTAATAAACCTAAGGTTTTATTAATAGTACAAGGAAAACCAGAATTATAGTATTTAGTAGAAACGGATTATCTATTTCTGGCACATCTGATTAGTAGCTTATTCTTCCGCTATCTAGGTCGACATTCATTTGACCATTTCATCTTTCACATCCCATGCCCATAACGTTTACTCTATTTGTGCATGGTCATTTAAAACATGCTGTCCTTTTTTTTTTATTTAACCTCATCCTTTTCACGTTCTTAGCTATTACGAGCAAGATTTATAAGCCTAAGTATGGGAAGGATATTTACTGTAATAATAATAATAATAATAATAATAATAATAATAATAATAACGTTGCTATTGCTGTTCTTATAAAGGATACAGGATTACAGCGCAAGCGAACAGAAGTGAATCCCCATCATTTCCTGGCCTTTCGAAATTCGAAATCTGTCAACCCAGCCATCACCCCATTTCTCAAACCCACACTGTACTAGAAAAATTGTTTTGGCATAGAAAACCTATAAAGTTGAAAAATAAAATTGAAAAAAAAATCTGCTTTTAAGACTTTGTAAATGTACTTCCCTTACGTGCATGTCCAAAATTCTTTCAGCTAAAATCATAGTTCTTTACAAACCCACAAAAAAAAAAAACAAAAAAAAATATATATATTGCATCTGAAGTCTTTCCTTGTCATCAAATATTTAAAAAAATACAACCAAAAAAAGAAAAAAAACACGAAAATAAAACAAAAAAGAAGACTTTTGGGAGTGGTGACCGTGGTTAATCTGTTAAAGACACGGATTCCCAAACATGTATGCTCATGTTCAAGTCTGTAAGAATCTGACCTTAGGTAAGTCTTTCACACCCCATGCCGACCGAGGTCTTAAAATCCGCTATATTAAGGTGGTCTATATATTTGCAAACGGAAAATGTTGAAGTAATCCTTGAGTATTTTCTGTCCACATTGAGTAGTCCGTTTTACCATTAGTATGAAATGTTGTCCTTCCTTAACATCTATTCCTCAGTGCCCGCCCCCCTCTAACTAGTCCTTAACCTGACAATCCCCAAATATAAATGGCTTTCCTTTCTAGCCTTGTTCTAACTTGCGTTCCTACTTAACAACCAGTTCAAGTGCTGTCTCTTAATGGAATGCATATGTAGCCTGACAAAAGATGAAGCAACTGCCAGGAAGCTACCATCATTATAATTTAATATTATTTAAATTATAACGTAAAAAATAAAGCACAATGGCGACACAAAAAGAAGGATTTTCTCTACAAACAAAGCAGCTAGAAGACTGAGGTTAGAATTCCTCTGTTGTTTACTCATGAAGGAAGATAAATAAAAACTGTTCATTTTTGTTTTGTTTTTTAACAGACTGTACACTCATTTTTGTATGTGTGTGTTAACTTTCCAACGTATTGATTGGTGTGTTCTCTGCTCGCTAACAACTGAGAACAGATGAGCGAACTGGGAAAATTTGTCAATTCAACCCGTGGATTCATCCTTTGAGCTAGAAAAAAAATATCTTTCAATGTTTTTGAGTGACGTATTTTTTTTTTTATCATTTTCTGATCTAAATATAACAATCAAAACATGGATGTTTGTTCATTTGAACTGCATACTCATCTTTCTATGTTTCAAGTTGCAGAAGTTTCGACCGTTGAATTTTGTTGGATCGTGTGTAGATGAGATTTCATTAATGAAAAATATGGTGTTTACATACGAAAGATGAGTTTGGTATTTCGAAGTCAAACCTTTAAAAAACAGTGATATAACTTTTTTTTTTCCATTTAAAAAACAATGACTGCAGAATTTCAAACAGTATATATTCTGTCAACTAATCTCATTCTTCACTTATCTTCCTTAATTTCTTGCTGCCTCTGTTCCCTTCTGTCATAATATCGGTCGTTCTTTGGGCTACAATATGACTTCTTTTTGTTTCAGGGGTTAAATCCTGCATATTTCAGCATTTTTCTTTTCTTTTTCTTTTTCTTTCATCTTATTTAGTTCTTCTTTTATTTTTATTTTTTTTATTCAGGATATTTTTTTCTTTTTTTATTATTTTTGTTCTTCTTCAAAATTATGATAACCCACTGCTGCAGGTGATAGATATTTTTATAACACACGTTAACCACCATCAGCCTCTTGTACATTTACGTGAATATGTATCCCAGAATTCAGTTGTGTAGCTGCTAAACTTTATTCATATCTGTTTTTTTTTTTATCTTTCTTTTTGTATTTGCAAGGGGAGATAGAAAAGTGTGTACCCATCACTCTGAAGACAACAGACGACAAAAAAACGTTTTAAAAAATAAATAAAGACAGGGAACCAACAAAATATTGACTATGGATGACTTCATATGGCGAAAAGCAAGAATGATGACTGCAAACCAAAAAGCAATAGCTTCCATCATTTATCGTCCTGTTCAGATAGTTATAATTTTTTGATTCATATTTTTGCAGGGCTTGGGACCAATTTGTGTGTAAGAAGAAAAATGGCTGTTTATTCACAGCGTCAAAAATCAAAACAAAAAAAAATGCCAAGTTCTTCTGTTATTCAACATTATTATTCATTTTCTTTAATAAAGCGTCGTTTTTCCCCTATGGTATAACAAACTTCCAACATAGACTTTGTCTTTTACCTATTTTTTTCGAGTAATCACTAATATTTAAGAAAGTGAATTCAGTTTAATTAGACATAGAAGCAATCCCCACTTTCGCCCTTTCGGTGAAGAAGTCAGAAAGAAAAATACTTTGAGTTACTCTTAAATTTTTTATGCACATAACCTTGTTTTTTTTTTTTTGTTTTTGTTTTTTTTTTCCGGTACTTGATTTTGTTGGGCAAATGGAAAAAAAATCTGTGTAATACGTTTCGTCATTTAGAAGGACTTAATCGGACTAAAGTAATGTTTTTGTTGATTGAATTATATATGTGCAGGAGAGAGAGGGTATAAAAACGCAAGTGTCAGTTTATAATTGTATAACCGACATGAAACGCTGAAGATGTTGGAACGTTGAAATTGAGTTTGTTTTTTTAAATTTAATGATTTTTTTTCCGACGTGTTTAAGAATGTTGGCTAGCCGATTTAATTCAGTTTTTTTATGCTTTATGTTTTTTGTTTTTTTTTTACTACTTTTAATATTAAGTTTCCCACATTATGATAATAGAAGATCGACCAAGAAGGGTAAAATGTCATAAGAACCTGCACACAAATTTATCGTGGAGGATCTAGCGCTCAAAGCACTTTATATACACATTCGCTTTAGTAAATTACTTTCTCTTTTAATTAAAGCGGCATTTCTTTAAATTGAAGTTATGACCAGCGGCAGGTTTTAAATTGAAATTATTTAAAATTTCAGCGTTCCACCATTTTCAGCGTTTCCTGTCGTTGCATTATTATAACCACCGCTTGCTTTTTTTATATCTCCCTTTCCTACACATATATAATTCCATCAAGAAAAACATCACTTTCGCCCTAAGTCCTAGAAAAGGAAATGCATTACACAGAACTTTTTACACTTTGTCATTCATTAGCCTAACATTTTGGAGATATATAAAAATATATCATATTATCCCATATATATATATATATATATATATATATATATATATATATATATATATATATATCATAGTAAAAAGAAAGAACAGTAAGATATAGAATCCGGTGTTCTTTTTTTTGATATTTTTATTTTTACAAAAACAGTGCTCAATGTAAATTCGTTTGAAGATGAAACAGAACGAATGTTTTTTTTAATTTAATTATATAATTAAATTTGAAGTTTTACCTTCGGTTTTTGAAACATGGTAATTCCTGTGTAGCGAAGGAACCATATTTTAAATCAGTTAATTTATAATATATATATATATATATATATATATATATATATATATATATATATATAGAGAGAGAGAGAGAGAGAGAGATAGATAGATAGATAGATAGATAGATAGATAGATAGATAGATAGATAGATAGATGTATGCATATGATCCTATTCTTCCATATCTGATTTTGTAATAAAGAAACAGTTCGAAAATGAGTCTCACAATTTGGTCCATGCTGAGTTCTCCGGCATTGTGTATGTCACTGTGCTATATTAAGCTAACTTTAGTCAATAAAACTATATGTACAGGGTGATCCAAAAGTCGCATTGCCATTGATAACCCTGTAAATTTTATATTTATTTACCAAATGGAATCATGTTTCTGTATGTGACAATATATTATTAAGAAATTTTATTGATCGAATTATGGAAGATGATGTCATCCAAATTTCCCCTGGTTGCTATTTCACAAATGTATGCTTTCTGCCAATTGTTGCGTAACTTTTGAAACACCCCGTACTACAAACTTCAATGGTATACTTTATTTCCAAACAACACCATGACATGCGTCAAATTAGTGTATTTGGGATTCTACATTTGTCAATGCTGCATTAATTTACACTGCTGATCATCTATACGTGGTACTATCTTTCATATCCTATTACTCACAAGAAAGTAAAATCGTCTCTTTATAATAATAATAATAATAATAATAATAATAATAATAATAGCAACAACAACCACAAAGTTTGTGTTTGCCCTCCTCCAGCCAAAAATTAAAAAAAAACAATCGACCAATGTATTTTTGGAGGATAATGCCTCTCAGGCAAGCAGTCTTTGTAATTAGAGTGCAGAATATCAAGAAATTAATTGTAACAAATTTAAATGTTCAACTTATCTTTTCGACTCAAATTTCTGAGATTACCGAGAGAGGACAATTTTATCTAATACCCTAATCACCAATAAATAGTCAGAACTCTTCTCTATATTCATAGTGTACTTAAAATTTATTTGCTTAAAAGTTGTTTTTAAAAAACACATTCCTGTACATAGAGGAAAAAAAAACTTCGATTATATAAAAAAGTATATAATACACATCATCATCATCATCATCATAATCATCATCATCATCATCATCATCATCAGAGCCATTTCTACTTGAAGACACGCTGCAAATCAGTGTGATTCCTCATCTTCAGCAAATTTGTAAATATATCTCCAAATCTCCCTGTCTTGTGTTAACACACGAAAGTGCTGCAGGTCTTCCAAGCTCTTCAAAGTTCTTACGAGGGAATAATGGAATGTTATTGATAGTTCTTTTAATGTCGTTCAGTGTGTATAGTATGGTTGTTCCTCCAATGTCTGTGGATGTTATTCTTCCACTTGATATTGACCATTTCCATATTTAATGTTTTCAAAGTTAAAAACTTCTGCTGTCTAACTCCGATATTAATATTAAATTCTTGTTTCATTTAGGTTTCGTCAACATACATCGGAGTCATAAATATCAACGTTCACAATAATTCGTGCTTTTCTTTTTTTTTTACTAGTCCTCTAACATTAAATACCCCGATGGTGATATTTTATATGCAATTGGTCGAAATTACAAAGTTTTAGATTAGTTGCTAACTTTTAATGGTTGACAATTGGAGATGTCATTACCTTTTCCGCCAAAATTAATGCGAATAGCCGAACAATTTTCTAAATAGATTGTCATACAATATCTTTGGGGAAGAGCACATTTAATATACGTAAGCTTAAGAAAAAAATAAATAAAAATAAACGTTTTTTAGAAATGATGAAGTAACGTCTTTTAAGAAATATATGATTTCTGTTAATAACTTTAATTTTACAATAGAATCCCATCGAGACGAGAAAGATAATTTGAACATTTTATTCTTTACTTCTCTCTCTCTCTCTCTCTCTCTCTATATATATATATATATATATATATATATATATATATATATATATATATATGTGTGTGTGTGTGTGTGTGTGTGTGTGTGTGTGTACACACATATATATTCTTTTAGGCATGTCTGATTGAATAACAGACATTATGTAATCCGTTCATACTCGAATAACCTTCCGTTTATTCATGTTAAAAGGATGAGAAAATGTGCTATAACTGTTTCTAATTTCCTTTATTTTAATTTCCCAAATGTATCGAAAGTACTTGGAAAATGAAAATAAAAGAAATTTAAACAGCTATAGCACCTTTCTCTTATTCTTTAACATCAATACACGGAAGGTTATTCGTGAGTATGAACGGATTTTGTTAAAAATTAACAGGCATAATGTCTGTAATTTATTCAATCACACATGCCTAGAAGAGAATTTGCTGCCTAGCTACACAAATTTTAACATGCGCAAACTTCGATAAATAGATAGAAAGAATGCAACTAACTTCATTGAATCACCGTTTTGATCATTCTCATTTTCTGGCTTTTTGTGTGTATGTTAAAATACAAGTAGACACGCAAATACATATACACGTATGAATATAATGACACATATTAATGCAGATAGTCATTTATACGCATTCATGAACAAATTACCGTATTTGACGGCATATAAGACACACTAGTGTATATGACGCACGCCAATATCAGCAGGGCAAATCAAGAAAAATTAGTAAAATTAGTAAATTTACATATAGAATGTTACGACACAGGGGAATTTTTTAAAGATATTTCTAGTAAAAAAGTGCGCCTTATATGCCGTCAAATGCGATAAGTACATTTTATTTCTGTGTGGAAACTGTTCTCATTTGATAGTGTCAAGTGATACGATAGATACCATATTATCCACATGTTCACAAACGTTCCCTCTCTCTCTCTCTCCACACACACACACACACACACACACATATATATATATATATATATATATATATATATATATGTTTCATTAAGAACGACTGACAAGGTACTGTGGTTAAGTTATTTTATTTAATTTTTATTGTGTTGTTATAATTTTATTATTAAGAAAAACCAAAAAACCAACACTCAATAACATCAACTATGGAAGCGGCCATAATGTGTTGACCGTGTTTGGAAAATAAAATATTCGTATACCTCTAGATACATACATAAAACAATCCGTTCATTCAGTTAAAAGTAAAAATAAAATCATCCTTGATAATGGCTAAAAGTATAACCGAAATCGATCAGGCATTAAAAACACTTGGACAATTTCTACAGAAAAAAATTATGAAAAACACAAAAAAAAAAAATTAAATTAAAAACTTAACCGCAGTGCATGGTCAGTCGTTTTAATGAGATTTGTATAAAAGAGGGAGTGCTACCCAAATACACAATTACACACACACACACATATATATATATACATATATATATATATATATATATATATATATATATATATCATCATCATCAACAGATAATTAAGTATCCAATATTGAACAACGAGAAAAAAGTTAACAATAAAATAAAATAGGTACAAATAACGCCATTCGGATCCACAATTATTTCTTCCCAATAGTTTCTAAAATAATTTGAAACATAGTCAATAACCGTTAGATTTCGCTACCCATAATGCATCATTGACCAGCATATATAAACAGTCGAGCCAAAACACAGCACACATGGCCTGAAGTTTGCGTTCATGCATGAGAGTTGCTGTCGCCCCTCGGTGTTGACATCAGTGTACATCTATATATATATATATATATATATATATATATATATATATATATACCCTATTGATACAAGTTAAATGCAATTCAACACATGTCAAGATGAGCAGAATTGTGTTATGAAGAGTGCTCAATAGATATCTAGATCAATGATTATTCTTATTCAACTCTGAGGAACGTTAGCGTAGCGAAAATGTTAGTCCGTTATAGATAAGTATTGTGAACTTTTTTATTTATTGATAATTTCTCAAAGTAGTTTTTGGGATAGATGTTTTGGTTATTTATGAATGGTTGGGTCACAATAAAAGTTTTCTGTGAACCTATCATGACATTGAGTTGGTTAATGGCTCGGAACTGTTAATCGGTAAGTCGAGTTCCAATTCCAGTTGACTTCGTCATATTCACTGACGCGTAAATACATCTGGGATAGCTATGAATCTACCATTTCTTCCCCAGCTATGGATTCGTTAGTAAGAATTGTATCTCTAAATCATTATTATCTGGGGGAAAAAACTTACAATCTAAAAACATTTTTTGCTTTAAATAACCGACAAAGGTTTGATAAGCTGTAAAAAATAAATCAATGTTGTTGCCAAGTATATTCATTTATAAATCTAAGTAAACTACTACATGTGGAAGTTCTGACTGCGAATGAATTTGATCCGTATTCTATTATTGTGGCTATGTGTGAGACAAAATTAAACTTTATAAATATCTTCTGATTGATAGGAATGTTCAATAAATCGAAAACGAAATCAGTCACTGCCGATTTAAAAACTGAAAAAAATAATTTAACATAGGGATGTCATTTTTATCGATACTTCATTTAAATATGTTCAAATATTTTCGTTCCTATTGTTTTGCGTCTTTTAAATCTTAAGAAATTAAACTATATTTGATTTTTATTTTATATAATGGAGCTGAGTGTATTAGTTTAACATAATTAAAACAGTCTTCGGTATTTCGTTAAGTGTATTCGCATAATTACAACTTGTATTAATTTGATTTATTATTTTATCATTTTAATAGAAACTATTAAGAAGCATTATTTTATAGCAACTCTGATAATAGTTATTTACAGTGTTACTGTCATGGTAGAGGGCTTGCGTGTCCCAGTGATCCAAAGAACGAAGCCGTCTGGAGTTCCAACTCCTGAAGGGCCACCGATGTCGGTAAGGTCGAAGAGGAAGAATCGGACTGAACGCGACCAACCCCCGAAGATCCCAACGGCGGAATAGGCAAAGATCTCCACGATATCAACGGCCAAACCGGCGGAAGAGGGCAGCGCTAGTCGGGCTGGCGTAACCAAAGCGAACCTTGACTAAGTATCCGACAGCCCAGGTTTACCAGATCTTGCCTGTCTCAATCTTCTTTGAATCACGAGGGAGGCGCTTCTGGTGGGTGGGATTCTCTGTCATGCAGTGTTGTCCACCAAAATCAAATTCACGTGAATGGCCTCGTTAAACCCTCTTTGATTCACAACTGTGTCCACTTCCACCACCAGGGGAGTGAAACGGAATAGAGAGAGAGAGAGAGAGGGAGGGAGGGAGAGAGAGAGAGAGGATGACGATCCAGATGCACGGAGGCGAGAGCGTGCTGACAATTTTCGCTACATAAAATTTTCAATGAAAATTATGTATGTTCTCCTGCGTTAACCTTTGTTTTGTGCAAAATGACATTGAAAGGTACAGAAGACGGCGGTAAATTTTGAGGAACAATAAACCACACTAACACTTTACTCATAAAGTTACTTATATCGATATTTCAGAGATAGATCTAAGGTTCAAGAAAAGAAATACTTTAAAAAACTAACATGTAAACAGTGGTTCTTCTACATTATAAATTTAGTTATACAAATTATTAAAGGAAAATACTTCCTCTTTACGTCATCTAAGCAGTAAGCTACTCTTTACAGACTACAAAGATCATATTTAACAAGTGAAGAAACGTTCTCTGACTGTCATATTGTCTTATCAGAGCCAGATTTGCGCGTCTGAAGCAGTAGCACTAATCCCAAATAAAATAATCCGATATTTAATAGAATAGAATTTTTACCATTTATCAAACTATAATATGTCATTATCATCAAAATGGTCGGTGCTGGTTTGGCCTGAGGTGATCTGATAGCCGCTGTGTGCAGAACCGCGTGAATCCGCAGGAACGAGCTGCATAATAGAGACAGGTAGATAAACAACCAAACTGGGGAGGAGTTGGTGAGTCTCTCAAACATCACAGGCAGGAATATAAGAGCCAATTTCGGACGAGCGGGTTCGCGCACAGACACAGAGAGAGAGAGAGAGAGAGAATTCTTAGTGTAACATAAAATGTTATGAAGTGTGAGACAGAAAGTGCTAGTATTAACCGGCACAACTATTACATTACAAATGTTTACGCAATAAAATCAACCTACAACCGGATTAATGATAAACGTTATTTTGTCATTCAGTCGAGCTCACTATATGAATCTATCACGCCAAACATCACTGCCCTGCGTCAAGGTCGGAAGGCCATTAGGGTGGCATCTTAGGTCATGGTTGGTCAATGTAGATGGTTGCTGAGAGACCCGCCCATCTTGCGCCATGGCTAGATGTCCAGAGCAGTAGATCACTCGCAAGTCCTTGTTTTGTTCGTCAGCAGTGTCCTGTAAACCGCATTTTTCGTTCACGTAAGATTGTAGGAATATCCATAGACCTGTGATTTAGTTGGATGTTGTCGCCAAGAGATGTTAAGTAAAGGTCTCAGCACCTGAGTTTAGGTTCCATCAACGGTTTTTAGGCAATGTCCAAAGAATGGCACCATTCATTAAAACCGATCCTACAGAGGCGCGACAGAAGCTTCGTTTGAGGTTGTCTGGTAGATCAGATTTCCAGACTACATCCATTTGATTCCAGGCCGCGCAGGCTTTAGCTATGCGAATTTCCACATCTTTTAAAGTAGAATTTAGTTCGCTTCTTAGATATGTAAAAGATTCGACAGATATTATTGATTCACTTGAGACAGTTTGTATCAACCAGCAATGATAAATCTAAACCTCCTTTAATAATAATGGTTGACCTTTCATCATGAAATCTGCCTGTATACCAACCTCCTCAACACAACAGATTTTTAACAGCGGGACGGTTATTATCTTTAAATATAAAATATTCGCATTCTTTCTAAAAAGGGGTAAAACATGATCACTTACTCATCATTAGAGATTGAACCATAGACTTCATAATCTGCGATTCAGGAATATATCACAGAGAGATAGCCACATATTTCAGTAAAGAATAACTAATCTGAAATGGGATTTTCATAAAAAAAAAGGCTATCGGCTTTATTTTAATCGTATATTAAAAGTATTTAATGTTAAAGAGAGAAGAAATACTTGTTGTCCAAAGATGATTGTACAGTGGTCTTTTTATCTCCCCTTCTTCATGTTTTTATTGTTCATCTACGTCAGTCATGGGCAACATTTTTCAAACAATGGGCCGCATGAGAAATACTTCATCATAAGGCGGGCCGCACTAATTAAAAATATATATTCATGGTAATTTTTCATTGAAGGTACCTCAGCCATTTTGACTATAGAAGACCATGCGTGTAAGCATTTGCCTTGGAAATGGGGGAAAGTCCCTTTTTTTTTCTTTGGGGAAAACTTTCTTTGTATAATTAAAAAGTTGAAGTCTGGTTTATAATCTTATCACTAATGAAAATGTGATTAATTCGCGCCGCTGCGTGTGATTTGTTTCTAATTTATTCATTCGACTACACAAAAATATTTTTTTAAAAGAAAATGTATATTTATTCTCTGAAGAAAAAAAACATTATTATGGGCGTTTCTTGTTTCTGAAGCAAAATATGTTTGCACGTATTATATTCCTTAGTGAAAATCACCAATGATTTAAAATGAGGAAAACGTTACCGTCAAAGAAAAAATAAAAAAAAAATTCACTTAGTCATTCTTCTGTACGTGCTTAAGTACGACAGAGTGTTAGTGAACAAGCGAGAATGAAATAAAATTAATGCAATTTTAATAAACTTTGTTTCCCTGGAGAAATTATGCGTACTATTCAGAAAGCCAAACGAGCCGCCTGTGGCCCCCGGGGCCGCAGTTTGCCCATGACTGATCCACGTTTTGTTTATTACTATTTTTTTTAATTATTATGAACATGTTTTTTTTTTTAATATATTTTAGTTTTTCCTCCCGTTTTTTTTTTTTTTTTTTTTTTTTCATCATTTCAGAAAGCATGGTGCGAATAGACCATATCTAAAATAAAGATTAATAAAAAAAGAAACTTTAAAAATATCGAAGCATTTATAATCCTCGGTCATTTTATTTAAATTTGTTAATTTCATATGGTTGCTCGTCCTTCAAATCCGTTTTTCAAAGAATAAAAGATAGAAAGAAAGACAAAAAATGTTTCGTTTGTTATTTTCTACCTTACTTCCATAGCAAATACCACATTCATTACTTTTTTTGATTTTTCTTTTGTTTTGTTTTAATATTTAATCAATATAAAAAGTTATGAAGAAAGCAATACAATTGAAATATATATATATATATATATATATATATATATATATATATATATATATATATATATATATATATATAAAAAAAAAAAACAGAACGCTGGTTTTAAAAATTAAGAAAAGAGAAAATCTGTGTCGTACAAGCTGCATATGATGGAACCAGGGAAGGGGATGAATGTTTGTAATATCCAATAAATGTTATCATTTTGTTACCATTTACGTCACCGCCTGATAACTGGTCATTTTGCCGACATGATTTTTAAAACAGCCTACCCCATTATACACGTACATTAACTTTTTATTCTATTATTATTAAGTTTTGTTACACAGTGTAAGTTTTTGAATACACCGAGGACATTAAGTTATCTGTCAATGAACTATCATTTAGTTGGATGTCGCCAAGAAATGTTAAGTACAGATCTCACCACCCGAGTGTAAGTTCCATGAAAAGTTTTATGTAATGTCCAGGCTTATTTGGTTGTAATATAATTCAACGCAGCTATCAACCAGTTGGGACCAGTCTAAACAGGCACAGACTTTTTTCATGACTTGCCTCAAAATTTGCGCTAATTATTATTATTATTATTATTATTATTATTATTATTATTATTATTATTTTCCATTAATGTGTTGTTTTGTTCAAAAAATACGTTTTTCTTGCAAAATTTTTTCATTTTAGTATTAAAAATTAGTTTTGCAAAATTCATTTTAGTATTAAAATAGCAAGAGAATATTTTTTAGAAATCTTTTGAATATACATTTTCTTTTCCTTTAATTTAGAAATTTTCTTGCATAGGTAGCATTATTTCTTAAATATATAGCTCAGAATTCGTACATCATTTACGTACTTAGGTTTTTGATCAGGGACGGATTTAGATGAAGAGAGGGCCTAACCTATTCCATGCCCCCCTCCAAATCCCCCATTCCCACGAGTAGAGGAAATAGAAGAGTGTTAAATTAAACAATTTGAGTAAAGCCGAGGATGATGACGGGTGTTTAAAATTACTAAAGGGTTATTTTTGAGTCTACAGTATGTGTGAGAAAGGCCTATGACAATGTCCAAAATATTACACACCTTGTTTGGAGGCTCCCTAGATTTTGAGGCCCTAGGCTTCAGCCTATAGGTACTGGTTTCGATACATGCATTTATGAAACATAAACTTTTGTTGAGTTGCTCCTTAGAACTATGAGTTAATCTTTGAGAAAAATAATATCCTCGACCTAGATTCGAAATCATTTTTATTGTTCGATTCAGAAAGATAATTTTTCAAGACGCTCTACTTTCAATAGCGATAAAGACGCGGAAATAAGAGAATAGAAAGAAAAGAAATATCATTTCAGTTGTTACCGATAAAAAGTGATAGCAAAGAAATATTATAAACAAGGAAAACTTTTCTAAATTTAATGTTTCCCTATACATATAAACCAATTACTGCTTCATATATACACCTAATATTTTAGTTGTTCGTTTTCATTATTTAGATACCATTTATACTTTGTATAAAAAGATATTTTGTAAATTTAATATCGAGACGTAAATTCAAAAAAAATGCATCGACAGATTAAAAATTAGCATCAAACCAACATAAACATATTTCAGGTTCAGTGAAGTTTTGATAAACCATATCAATTATTGCATTTAAAATTAAAAGAAAAATTCGTGTCTCCTTTATGATATATATATATCCTAATGAGCACGCACTACCTACCTAGGTTTCACTACATGGGATCATCAGGTAGCCAGTTCACCCTGATGATCCCATGTGGTGAAAACCTAGGTAGGTAATACCTGGCTCATTAAGATTTATTTATTTTACTTTTCGTCTACTTAGTGTATTGAGCATTCTTCTTTTTAACTTATTACTCGCTGTTTTTATTTTTCTTTGTACTTTAGGTACTGGACGATTTTTTTCGCCCTGTTCAGAGGTTTCTGGTGCTTTCTTTTTTTCCATTTTTCCTCAGATACCAATTTATTTAAAAATTGTGCTATCCAGATTTTTACACCCATCGAGTTTAAATATATTTACCTTATATATATATATATATATATATATATATATATATATATATATATATATATTAATGAATCATTAATACAAAAAATAAATTAGTAAAGTTAATGAGATAAAATGGCGAATTCACTTCGCTAACTAAATTTTAAAAATGCATTAACCCACTAACCACTTGATGAATGTTATGATCCATGTTTTTTAAAATTATAAACTGTCTTTCTTAAATAAGCAAGTACTTTCGACATGTTCTCCGGTCATCACAGCCATGGAAACTATTTCCTTTTTGTTAAAATTCTGGTAGCATCCAAGACGAAAAAATATGATGCAAATCGAAATATGATTTTTTGATGTGTGTTATCAATAACAGATACAAATTTGTGGAGAGTGCAGTCGCAACGCTAAGGTTGAATTTTTGAAAATTTAAGTGAGAGCGGTTTTTACTAATATAGCAATTTAATAATTTTTCATATATATTTGTGTATGTCTGTTTGTGTATTTATGTATGTATGTGTGCGTGTGTGTTATAATATTTCTTTTCGTGTTCCCAAGAGTTCGATTTCATTGAGGCAATTATTTTAAATCTAGACTTAAGTGAATTAGCAAACGTTTACTTATTTGGTTGTAATATAATTCAACGCAGCGATCAAACAGTTGGGATCAGTCTAAATAGTCAAAGACTTTTTCATGACTGCCCTAAAAAAAATGAAGGTATATTTTGTTAAGTCCTTATTAGAAGTTTTTCACATGCGACTCTTTAAATATATATTTTACAATTATTATTGTTGCACTGCGACACCAAAATCCAAAGGCACATTGGATAGCAAAAGTTTAGTAGGAAAGTCTCATTAGAAACTAAGAAAAGAGTACTTAACAATCTCATCACAGACGAAGAAATGGCAACAGAAATAAATGTGCTTCTACAGAAGGATGCTGAGAATATTATGAACTGAACATGTGAGCAACAACGAAGTTTTAGACAAAATGGGAAAAAAACGACATACTTAGCATCAAAAAGAGACAGCTGAAATTTCTAGTGTACATAATAAGGAAAGAGGGCTTAGAAAATTTGAGACTCACAGGACATATTGAAGGCATGAGGGACAGAGGAAAGCAGTGCATAACCTACCTAAGAAGATTGTGTAAATGGTTGGCAGAACAGGAATTAGGAGAGATAGAGAAAAGACAGGATTTACTAAGAGCTACAAAGGACAGAAAATTGTGACGAACCATTATCGCCCACGTCCTGTAGGAACACAGCACGTAGAACTTGAAGAAGAAGAAGAATTATTGCACTCTACTCTGATGACTTCCATTGTCATAAAAACGACACTGGTACCTGATGTCGCCAGTGCAAGGGAGAGAACTCCAGTAAAACAAAACGTTACAGACAAATCATTATAATGGTGTTGGTGAGATTAACCGTTCCCCGACGAGGGAAGATTCAGCACACATTGACCGAAGAGTTAGTATTACTGTCGGTTGAATTTTATAAGATCTTTCTCTTAATTCTTCGTTTACCAGGAAAATATGTTTCTCAAGTCCACTCTTACCACTCTTTCTAGTATTGATGGGAGTTAACTTCCTAACATTTTGTTTAAGGTAGTGTGGAAAGTCAACATCTTCATTATGTGATTATTTTCCCCGTCTAGATACATCTGCCATCCATTTTAGTTCTTGCTGCTGCTGAAAGTCTATAAGTGATGTGGCGTCTATTATTTGGTAAAGTCCTTTGTTTGTGATTCTGTAGCGCCATTTTTACGAAATCTGATGATGGACAGTCTTCTTCTAGACCTACAGGGTTCTTCGCTTGAAGTAATTTTTAATCATTGATCTGAGAGAATGGTTGTACGTAGCTGTTAGTTTAGACATTTCTTAACGAGTTCGACGCCATATATGACATCCATATGAGAGTCTAGATTTGACAAGGCTATTTAAGAACATAACTAGTTCTTAGGTTAATGTCTTGGTTTTCTAACATCTTGCGATGTTGGATAAAAGCTACCCCTGGCTCAGCTTATTGCGTACAATTTTCCTTATCTCCCACGTCTGGAGATTCAGTGACAATTTTTCTCAAATCTCCAGCACCTTACTCAGTATCACCTTACAGGTATTCTTTATTCCTATTTACGACTATGAAAATTTGTAACTGAATGTGATGGTCAGTCTGAATCTCAGAGTTCTAGAATTTCTCATTCTTTTTATTTTCAGCATTAACATCAGCTTTGTACTAATAACATTCATTTGTTTACATGGTGGCAATTGTTTCATACAATTTCTCTGTATTGACTTCTATTTTATCCTAAGTTTTTCAACAACTGATCGGAATCGCATCATAAATTTGTTTATCATTCTACTTATAATTAGTGATTTTGGTCATGGCAAAAATAGTAGGCTGACTGAAAATTATGCCACGATATGCACATAAAATGTTGGTAAGCAAAGAATAAGACGAAAAACTAAACTGCTTAAAGCATCATATGAAACTTGCGTCCGCTATTCGGCGCATGAAAAAACCCTGATTCTAGAATAAATAAAAAACATTTTGTTTTAGCCATGTTATATATTTGTAGTAAAGTCCTCATGGCGTTTATATATTAAGAATACCTTCACAGTCAAAGTATAGAAATGACAATATTTACAAGCTAGCTAGTATCTTTACCATTTAGACTTCCACCTCCTTTTCCCCTCTAGAAAATAGAACAGTAGCGACAGTAATGAGAGAAAAATCTCTATCCGGATATCTGAAGAATTATCGATTTTTTCAATGCAAATAAAACGGTGAAACACGATTGACAATATTTTCATGCAAAGAACAATTGAAATTATTGTTTTTCTCGTTTCTATTTTTCACACAAGGCAGGTGAACAAAAAAATGGTTTTAAAGGGACATTATGTTGGATATTTCTGTTCATTTTCATTTCAAGAACATCATATTTGTCCCCTCCCAGCTACCATCTTAAATCCGCTCAGCTAAAAATATTAATACACAAACACACCCATGCGTTCACACACACACACACACACACACACACACACACACACACACACACACACACACACACATACACACACACACACAGAGTCATACACATACAGGCACACACAAACAGAATGAAATCGAATAAAACCATTCTGGAAAGAATTAAGAAAAGGATTGGTAACTCCCGCCGCCCCTCAAAAAAAACCTCCAAAATTGCTACTCTGGCTGGAGAAATCCAAATACAAGATCAGACAGACTTAATCCACTGTACTGAACAGGTCACAGATACTGCTGAAAAAAGAAGGAATTAGGCTTTCTGCTTGATAAACACCAAAATATAAACACTTTTTAAATACGATCAAATAGCGCTCAATAGATTTCTGTCAATTTAAATTAAACAAATATTTTGCAAATTTTCCTCGTGTACAATGGATTAATGGACTCATATAAACAAAGACAAAATTTCAGTGTGGGGAGGTATCGCTAACGTGTAACTTTTCGACTAGTGTGTTCATTTGTGCCCATAGGGCTCTCTATTCGGCAAGCTGTCGCTAAAATAGAAAAAAAATTAGATTTAACATTTCTGTGCAAATATTTTCTATGAAAATTCAGATTTCACAGAAAATCACTTTTTTATTTTTTATGATTTGGTTTTATTTTGGTTTTTGTATATTTTTATTTTTAGTTTCTTTCTTTGCGTCTATCTCTTTCTATCTCTAACTTATTATTATTATTATTATTATTATTATTATTATTATTATTATTATGAATTTGGTTTCATTTAGACGAAAAGAAAAAGAAAATAAAAACAAAGAAATTAACTTCCACAGGATTGTTTGTTCAATAAAATTCTACCAGATCCATTACCGTTTCTTTTGTTATTTTTTTGCTTGCCCGACTCATTTACTTTACTAAATATGTATTTATTTATATTTTGCTAAACAGTAAGGATTTTATTTAATTATTTATTTATATGAAATTCGTGATCTTTTACTGAATTTGACAACTAGAAGGTTTAACCTTTCTATCATTCTAAGTATTAATTTGTTACTCTTTACATCGTTGTAATCCGACTTCACACTCGACTCATCTGGAGCACCCATACCTGATTCCCCTCCCCTAGAACGGAGGCTCCAATGAATCCGATCACTGGTTTTAAACATCATTCCAAACTAGACTTCTACAAGGCAAGCGGCTGTGACGGGGTCCCAGCCGTCATCCCAAAGAAATGTACTCCTGAGCTGCTTCCTAGTTGGATGGAAGTCCTCTTTTGTTGTTCTTGTTTTTTAGAATTCTGGAGAACCCTCTGACTTCTCAAATTATCGTACTATTAGTTGCTTACCGCTTTTTTTGGCAATGTATTCGAGGCTCTAACCAATGCTGAAGTGATTAAGTATTTTACTTCTCGCGACCACCTCTCGGACAAATATGGCTTCCATTTCGCCATGTCTACCCCTATGTTAACGGCTATCACTGAATTTCTGTATGAAGCTCTGGATAAGAACGGTGAAGATTGTGCTATGGTTCTAGATATTTCTAAGGCGTTCAATAGAGTTTGGCATGCTGCCTTTCTACGCAAACTCCAGGGCTACGGTGTCACGGGACGAATGTTTGATCTAATCCAAGCGTTCCTATCAAATAGTGAAATGAATATTGTATTGAACGGGTTCGCTTCGAGATCATTTCACACGGACGCAGACGTCCCTCAAGACTCTATGCTGGCTAATAGTCTATTTCTGATCTTCATCAATGATCTCCCCGATGTTCCCAACTTGGTATTTATGCAGATGACATTACCATTTACTCCTGTAAATCCGTAAGAGATAATAACGCAAATACATCATAGCTGACAAAGTAAATCTAGCAGCTGCTCTTTAAAAGGACCTCCAATCAGTGGTTAACTAGGGCAAGAAATGGCTTGTAAATTTTAACGCCTCCAAAACAAAAGGGCTTTCAATTAACCACCATAGAGAACCTTTTCTACCTGCCGCCGGCATATCTGACGCTAGACTTCATGAGACCAACACACTGCGTATTCTTGGCTCACATACAGAAAATGATTAACAATCTTTTCGCTCCTAAATATCGATATTGAAAATTGAGAAATATATTTCTTAACCAATAAAACTTCTGACTAAAATCTAACTTCCTGTGATCCAATTTTTTCTCATAAATAGTGTAACGGAAACTAATTTCAGGATAACTTCGACCGGGATGTAAATTATAATTTTTGCCAACTCATATTAACTTATTGAGTACTAAAGTTCCTTTTCGTAAATAAATCAGTTTGAACAGTTTTCATTACGAAAATACTTACGCGACACATAAACAAAGCGTAATTTCAAAAGCTGTAATAGTACTAATATTAATTGGCTAGTATTCTGCAACTAATTTTACGCTAGACACAGACACATAATATAACATAAATTGTGGAATTTCCCGAGATAATTTTATATAGACTTTCCACCCTATACCAACGCAATTCATTTCTTATGTGTTGTAAATAAAAACATTTTTCGTATAAACTTTGTTTGCGAGGAAATTTATAACTTTTCTAAAAGAAAACAAAGAATATTTTTATATTCAACAATAAAAATGTTTAAATTTGTAGAGCTGTGTTTGAAGATTATTTCTTTTCTTCACTTTTCCTTCACGTTTACCTCTACACTGAGATAGATAGATAGATAGATAGATAGATAGATAGATAGATAGATAGATAGATAGATAGATACGATTTGTTAACCAAAAGCGAAGAGGCCTAATTGGTTCTTATATCTTCAACAAGCTTGAAAGTCCTTCCCGTTACAATGCAAATCCAAAAATGATTTTAAAAACGATGGAACAGTTCTAAAAAACAGTTCGATAAAAATTCCATTTTTTTGTTTTTTTCTGTATTTTTCTTTCATACTGTCGGATTTATATCCATATATTTGCTTACATATATATATATATATATATTAAAATTAAACAAAATTTACATAGCACAGAAAACAAAAATCACTCCACTGTCAATTTCTACAAGCTCACGTACTAGTGAGGACTGAATGCATTATGACTGTTAACCATTACTTTGCAGTGGGTACCTTCAGTCATTAAGATATAGATGCATAAAAACTTCAGTTAATACTTGCGTAAGACCACATTTATGGGTGCCGTAACCTTTGGATTCGTAACACTAGCAAGACTAGCTTGTATGCAGCTACTTATAAAGAAAATCGCACACAGCAAAACTCAACGTTTGTTAAGCAAGTTGATTTGTACTAAGTCGCTAATATTTTATCTTTCATTGCCTAATATCATCGGGGTCAGTCTGAGTAACTTATTATATGTATGTATTATAAACGTCAGTATTGACAAATTTTCCGCAAAAAAAGTTTTAAAATAAACTAAAATGTGAATATCTCATGAAATCTGCACTCAACCAGTTACAGCGTAAAAATCAATATTTCGATATAATTTCTCAAATCGATTAACAAAAATAATGAAATGAAAAAAAAAAAAAAAAGACTGTAATCAATTTTGCTAAGCAATTTTCTCTGGCGTGTTAAATCCCGCCACATCCAAGTTGGTTGCTTAGCACCAAATCCGTCTTAGCGAATTTGGAATGCAACACGCGAGAAGTTATTCTCTTCGATTTGTTTTCTTCTTCATTTATCTTGTAGCATGCAAAAAAAAAAAAAAAAAAAAGAAATGGTCAGTGAAGAATAACTTTGGTCAAAGGGATATTGACTACGCATATAATTTCCGGAATTATTTTTTGGCTGTTCAAAGCGTCATTAGATACGGCTCATTTTTTATGTGTCACGGTAGTAAGAAAAGGAAAAGTTTTATGGAATTAGAAATTGCAAAAATTCCAGATAATATGAATAAAAATAAAATGAAAACTTTTCTTTACCAACGCGTTTCGTTCCCTGGGGGACTTTATCAAGATAAGTGTAAGAATTTATTTTGCAACATGTATTTATAATCAGAAGTAAAATATCACAAAGTTTTCAAAATTTTTAAATTTAAGAACAATATTTACTTGTTTATAAATGCATATGGCAAAATAAAATCTTTACATTTACAATGATAAAGTTCCTCGGGGTACTAAACACGTTGATAAACACATGTTTCCCTTTTCATATATATATATATATATATATATATATATGTGTGTGTGTGTGTGTGTGTGTGTGTGTGTGTGTGTGTGTGTAAGGATATTACACCGAAAAAATGTCATTTACACGTCTTTTGAGTGCAATATCCTAAAATAAATAATACTGCTCTACTTTTGTATTGAGCCCACTTTTTAGATCAAAAGTTACTATCTATTCTCGTCTTATCTGAATACATATATATATATATATATATATATATATATATATATATATATATATATATCGTTAAATATGACAGACAAGGAAAATTTAACTCATTTTTTTTTTAGTTTTATAGCGTTCTTACATTTTTGCGTTCGGTTGGAGTAAAAAAAAGAACGCTGTAAAAATTTAAATAAAAAATCATCCAAATTTCCCTTGTCATATTTAACGAAAGATATTTAAAAGAAAGGTTGCTGCTCAAATATATATATATATATATATATATATATATATATATATATATATATATATATATATATATATAAAATGCTAGCTTTTGTGAATAATCAAAAAATAGTGATGAGTTAAATTTTGGAGAGTATATATCAATAAAGTAATTTCAAAAATACTATCCATTTATGAGCGACTTAAAAAGTAATCCGAAAAACAAAAGAATTTAAGACAATCAAAATTATCGCGTGTTATTTTAGTTAAAATTAACAACACAACCTATTACATCATCTGCGAAGACGTAATATCATTTTAATATAAATTTTAATTAGAGTTATTTTTTATTGATACCTTAATTAGAATCCAATAAGAAGATTTTAGTAAGGTTGGTTGACTTAACGACATATCAAACATTGTTGGATTATTTAATGTCAGATTTTGCCTGTGGCGCCAGTAATGCATAGAGACGAGCAATATATATATATATATATATATATATATATATATATATCCGCGCATACGAGAGCGCGAACGTGCATCCGCACAACCATGCGCAATGGTTGCACACGGGCAATAGCACACATGAACACAAACCATACCAAAAATTTACACGAATGATCAGTGCATAAAAAGGAAAAATCGAAAAATATAAGCAATCAATTGCTGATATCCCCTGAAGAGTGGACGGACGGACGGACGGACGGACGGACGGACGGACGGGCCCGTCTACGAAAAGTCTGGAGCCGTGTGCTGAAGGTAACATCAATCAGCTAAGTGACAAACTTACATATATATATTTTTTGCTTTGACTAAATTCGGACGTTGCTAGAAAATAATATTTAGAAGGGTTACATATGGCACAAGGCCGGGTTTAACGTGGGATTTCCGAGCCCGTAGGCTCGGCCAAAAATATTCCCTCTTTGAACCCGCATAAATGGGTTCAGGGGCAGTCAACCACCCCGTACGAGACTCTGCCCTTCGGCGGAGCCTCGTCCGGGTTCCTCTCCATCCGAAAGCAGAGAGTTAGACTGTTACTTACCCCAGAGGCAAGTTGCTAGAAAATGGAATCGGTTTCAGCTGACATCTATATATAACGGTTACACGGAACCGCAAAAGCATGCCTCGAGTATCTATGTGTTTTTTTTTGGGGGGGTTTTTTTTTTTTTTTTTTTGTTTTTGTTTTTTGTTGTTTTTTTTTTTTGTTTTGTTTTTTTTGTTTTTTTGTTTTTGTTTTTTTTTCATCATTTTACTCCAAGCAAGGTAATAAATCCATTAAGAAGCAAGTGGGTTACTGAATATTAGAGAATATGAAAACACTATTAAGGAGAGAGAACAATTAAAAGAACAAGAATTAAGAAGACAGTAGATTACGATTGACATTGCATTTAAATTTTTGAAGATCAATGTTGACTGGAAAGCAAGAAGCCGGAAGAGAGTTCCATAAGCGATAAGTGCGATAGAAAAAATTGTTAGCATAGAACTTACGGTCACATCTAGTCATTTCAACTGTAAGATAATAAAACTTTACTAACTTGCTGATTTACCCCCAAAATAAATAATTATCGATAGGTTTAATAACGATAAGTATTATAAACTAAATTGCACCTAGCATATTTCCCATATAATTATATGCTGAAATGTGTACCGATATAGATTGTTTAATACTAAATTTATAGTGAATATATTGACTTGCATAGCAAAAATTCACATATGCCGTCAGTCGACACATACAGGGGCTGAAGTAAGGCTCTTAAAGCTTCAAAGAAGATAAATTGTATATTTAAAGACAATTTAGTAAAGTAAGAATGCAACTTTGGTTTTAAAATTAGCAAGTGAAAATTTCGTTTTAAAAGCCAGAGAAAGGTCAATTCAGTCTATTTGATAAGGGGAAAGTTCGTTCTGTTTTTATAGTTTCAACTGACTACATTCATAAAAGATAGCTTTACATTCAGCTGTAACAATTCTTATATCAACATATATTAATTTTCGTGAGAAAATTGTGTATTTTTGTTTATTAATTTGATTGCTGAGAATTTTTAAAAAATGCAACACTTTCGGCATATTTCATGAGATATATATAGCATTTTAGGATTATAATTTATTCTGGTGTTTGCAACATAGACTCAATGAAAGGTTGTGAGAGAATGGAATTATGGCGTTGCCTGAAAAGTCGTAGGAGAGGTTGGTGCAAAACGCTAAATAAGCTTTATCAACAGCTCATTTGCTGTTTTGTTCCATTAAAAGATGAAAGTTGATTTCGAAAGTAAAATAATAGGATGCTTAATAAGTTAAATCCGAAAAAACAAAGTTAATGTTAAAATAAAAGTAAATAGGGAAAAAAAGTTTTATGAAAACAAAAAAGTTTTTATGAAAGAGTGTTTTAATGTGTTAATGTCGAAAATAAAAATGAATTTTGAAATGTTAATAAGCTATTTAATATTTTAATGTCGAAACTAAAAAAAATAATGTTAAAAGCTAATGTTGAAAAAAAACCTGTTTAATATTTTAATGTTGAAAATAAAATGTTAATACTAAAGTAAAAGTTAACTTGACAAAAATATATGCTGTTTAACATGTACATTAATAGCATATTTTAATGATAATATTAAAATAAATATAAATGTCGAAATAATTTACTTTTTTTACATAATAAACCGGTCTTACACTATACATTGATAATATCTGAGAAGATTTAAAACTAGTAATTAGAAAATCCAAATGTATACCGATGTCGATACTAATATAGTAATGATTAGCCGCGGAAAATATTAATAAATAGATTCTTTTGGAATTTTTTATATATTACTGTTAACACAATACAAGGCCCCAGAGCCGCTCATGGTAGAGGGTCCCTAAATGAGGTTGGTGTAAGGACGTAAAGGAAGGATGTAAGAAGTGCATATCACAAAGATATGTAGGATAGAAAACATTTAACCCTAGACTTGCAAATATTAACACTGTAGTGATCTGAAAAAACATCTTCCCGGGAATCCGTTCCACAATGCAGCAGTTCTGGGAAATAATCTTTTTGAGTGGAACTTCCGTCCTCACTAATGGAATTTGAACGGAATGAGAATTATCCGACTCAGTGTTCTTGAAATAGCAGGTCTTAGCTGTAAAGGTCCGGACTGATAGAACCATGGAATTAAAAAAACCTTCCCCCAGGGAAGATCTGTTTTTAATGGATGTTTGCCTAATACAAAGCCCAAAAAGCCAATTAAGATAGAGTTTTACTGAATTAGGTAGGAAGTAAAGATTATGGGAATGAATCCTGCTAAACGTAGCGGTACCTTTGAATAAGAACATCAAAAATACTGAGCAGGCAGGGCAAATCGATGAAATGCGCCAAGCAGTAGTTCAAGTTGTCCTCGTTGTGGTCGGCGCGCTCGGGACTATTTCCAGGAATATTTCTACCTTGTGACTAGCTGACATCATTGGAAGTGCAGAGGTGACAGCTTTGCTTGGAAACAGCCAGTTCATGTATTAAGAGAAGTGTTTTGTTTCTAAGCTGCTGGTAAGAGCTGAGATATAACTAACATCAGCCGATTGAAACATCAAAGAATTCAAGAGAGAATTTCAAATATAAATAATAATAATAATAATAATAATAATAATAGTGTAGTTATAGGTAGCTTATCAGTCAAGATCTATAAAAAACGAAACTTCTTTTGTTACATCCTAATATATATGTTAATATAATTTACCAGCATTTAATCTATCTATCTATCTATCTATCTATCTATCTATCTATCTATCTAATACTAAAAGTCTGTGATTGCATGTGTGCTTGTGTAGTGCGTCCATCCACCCGGTGCATAATGATTTAAATTAATCTGATCTAAGTGAATAAGTTTTAAAAATACGAGACACAAAGAAATCGCGTTTTGCCGTTTCGTCCATTTGTTTGTAGAGTAATTACTTATATTTTAGCTTTCTTTAAAACAACATTTTTAACATATTTAAAAAATATTTTCAAGTGAATAGGAATTTTAAAATAGTTTTTGGCATATTTAAAAATATGTTCAAGCGAATATGACTTTAAAATATTTTTTGGTATATTAAAAAATATTTTAAGTTAATATGATTTAAAGATCAAGTTTATCCCAGAAGTTCCCTTCCTATTAAATGATGTAAACAGTCAGTAAAAAATTAAACATGAACTTATAAACGAGACCAATGATGACACGAACGAAGTGAAATATCTAACTGAATCAGAATAAAATTAACTTTAATTTGAATGGTATGTTAAAATCAACTTCAGTGTTCTATAACCTGAACAGTCAGTTACCCAACGGGTCACGGGTAGTCTAGTACTAAATAAAAGTGAGCTTCCATGCTGGATGAGATAGTAGTGTATTTTACAAATGTGCAAATAAACACAGCTATTTACATTAGGACTAATATCCTCATCTTTGATGCTATTACTACAACATTATACCCTTCAGCCTTCTTTTGGTGCTTGTCAATACGAGTAACCTTCAGAAAATTTGAAACTGAGCCCTTCATTTAATCTACTTTATGGGTCGTGTCTCCTGAGAACGTAGGCGATCACAGCTCTCCACAACTTCATGTCCCTTGTAGCTCTTAATAAATTTTGTCTCTCTGTTATTTCGCCTAAGCCCTGTTCCGTCATCCATTTACTCAATTTCACTATGTTATGCGTTGTTTTCCTCTGCCCCTCTTGTCCTCAATCCGTCCTATGAGTATCAGATTTTTCAAGCCCACCTCCCTCATTATATGCCACAGAAACTTCAACTGTCTCTTCCTGATATTAATTATTAGTTTCTTTTTTTCTTTTTTTTTTTTTTTCATTTTCTCCAAAACTTCGTCGAACTTACATGTTCGGTCCACGGTATCTAAGCATCCGTCTGTGTACCACATTTCTGCTGATTCAAGTGTCCTCTTCCTCTCTGACAAGACTGTCCAGCACCCACTACCATACAGGAGGACAGATTTAGTAGTCTTTTCCTTTTACTATTTTACTATTTCTTAGTACTCTGCTTAGTCTTTGGAATGCTTCCTTGGCTATCCCAATATGCCTTCGGATTTCAGTGTCGCTCTTTCCGTTCTCTGTTAAAACACTTCCCAGATATTTAAATTTTCTACACTTCCAATTTGCAATTCGCTACGGGAATAAATAGTTTTACATATAATTTTATTTTTTTAGTACTGTTCAATTATCATTGTTAGCCTTGTTTCCACTGAGTCTGCGTTATTCGGCCCAGGAATCGAACTCGCAATTACTTTGCAACAAATACCACTTGATCCTCTAGAATATTGTCTCTATATAAATGATGCAAATAATAATGATTCTTTATTCTAGAAATTCAGATATAAGCGAAACATGAAGTAAAATGGTTTCTTCAGCACGTATTTGTCATACTGATTAACATATACTATCAACGGTCTTTGCGTCGTCGTCAACTTGTTTGGAAAGAAATACATGAAATTTATGAATGTAATAAGATTTTGTCCATTCAGCGTGAAAAGAAAACTCTTTACAAATCTTTTTCTATTCCATTAAACTGGTTTTTCATTGTCACGCAAATATACAAAAATATTTTAATGTGATCATTATTCCTATTGCTGTTGCATTTCCGTGACATATAAATCATATATAATTTATGAATACTATATTTCCTATCATATAACACGCAACGACGCTTAACATGCACCTCTAAGATAGGAAGGAATATTTAGGAATAATAATAATAATAATAATAAAGCAAACGGAGTGTACTAAATAAACGATAAGCCTCTTTATGGTCAATATTCTTCCCGTACTAAACAAGCTGATGTAACCAAACGGCGTACCCCATCAGTGGTTACAAAGTTCACGGTTGAAAGCTGAAACCGTAGGTTTTATTCTTGCTGCACAGGACCGATGCTTGCTGACTTGAATTTACGAAGCAGACATACTAAAAGAATTGTGTTGGTAACCAAATGCAGATTTTGTGATAAATATCCAGAAACAATTGGCCATCTTGTATCAGATTGAACAGTGTTAGCAACAACTGAATATAAAACTTGATATGATAGAGGAGGCGCCGATTCGGCACTGAAAAATATGCAACTTTTATGAGAAGGAAACTGCAAGAAACTGGTATGAACATCATTCAAACCCGGTTACAGAGACATGACCTGTAACAATTTTATGGAACTTTACAATACACACAGACAAAAAAATCAATGCTAATCACCCAGACATTTTGATTTTGATCAAAATGTCTGGGTGATTAGCATTAGGATGTATCAGTCCTCTTTTCCTATTAAGAGGAGATGAGAAAATTCCGATTCATATTTTTTTTAAACTGGAAGTCCGTTTTGATGAGAGACAAATTAACCTCTTTCCGAATATAGATTTCATTTTTATCTCTTTGTTTCATGTTTTGGGGAAAAACAAAATATTGGTTGGCGCATTAGAACTAAAGATTGACCACAAAATCAAAATGTGCTTTCTTATGGATATGGCAGTTCGCGCAGATTGTAATGGATTTTTGAAGATCTTCAAAAATTATTAAAATAAAAGAATCTTGAAGTGGGAAACTAAGAAAAATGTGGCACATGAGGATATCAATAGTTGGAACCCTCGGATTAGTTGAAAAGGTTCCAATAGAATAATTGAAGGGATTCTTATTAGCCTATACCTTAAAGAAATACAAAAAATTGTACTAAAAAGTACATCTCACACATTACGAAGAGCTTTATCTATGTAAAATGTGTGGGATTTTAGTTTTGGGGTTTTTTTTATAAAAAATGATCAGGGGAAGATGTCATGAAGCCATTTCTGTCCTCTGACCTTAAGTCTCTGGTTGGGACACGGAAAGAAATGTGGATACAAGAGAAATCAAAGGAAACAATAATAATAATAATAATAATAATAATAAGTAGGTGATTCATTCATACTAACAGTATATATTCGAGTTTCGAGCGAGTTTTCTTGATCAGTTTTTGACACACAAATAGGGGGTCGAACTATACACAAGTAATTTTCTTGAAGCGTTTAACCTTATACATTTTATACAAGTAATCTTTCTTTCTGGAGGAGTTTAAATTCATGCAAAATTTTCAGGAGTCGCACAGTGCATGAAGTCGGCTTAGACATGAGTATATGCGGTATGTATCATTTCTTAGATATTTAGCATTATTTTGATTTTGAATCAAATTTTTAATAATTTGTAATAATTTTTATTTAATTCTGGAATCATCAGAGGATTCGTGTATCAAACGGATATTTAGGTATTTGTCTATTACTGATTATCCAATTATCCGTCTATAAACTTCTTTCTTTTAAAGTGCGCGTTATATGGTGGGAAATATGGCAAATATTAAATTTAAACTTTAAATATGTAGAAAAATCAGTAAATCTGTAGCCAAATTACGAAAAAGCATTTATTTTGAACCAGAAATATTTATTTTTCAACATAATCTCCCTCCTTGTCATTGCACTTAACTCAATATTTTCGTAGATCAAACATTAAACTTTCATATCAAAATTCATGTGTTAGCCTGCGGACTTGCTCTTCACTCGTTTGAGCAACAATAAATAATAAACGTTAGTGATGAAACGATTCAGTTTAATTTTTATGAACATTTCAAAGCTGTTAAATTTTTCATGGATTTTCAAAGACATTCACCAACAAAGTCAAGAAACATAAAGAAACAACGAAGGCGTCTTATGAAGATAGATTTATTATCATAATGTTGTGATCAGAGTACAGTATCCATCGGCCTTGTGGCCATGTGACCTGGCGGCTAGCGTTCGAGTACACAGTCCTCTTTTCCTATTAAGAGGAGATGAGAAAATTCCGATTCATATTTTTTTAAAACTGGAAGTCCGTTTTGATGAGAGACAAATTAACCTCTTTCCGAATATAGATTTCATTTTTATCTCTTTGTTTCATGTTTTGGGGGAAAACAAAATATTGGTTGGCGCATTAGAACTAAAGATTGAGTACTTACAGTAATAATTTTTTTTTAATTTAAAAATTAAGACCTTTTGGTTTTTGTCTGGTAGTTTAATGAACTCTAAAAGCATGATATCTCAAGTAAATTTTGATCTGTTTTTTTTTAATTTTATATGCAGAACAAGTAGTAAGATATAATACTTACTATTTTTTAAATATATAGTTGAGTCTGTTTTATTTATATTTTTTTCTTTATTCACATAATAATCATGTGATAATTTTCTTTATTATAAAATAATTCTGTAATTAAAATTATGTAATAATAATAATAATAATAATAATAATAATAATAATAATAATAATAATAATAATCCCTTTGGATAAAAGAATCAAATTATTTAATGGTAAATTCCATGTACAGAAATTTGGTAAAATATAACAGATTTCTTAGTCTCGATTTTATGGTTGGAATTATTTTTCTTAATTTGTTTTTTTTTTGTAAATTTTCATAATCCTTTTAAATGTTAATTTAAAACTATACATCTAATTTCGGAGAAAGTAGAGAAAGAGATAAATTAATCTTTCTTGTCGTGGCTGTATCGAGTGGCTAACCGATCAAGGACACGTAGTGCGGATACTTGCACTTCAGGTGCTGTCCTCAGCACTGTTGGGCTAAAAATAAAAATAAAACGCGAGACACGAGACCAACATCAGGCGTAGGGAAGGTGGAGGCAGGAGCAATCGGCTGTCAGTCATTGATGGCGCTTTGGCAGACTCAACCAAGAACCGGAGCTGTAAATAAATAATAAAAAAAAAAACAAGATAAAACATAAGCGGCGACAAAATGACTGCAGAATTATTACTACTGTTTTTATTCTGTCGATAAAAAGAGAAGAAAATTTAAACAGAAACCGTAAGAAAATATAGGAGAATAAAAATGGTATTAAAATTGAACTATGAATTTTGAGGCATCTGGTGATAGTCCATGTTTCTTTATTGCCGACTTTGTGAATTTGCTTACCTGTCTGCCTATCTATCTATCTATCTATCTATCTATCACACCAAAATAGCTATGTATATGTCTATCTATAACACCAAAATAGTTATCTATATGTCTATCTAAAACATATCTAAAAGAAATTAATAGAATGATTCCTCACCTATTCATGTATTAATGTAATAGAAAACTGATGGAACAAATACGATATTTATATGAGAATAGAAAACAATATTCATAAAAGTAAAAAAAGGACTCCAGGAAGCAATAACACAATATTCACGCAAAGAATACCTCCGGGAAGCAATAAAACAATATTCAAGCATAGAAGAACTCCAGGAAGCAATAAAACTGTTTTAAGCAATGTGAAAGTTGAAAGCTTAAATCAATGGTTGAAAAATTAAGGTTACAGAATACCAAGGAGATCATTTTATGTGAAGGAATTATAATTTTTTTACAGTTTGTTTAAATCTATATAAGTTTCTTTCTTTCTTTCTTTCTTTCTTTCTCTTGCTGTCCCTCTAGCAGAATAGGTAAGAAGTGAGATGTGGTATTTTGATGGTGAAATTAATAAATGTTATCTGGTCTATGGTGTTTGGTATATATAATTCATTTAATAAAGGTTTTTCATAATGAATATATAGTTTAATTAAGATTTGTTAATTATCTGGAAAAATGAATATTTTTTTTAAATATTATCTTAGAGGTTCGCTTACTTATGTGCAGTATTATATATATATATATATATATATATATATATATATATGTGTGTGTGTGTGTGTGTGTATAAGCTACATATGAATCAAAATATATTAGCATGAAACTGACTGCCACCTCTGGGTGTCAACTTCAATGTCCACTTTTATATTTATAAACGTTCTATCCCTGATATTGACCACTTTAACCCATAAATATAGCATACCTTAAAACTACATGTCATCATGTATATATATATATATATATATATATATATATATATATATATATATATAATTTTCAGTTTTTATTATACAAGTAATTGGCATTAATCAACTAAAGTTGATAAAATTTTCAATATATACTTATATGTTAACATTTATATTAGAAATACTTACAGTTTATTTGGTGATGGGAGATTTTATTATACATCCCTAAGGTTGCTCGGCACTTTGTAAATAAATATAACTAACACAATCGTTATTAGTAATTTATTTTTAATTTGACCTATATAAAGATTGGTATACAGGGTGTCCATAAAGTCACTTCACAATTTACAAAAATATATTGCAAAGGCAATTAGTGTGGCACCACAACGAGATGACCTTCAACCAACCAACATTTTCGAGCAAGAAACATTGTGCACTGCATGTTCGTAGTTTCCTAAATCAAACATTTCCAGACCGTTGGATTGGAGGGGATGATCCGATTTCTTGGAAACCTCGTTCACCAGATATCTCTCCACAGGACTTCTTTCTATAGGGTCATGTTAAAGACATCGTGTATCGAACAAAGATACGTGGTATCACTGATGTAAAGCAAAAGATCACTGATGCTATTGCTACTATTGATCAGACTATGCTACAACGAACATGGCAAGAAATCGAGTGCCGTCTTGATGTCTTTCGTGCAATTAATGGTGCCGATATAGAGCTGTATTAAATTAGTTAAAAACTTCAATGTCTATTCCTCATTTTGTAAAAATTTTCACATATTTGTCTGTTCATTTGCTTTTAGAAACTTTATAGACAGCCAGTATATCATGAGAAATATATAACCAAAGAATAGAAAGCATATATTGTATAGTTACTGATTGATAGTAGTACAGCATTGCAAATTGCGAAAGGTTTGAATCAAGATCACAGAACAATAAAAAGAGTAAATTGAAAACATTGTCAAGTTGACATTGTGAATGTAAAAAAGATTCAGGATATTTAAAAAAAAAAAACAATGGATAAAGATATATTAAGGTTTAAAAAACTACCACCTTAAATAAACATCATGAAAAAACGTTGGCTGAAAACGAAAATAAAAAATGATTTCTCAGCAAAGAAACCAAATTAATAGAATGGGCAGTTTTTCCAAATTTGAATACAATTGAAAACTTTTATTTTATTATTTTCAATTCATTAGAAAACGTGAGAGCAAAAATTTGCAACGCTAGTTTTTCTTCTGGAGTTTAGCATCAGCCATGTTGATAGAGGGCATAACTAATTCACTATGATTATTAAAGCATACTAGTTTCATTTTGAAACCGTTAATACTTAGGACTGTAAAACAATATAAAAGCCAAGAATTTATATTAGAAACAATCAATACTGATGCAAGTAATGCTGAAATCGAAATAGTAGAAAAAGAGAGAATACCAATAAATTAAAGACTGATACAAATAACAAAAGTACAAGTGGACAATACTAACATGTAAAATAGCAAACTACTAATTTATTCTGCTACATGTGATAGTGTGTTAATGAAATATATGAATTTAATGAATATAAATTGTAATAAAATATTTAAAAAAAAAAATAAAGATAGCTATTGTAATGTGAAAGTCTCAACATATATTACTCGACTATGTATATCCTGGAAAAATTATCAATATTCATTGGTTAATACCGATTTTGTTGGGAAATGATTTAATTGAATAATAAAACTGACATGTGGTGCGCGCGCACATATATATGTATCACTAATATATATATATATATATATATATATATATATATATATATATATATATATATATATATATATATATTACTGTCTAATATATATTTAGATATATTAGACATAAATATACAAAAGTTGAGAAATATACATAGTTGAGGAATATATACATGCACGCGCACACACATATATCCGAAGAAAGTAAAAACTTATCCGCACTCTTATATATATATATATTTTCTGTTTATACAATTTTTATAGATATAAATATTTAAGTAAATGATCTGTTTATAAAAAAAAAAATTAACAACATTTACTGCCCTGAAAGTCCGAGAAATTTCATAGAAAATATGTCCTCCAACAGGAATCGAACCTGCATCCTTCACGGAACCGTCATATCACCTGTTGTGCAATTCCACTTAGCTACAGAGGAAGCGTGTGGTTAACAAGATCGAATTACTGTTTTTAAACTACAAATTTCCCATGAATTCTCTCGGATGCTCATATTTGCTTGAAGCGTATCTTAACATAAACAAATGGCATCATTAATTTAATATATTTTCTGCTTATACGTTATTTTTATAGATACAGTTATTTAAGTAAATGATCAGTTTATAATAAACAGTATTAACAACATTTACCATTGAATACTGCTTATTATAAACAGAGCATTTACTTAAATATTTGTATCGATAAATATAATCTCGATTAGTGCGGCTAATCTGTACATCGGTAACTGTAAAAAAATCAATTTTAAACTGAAGAATATTTTACCGCTGTAATCGAGTATTATGTATGAATTTTGGTATATACAAATTTTAACAACGCACTAATACAAATTGAAAACGCATTAATCGAATGCGCATTAATCGAGGAATCCTTGATATACACACACACACATAGATAGATAGATAGATAGATAGATAGATAGATAGATAGATAGATAGATAGATATGCATGTGTCTTGGTTTCTCTCTTTGTGTATATATACGTGTATATACATCTATCTATCTATATATATATATATAGCTTTCCCTGACGATCCGTTTAGGTGAAACCTAGGTAGGTTTGTCTGGCTCACTAGGTGTATCTAGGTTTGCTCTACGATTGTATTGAGCTCTTTTGTTAGTTAGTTGTTACTCGTATCGGGGTTTTTTCTTTGGGCTTCAGACCTGCATTTGTGCGATTTTTTGTCGGCAGAAGTTTATGTTTGTAGCTCTTTCTTTTTTTAAAACCTTTTTTTCCCTCGAAATTGATTTGATTAACAAATCAAAAATTCGAGGGTTTTTCGAAACGAGTCTAGTTATTTATATTTATATATATATATATATATATATATATATATATATAGATAGATAGATAGATAGATAGATAGATAGATATCTATATATATATATATATATATATAATGAATTTATTTTTTCATCTGACATTATTTTTATAACTATACACATTACTATTAGTCATTTTATGCTAATAAGGATTATCACTTCGTTTTATAGTATTATACATAGAAATATTTATATATCTAAAGAACGAAGGTAGTACCTTCTATAACGTTAATTCTGTCGGCAAATGCCCCACCTTTATTTCACAAGTAAATGGTCGAAATAAAATGCTATGTGTGGATATCAAGTGGAAAGTAAAAAGAGACACTTATTTCAATCTACTGTTATTATCACTGTATCAGTTGAGTCACTGTTTTCCAGATTACTGTGCACAGTGTCTTTTGAAGCGAACCATGCATTTCAATTTCATCATAAAAGTAGTCACTATTTTCATGAAATGCGTTCAACTTTAGAGTCAATAATCAGCGTCCGGCAAATCGATATGCACAAATGTCATGTGTGTCCAGTTTGCGGCCGCAATTCAGATCACGATGAAATAATCAGCAGCTACTTGTAATCACCACTTTGACGGTTTAGTTAATACCCATGAATTAAGAATACTACGTTATCTTGAAGATGCCCAGCCAATATTTGAATCATGAAGCCTTACATGGCATTACAGAAATCGCGTGATTTTTATACCAGGCGAAGTGATTTTTGCCTTATTGATCGATAGAGCAGATCCTATCCGTTTAGTCTAAAGTAACTTGCTTACTTTTCCCGGTAAGGGAAGAAAACTGTAATACAATACCCTTTAAAGAACTGATGGTAACTATTCATTACGATGATAAACTACTAGAAACATTTGAATTCAAGCTAAAGCCGGAATTGTTTTAAGCTGAGGTCATCATGGTTTTAAAAGAAATTGTGAAAATGTCATCAGCAATTTTAATCGAAGTGTGAAACCAACGATTTAATTTACACTCCTTCAGTCCACAAAACTGAAATTAATGTTTCGACCAGAATAGATCGAAGACTGATTCACAACTAAAAATGCTTTCTTGAGGTTATTGCCCTCCTTATCTTCATTGGATATCCTTATGACAGGGACAATGGAGGCAAATATTACAATCTCATAGATTCTAAACATAATTTCATTTGTTCTCACGTATCTGATAAACATCTTATTTGATTTAGTTATGCGAGTAGAGCCATATGGTTAAGGCTGTTCTACGTTTCAATAGTAAAAGAATAAATTAAACTGATTACCTGCTTATATTTTCCGCCTAATGATTTTATTAGAAAAGGGAATAATATGAATATATTACCTATGTGAATCACCTATTTATATTTATTTATATATATATATATATATATATATATATATATATACAAATAATAAAATAAAGATTTAAGATATGCTTTATGTATGGGTTAAAGCGCTCAATATCAGAGATAGAGCCTATGTAAGTATAAAATTGGACATTGAAGTCAACACCAACAGGCGACAGTCTGTTTCATGTTAATTGCAATCGTCAGGCCGTCAGCATTTAGCATGAAACAGACTGTGGCTTCTGAGTGTTGACTTCAATGCCCACTTATATATATATATATATATATATATATATATATATATATGTGTGTGTGTGTGTGTGTATCTGTGTGTGTGTGTTAAACAGATATATATATATATATATATATATATATAGTATACATTATATATATACACATAGATAGATAGAGAGATAGATAGATAGATAGATAGATAGATAGATAGATAGATAGATAGATAACATTTTTGTTATTAGCTAAATAAATTTCAACATAAATTTTAAATTGTTCAAGATTTATGAAAAATTTGTTTTCTGCATTATATATAAGAGTTTAAAATTACATTGGAAAAACTGTTTAAAATTAACTTACAGATTTGACCACAGATTAACTTACAGATTTGACCACTGAAAATGCTTTCTTGAGGTTATTGCCCTCCTTATCTTCATTGGATATCCTTATGACAGAAACATATATCTAAAGATTACCACTTCGTTTTATAGTATTATACATAGAAAATATTTATATATCTAAAGAACGAAGGTAGCACCTTCTATAACATTAATTCTGTCAGCAATTACACTCACACACACACACACATATATATGTATGTGTAATTCAAAAGTTTGAAGACACCCCTAGTAATTTTTTAAATTGACCCTAAAATTTGTACCTTAAATAAGAGGAAATTATTATACATGGTTAAAAAAGTGAGGCATGATTTTTTATTAGAAATTTTATTATGCCAAAAAAAGCGTTTTTATGATTAAAATATCCTCCTTTAGCCTTGATTATTGCAGTACAAACTTTTGTCATTCGCTGCAAAAGTTTCTAAAGGATAAGTTTGATAACTGATGCCATTCTTTTTTCGATGACTCTAAGAAACTTTTTTTTCATTTTTTTCAGTCTTCTGTCAAGTTCATCCCATGCTAAATCTGGCATTAGATTGAAACTTTTGAACTGTAGTGTGTATATATATATATATATATATATATATATATATATATATATATATATATATATATATATATATATATATATGGTAATGATACAATATGGTAATGTGTATGGAATTTTCAGGAGGATACAGATCCAGGGAGAGCTCTATCTCAAAACACAGAGCAAAATTATTATTAATTAAAAAATATCAAACTTAAAATCCCATAGGTAATAATTTTTTTTTTATTATTTCATGAGAGCTCTAAAAACTCAGCAGCTCTCAATTTTCAAGACCTACAAACAAATCACAAATGAAATGGAAAAAAATATTCCGGGTTAAAAACAAGAGACACTGCTATCTTCTTTAGAGAGTGGGACGGGGGAAAAGGCAGAGAGCGTTGTCCTATTTTGACATATTGACCTCAGTATATCATTTGATGATGGGCTTAAAGTGTAAATCTGAAACAATCCCGTTTGTTTCTGTCAACGGGCCAAATTTTCAATTCTGACATATTTCATTCAACAAATTATTTGTAAATAATATTAAAAGAGAACATTTTTATAAATTTCCAAATTAGCAGAAAAGTTTTTATAAGCTTTTTATATGACAAAACAAGAAATTTAAATTAAAAATTAAATGGTTATTAATTATATTCAGAGAAATATATTTATATTTAGAGTATCTTAGATGTATTTATTAATATTTAGCAGGATATGAATGTAGTTTAAACGAAGGAAAAGTTTAATCGGGGTTAATTCCCTGTATGTCATTCAACAAAGACTCAGATGGATTATTTCTAATAATATTATTCTATAATAATATTATAATATAATAATATTATTCTATAATAATATTATAATATAATAATATTATAATATAATAATTCTATTTCTAACAATGTTCTCCATTTCATTTATTTTCACTTTATTTTGAAAGGAAACGCTTTCTTTATTTACTAATTTAAACAATATATAAACTATATAAACAAGGGGAAATATTGATTATTAAGTTTCTTTTTGTTAACTCCATTTCCATAAATAAGAACACTTTTCGTACATGAACAAAAATTGGATATAATTTCATCCAAATTTCATCCAAAGAAATCTAAAAAATATCGATTTCTTTTGGATTTTCTATGATAAAAAAGTACGTTAAGTAATAACTGAAAAATTAGTCTTCATTCTTAATACAATCGTTTCATTTAGTCAAATGCGGAAGGTGGATTAAAAGAAAGAATTACCAGTCTGTTAGTAGTCGGAATATTCCAGATCATTGCTGTTGCGTCGTCTGTTGGATCCTTGTCTTTGAGGAAGCTGGACAAAGTTTCTTTTTTCAAATCTATCTCGTTTTTCTAACAGAGCCCTCATTATGTTGGAGAAAATTTCCTCCTGCACCAGAATAAATAGAACAATAGCTGAGTGGCAATGATAACAGAGATTAAATGTTAATAAGAAAAACATGAAATTCTTAAAATAGGAAGAAAATTAAAAAAATTAACAATATGAACTGAAATAAAGAATTAACAATATGGAAAGAAAGCGGAATATGGCGTATGAAATAGGCTTCGACCCGATATAGAAGAGAAATTTAGCAATTATTTATATAAGGATGAAGTATTGTTTGGTGGTGATAAGAAATGTTTATATAGATTCAAGTCAATTTCTAAAGAAGTAACAGATTTTTATTTATTATTCCGACCGATAATATCACCTAAAAGTTATTTGTAGTGGATACCCATATTTGAGTAGACGTTCCGTTTATTTATTATACAGTATATTTATTTCCGTCTACCGGCCTAAATATTCGAGTAATCTTATGAAAGAAATTAATGTATTCTCCTACAAGATCCAAACCCGCGTCCCCCTTTGCAGGAGAAACCGTCGTTGCCAAAGAACACATATTTTTCTTTAATAAGATTTCTGTAATATTCAGGCCGGTAGAAAAAAATATACTGTTTAATAAACAAACGGAACGTCTATTCAAATATGGATATAAATTAAAATTAATGTTTATGTGCTAAAATAGATTCTAATATAAAAAAAAAACAATTAAGATATTGTGGCAGCGAGAATTGGATTAAATATCAATGATAAAAAATATTGATATCGGTGAAGGTGAACAACGATGGTAATTATAATGAAAAAAGAAATCAGTACTTACATGAAATTCACTCTGAAAATGAAAAAGAAAAAAATAACATTAAAAAAAGGTTCCAAAATAAAAGCCGAAACAGGATATTTTACAATGAAAATGCATTTTTTAAAACTTGAAAGATTTATGCAATCAAAATATTCTGGCTTTAAAAATGTAATAAAAAAAAAGTAGCATAGCTCTCCACAACTTCCTATCCTTTGTAGCCCTTAATAACGTTTGTCTTTTGATTTACCTGAAAGAAGATTCTATATCTATGCAGAAACTCAGGCTTGAACCGGCGACTTTCGAGCTTCGAAAGTTATTGAGTTATTTTGGCTTATATATAAGAATCTGTTCATTACACTTATATGATAAAATCATATCAGTTTCAATAGTCGATACATCTGGAACTGATTGCATATCGACAGTACAAATTAAAACTAAAGTTCCTATTCTAAGAAGTGAACAACCATATTTTTAGTAATGATTGAAATAAATTTGGTGAATAATATTCGTCTTGACTCATGGAATATTATGGAAAAGCAGGCAAAGTCTGTCAAAAATACAGCTGAAATACTTTAGTATCTTACAAATAATTTGCGGTTTTGTGCATTTATTAAAATAATAATCAGTGGTTTAAAAAAGAAAACTATGGAGAATTACTTGAGGCAACAGAAATGTAATTCGACAGAAGGATGCTGAGAATATCATGGACTGAACATGTGTATAACAGGAAAGTTTCAAGGATAATAGAAACAAAAAGAACTCTTAGACTCAGAAAGTGACAGTTGAAATTTCTAGTACACATAATGAGGAAAGAATGCTTAGGGAATGTAACACTCATAAAGCATACTGAAGGCAACAGAAAATAATCTACCTAATAAATTTGGTTAGCAGAGCAGGTAGAAGAAGTGAAGCGCCAAAACTTAATAAGAGCTACAACGGATAGGAAGTTGTGGAGGGCTATGATCGTCCACATTCTGAAGGGATAGCGCGCACACACACACACACACACACACACACACACACATATATATATATATATATATATATATATATATATATATATATATATATATATATATGAAGAAGAATCAATCCTTTCAACACAGAGTTCATTATTGATATCCCCTATTTAGTATTTGGTTTACGACCATATCACGTTTAAACAACAGTTCCTGAAGTTAAGCAATGTCTTGCATAGTCAATACGTAAATGGGTGACCACTTGGAAATAATAGCTTGCCACTCGTATCCGAGTATGCTTGTCTATCAGGGTGGCTAGCCAATTCCTGTTGTAGACGCCTGCTCAGGCACATTTGTGTTTATTCAACACCCACAGAGCACCACACCTGTGGTTTATTATGTTGAGCGGATCTTAGTTACAGTTTTTTGCAAAGGATTGATAAGCCGTAAAAAATGAATGAATTCATTTGGTATTCACAGATATGACTGCGTTATTATATAAAACCATTCCGGGGTTTAGATTGCTCGTCTAAGAGGAATATTCAATCTATTTGATTAATTCACTGTCAGCTCTATATAATTTTGTAACACTAAAATAGAATAAGCTAAGTTTAAAAATTAGAAGAATAATTTCCGAACTAATAAACAGCCACATATTATTGTTGGAAATATATATATATATATATATATATATATATATATATATATATATATATATATATATATATATAGTTAGTTGAAGGTTACAAGTCCCGAGTTAAGTATTGACATCGACCATTGCAAGAAACACACAAAAAAAGGATTCGTGTTGAATAGGTTAAGATTGTAGTGTTCAGGGAAGCATTCTCTCGGAGAATCTGTTCTACGTGGTAACGGCCTTTGGAAAAATAATGGCTGAATGTTAGGTTTATACAACCACTTCTGAAGACACCTAACTCGGTACCCGCTTTTGGAATAATATAAAATCACGCTTCTTTCGAGAGTGACTAATAAACAATCTCCATAATCGATTAAATTGCAACCGATATTAATGAGGAGCAAAGAAATATGAATCCAGTCTAAGCTGAATGGTGACTGTCTGCCCAATCCTATTGTTAGAACCAGATCCAAATGTGCGGATCTCCCAGCATCCATGTATTGACATTATTTCTGATCATGTGCCTGCCGAAGGGCGAGAGCATTTGAAATGAAAACGCGTCTCCACTTTCTCTACTTTAAGCTTCATATAGATAAATAATAAATCATTTCCCACGCGTTGTGAGCAGACCTCACCCTTTGTTACGATATTAATTATTTGTAGGATGCGTATGTAGACACGCACACGTCACGTTAGAAGCAAGCATGAATATTCATTAAGATAGACCAGCTACCGGGATTTATTTACTATTGTTCTTTCTTTCTTTCTTTCTTTCTTTCTTATGACCGTATTATTTTGCTCAGGAACATAAGAGATACACTTATTTTAAAATAAGCTTTCCTTTATTGTTATACATATACAAACCTTAGAAAGTATGAGTTGCACTCGTGTAAAAGTCGCATCCCAAATTGTACAGTAAAATTTGGTGTACAATATTCTTAAAAAATTAAATTTGAGGTTACAGTTTTTGTCAAAACAAGAAATAAATGTAATATACAACTTTACTGCCTTTTTTGATCAAAAAGGTAATTTAGCAGAAAAAAAATCGTTTGAAACAACGAAAATTGTGCTGGGTTGTTGTGTTATCCATCCTCTTATATGACAGTAAATGCTGGATAATCTCCTCACGGATGAGAAGAATACTGAAGTCAACAGAAGCGTGGTTCTACAGAAGGATAGTGAGAATTCCATAAACTGAGCGAGTAAACAACATGGAAGTCTTAAAGAAAATGGCAACAAAAAGAACGCTTACGCTCAGAATGAGGAAGAGACAACTGAAATTCCTCGAACACATAATGAGGAAGGAGAATTTGGAAAAATTAACTCACACAGGGCATATTAAGGGCAAAATAGAAAAATCAACGAGCCACCTTCCCGTGTGAATGAATAATGTAACTGGGGGCGGAAGCCTTAGCAAAAGGAGAAACCTGCTAAGGGCCAAAAGGGATAGGAACGTTTGGAGAGTCATGATCGCCCATGCCCTGAAGGGGCGTAGCACATGGAAGAAGTATGAATCAATTAAACATCGTAAATATTAGCCTAGATATTTGAGATATTGGAAAATAAATATTAATAAAGCACGCACCGGCTAATTTAATTACGAGCTTTCAAGGGTTCTGCTAGATTGGCAAGTCGGTCTCACCGTTTTACTATTGAATGAAATAAATGCAACCGTCTGTTCTATTCTAATAGTTTCTTTATTTGCATGTCTCGTTTGTGGGACTTCCTTCCGATTTCTTGCTTCCCTGATAACTACAACCTTCAAAAATGTAAATGCAACGTCAATCGTCATCTGTCTCCCTGAATTATGTTCCTTTATTGTCCTTTTCCTCACTGAAGCCTTATCATTCTCTTTCACTCTCTATAAGTCCTAGTGGTATTATCGCCTTTCTCGGAGTGAAATGAATTTTTTTTAAATTTCAAAAGTAACAAACAAAATATTTATGAAAGAACATAAATGGTTAAATTTAATAAAATTTGTATAAAATCTGCTAAAGAATTTCAATATAAAATTATAAAACTATAATTTTAAAATCAGTTCAGTATTTGAAATGTATATTAACTAAAACTTTGTCGTTATCATTACTTGTTCGGTGATGAATCAATAAGCCTCTATCTTGTCACACTTAGCTGAATTTTGATCTTCGATTTTCACTGTATAGTGTTATATCTACGTGATTAATGAAGAAGCCTCGGGTTAAGGGAATTGACAATGAACGAGACTATGTTGAGAAATAAATATTTTTGTCTAAATTAATATTTTTCATCATTTTTTTTCTATTTTTCTTCAGGACATGGATGATCATGGCTCACCACAATTTTCCTTCCTCGTAGTTCTTAGTAGGTTTGTTTTTGTTTTGTTTTTTTGCCATCCTTCCTACTCCACGTCCAGTCAATCATTTACACAAGCTCGTTAGGCTAATTATTTCCTCTGCCCTTATTTGACTTCAATATGTCCTGAAAGCATTAATTTTTTCAAGCTCACATTTCTCATTTTTTGTTCGTTCTTTTTCTGTTCTAGAATTTTCAAATGTCTCTTGCTAATTCTAAGTGTGAGTTCGATTTTTGTCACCATTATCCTGAAAACGGTACCGCCAGTCACACGTTCAGCCCATGGTATTCTCAACATCCTTCTATAAAATCGCATCTCTCTTGCCTCAAGTCTCTTCTACATTCGCTGCCATATAGGAGAGCCGATATTGCATAACAGTTCAACATTCTTGATGTAATTAAATACTGACTTGAAGTGGAGTGATTCCATCGAATCAATAGCTGCATCTTCTGTAAGAAAATTCGACTCACTGTGTCGTGCCAGATTTTTTTTTCTCGTCGTTAGAGACCATCTTGCACATTTACAAATCTACCATTCGTCCGTGCACTGAATACTGCTACCATACCTGTGTAGTGCTCTTGCTATTCATTTTGAGGATCTTGACAAAATCCAAAGAAGGATCTGTAATGTAATGGATCGTGACTTGGAACCTTGACTTCAGTCGCTTTCGCACCGACGTGACGCAGTTTCCCTCTGTCCTTTCTACAAATATTACTATAGCAACTGCTCTGTTATTTTGATATTTCCAGTTTTGTGCGGCCTCTTTCATGGAAAAAAAAGTCATAAAATAGCAGTCGATTAAAACTACACTCGAGAGACACTTAATCAAATACGTTTTTTTTTTTTTATTTCCCTTTTTCGGATGTGCAATGAACTAATATTCGAACGTCACCTGCTTAAAAGTTGTGCGACTCATATTCTCTGAGTGAGATCCGTAGCTGCCAACTGCCTAATGGAATTGAGTCCTTCATTAATGGAGATTGCTTCAAGAATACTAGCACCTCAATGCCTCCATCCTTTCCTATCCAGAGCGCAACATTTTGGCAGACATTTAGAAAATAATTCCGAGAGCCAGCTGTCGGCCATGCTTAATTATTGGTTTTAACCTTTAATTTCGTGGTACCGTAGAATATCAAACTGATGCATTATGGGTAGCTGTAGACAGTCGATCTACATTCTTGTGTAAGTGTGAGTGTGTGCACATGCGCTTGTGTGTTTGTGTGTTTGTATTGATATTTTAGAGAGGATACTCAAGAGTATGCAAACTACATTGATGTTATATATGCCTCGTGGATTCGATAGGAGAGTGTACTTATTCACGAATCTAATGAGGAAGTAACGTTATATATATATATATATATATATATATATATATATATATATATATATATATATATATAGAGAGAGAGAGAGAGAGAGCGGTTATTTACAAAAAAACACTCATCCATTTCGAAAAATCACTAAACGTAAAAAAAAACGTTAATGGGAAAATAAGACAAAACATTTTATTTTTTCTTGAAAAGGTTTATATATATATATATATATATATATATATATATAACACACGCATATATATAATGCTCTGGAAAAACTTTCGGTTGAACACTGTTGAGAGATAGTCGAATTCTATAAACAGCAGCTGTCAGATGTTCGAACGCATCGCTCTTCATTAATGAATAGATCACTGTGGCTGTCTGGCATTTGTTTACATTCGTAAAAACAATACGCTAGAATTCGTCTTTCGCTATACTGAAACTCCGACTGATTTTAAATCGGTCGGGTTTCGATCCTATAAAAGATTAAGACATATGATTTAAGGAAAGGAAAGTGTTGTAAGAACCTGGACACCAATTTACCGCGGATGACAAAGTAATCAGAGCACATACATTTCTCACCTTAGTAAATTATTTTCTCTGATAATTAAAGCAACATTTCTTTAGATTGAAATTATGATCAGATTCATTATGAGAAACGACTCACGAGTGATTTTTTTGTAATCTGCACTTTCCTTGCAAAAGAGCTTGGAAGGCACCAGTTTCAAATTGTTATAATTTGTCCTCCAATGGAAATTAATCTTCCTCGAACTTCCCAAATCATTAACGACACGCTTTATCTCCAGCCAAACCATCTCCATAGTCTTCATCTGTATTCTTTGCTTTTACTGTCGACTTAACTAAACTGAAAATGAATTACATGTAGATTCTGTGTTCGCCAGCATTTTTCCTTTTCTGTTTTTCTCAATACCAGATGAAATAACATGAAATACAGAACACTTAAAACTGATTTTCACCAGTCTATTCAGTGTGCTTCTTATTTTATTTTTATTTTTTAGAAAAACGTGGGTGGACACACATGACATTAATATTTAAGTTGAACAGTTTGTACTTGAATACTAAGTAAAACGAAAATAATCTCACAAATATTGATGTTACACTAAACCGGGAGTTCTCAACAAGGGCGAATCTCCCAAAGAAGGGATTTCCGGGGGAAATATTTTACTTTTCTTGTATTTTATTTACAGAATTGTGTTTATTAAATTACCATACCCTGGCATTCTATTAAACTTTTCTTTTTTTTTATTGAAGTATGCTTCATATTTTTTATTTAATCATTAGTCATGAATTAAAACAAATTACTGTACATGTATTCAGGTTTAAAAATCCATCAACATTTCCATTTGCTATTAAATTTGTAAAAGTCCTCTATAAAATTATTCCATGTAAATATATAAGTACTAATATGGAAAAGAATGAAGATTTTCAATAGTATATGTATATTATTGAGAATGTACCATTTGAGTCGGACACTCTTGGAAATCGGGGATGGCATTCATATGGTGAAAAAGGTGCACTGGACAAAAAAAGGTTGAAAACCCCTGCTGTAAACTGATGTTATAGCATTTTACCTGACAGAGATGTTACTATGCCACAAGTACTAGATTAGAAATTATTTAAGCTTAGTGCAGTATGAACACACTCTATTGAGAATCGAACTCACTAAATATAGTATATTACTTCACGGTCGATGTCCATAGGTCAGTACATAAATATGCACTAAATACGCGTGACAGTTTTTTTTTTTTTTAATGTTAAATTTAATTTGCAAGTAAATGTAAAAATAATGAAACATATTTTACTTACGCCATCTGGACAATTCTGAAAGAGAGAGAAAGAGAAAATAAGTTGAAATTAAACTGTAATTATAAATCAATTCTCGAAATAATATAATCGAGACAAAATTATAATCTATTAATAATCGATAATCAATCATCAATTAAACAAAAATTAAACTTTGATAATAATAATAATGGGGAACGTAAAACTTACTGATGTTTAACCGCATACATAGGCGTGTTTATGGAAAATGGCTACCATGAAAAAACACAAAAATTGCGCCATTTTATGAACGTCTGATACACTACCAAAATTTAAAGTAGAACATCCAGTTCAAAAATGCTAGTAAATAACATTAATATATATAATAAAATATGGTACTTCAACAAGAAAACTATTTTTATTTGCTATATTTATTTGAAGATAATTTCAATTTTTCCAGTATAATAGAACCACATGAACATATTCTTTAACGAAATTATGACAATACAATTATCGCCGGGCTTTTCCCCAGATCACGTTGGAACATTGGTTAATATTTTTTGTATTAGAAACAAAGAGAGGAAAATATATTCAAATCAGAATTCTAATTATGAATCACCACAAGCAAAATATGGAATTTTTTTACTGTATTCAATAAGTAAAAATCATAAATTGTAAAACTAAAAGATTACAGAAAGGCTACCTACATTTTTCAACCGATTTCAACAAAACTTCACTTTTTTTTGACATGTAGTGTTTCTTATTGTCTTGCACACTTTTTTCTTTATTTTTACATTCAGAATGCTTTAAAAATTCCATTTACAAGACAATTGTTTATAATAAAATTCTATTCAATCGGTAGAGACTCATAACGATTGAAAACAATGTTTTTGTTTGAGTTTGGATTTGACCAATTCGTAAAAAAAAAACAAACTAAGACATGCGTGTCCGTCAACCTTAAACAATAATCTTTGTCAATTTTATTTTTCAGTCTTTATGATGGTGGATACTTGATCTATCTCTTACTGTTATATCCCCGGGCAACGCCGGGCTCTACTGCTAGTATGTATATATATATATATATATATATACCTATATATATACACACATACCTCCATACACATGTGCCCACAATTTAAAAAAGTACATATATCCATATAAGCAACCTTATCCAAAATGTTCATACATATATATATATAAATAAATTCACATATAAATGTCTAAGTTCATCTACGTACATACTAACAAGTATAGTATCCATGTATTCATACATTCATTTCAAAAACAAAATTAATATTTTCCTTTTTTATATAGTTGTTTCTAAACATACTTAGTTAAATTGAGGTGGTTTTTATGTCTACATTTACAAATCAACTCGTTATGTTTGTTCAGTAATATGTCCGGATCCTTATGCTTTATTATTAAAATTTTTTCTTTAATGCACAAATTGCATCGGTCTCTGAAGTTTATCGGAGCTCTAGCTCTCGAGACGATTCTCCATTTTACTTGTGGGGTTAATTTGCTTTCCAACAACTCCCAATAATGTTTAGAAAGTGCAGTTTGATGTTTCTTTGATTTATTTGTGAAGGATTGGCGATGGTTATAAAACCGTTGCTTCCAATTTCCCGCCGATATCCCTATGTAGACCTTCTTCTGTTTAATATCTTCCTTGGGGAAAATTGTAGCCTCGTATATCACGTTTTCGGACAAACATATTCACTCTACTGGACAAACGGATCCTTCCCTGCAGGTCGATTTGGTCTTTTGGCTCGTATTAGGATTTTTTTGTAGTTGATTATGAAATTCATTTAAAATTTTGCTATTGTGGGAGCTAATAATTTTTTCTATGTTGTTCATGCAGGAATAACTAATTTTTAAATTCATATTATTGAACATCTTTTTTAATAGTTTATCTTTTTTAAAATGTTTATCTATTAGTTTAAGAAAGTATTTTCCTATATTAATGTTCGAAAGCTTACAGAAAGTTGGGTTGAACCATATAATTTTCCTTTTTCTATTTTTAGATTTAGAAGATGTGTTGTTAATAGATTTATCTATATAAGTGAGTGTTTGTTTGAATCTACTTTTTAATAGGGCTTGATTGTATGTTGATTTATTTTGATAAAAGATATTTTCACTAGAGGATAGTTTATTTATTCTAGTATTTACAGTGTTAAGGATCTGTTTTATAATTGCTATAGGGTGGTTTGAGTCGATATTAATGTATATGGGCGATTGGTTCTCCTTTTGGAAGGGTTTATAAGTGTTATTTTCGAGATCAAATGTTACGTCTAGAAAATTTACTATTTACTATTTACTAATTTACTATTTTCAGGTTAGATGATATTTCTATTTTAAATCCTATATATTTGAATGCCTTAATTATTTTCTTCTGGAGTTGGGATGTTAGAGGTCCATTAGAGTTAGGTATAATAATGAGACCATCATTCCTGTAAATCCCTACATTTTATGGGTTAAAGAATCTGCTCAGAATATCTAAATATATATATATATATATATATATATATATATATATATATATATATATTGTATTCATTTGATATACTGTTTTGAAGCCAAAATATATATACCTATATATATATATATATATATATATATATATATATATATATATATATATATATATATATATATATTTGTATTCCATCCCTTCTCCCATCAGCTATGGATTAATTAGTAAAACTTGTATCACTAAAACCATTATTATCTAAAACAAATGATATTGCGTACAAATTATTTAGATTTCAGCATTAAACAACACATAGAGGTTGATATGCAGCTAAGCAAAAACAACTAACCAACCAACAATTATCACAAAAGCAAGATATTTTAAAGAACATTACCCCAGTAAGACACTCTTGGTCCTTTCTATTTTTAATAAAAACAAATAGAATATAATAGCACTAGAAGAAAACCAACTTATAAAATATTATGCCAATATCAATAAAATCCTCCACTATAAGATTAATATTTATAATAATGGTACCGCAAAAATATATATTCTAATAATTTATTGCACAACTACTGCATGAATACAGGTGGTAAGCAAGAAACTGAGAAACGTGAGAGTTATGCCAAAATCTGCACTTTCCTTGCATTCACTGTGGTATATTTGTCAATTAGGTCTTTAAAGTATTCCTTTTTAATTTCATTTTATTCGGGATTATGCTTAACATGATGCACGATTTCTTAATTCAAAATTAAGAGAATAAGAGTCAGTCGGTATTTGATGTTGCAAGATGATCTGGTTCATAATGTCTAATTGATGAATATGGTGCTGACATTATTTGTTCGATAGCGGCGTAGCGCCCCCTGGAAGGTGTCTTCCTTTCCATACCCTTGATACGTTTCTACATATCTATCAATGGTATTTTCCCAAACCAAAATCTGTTTTGCGAGAATAAAACCAAAATTGTTTAGGACTTTAAGATTCAAAAGATCCCTCAGTGCATACCAGAAGATTTAGTTACAATAAATAAGTTCTTTATTACTGTATACAAATACAATAATTGTGGCACATGGCCGATTAGTTATAATAAATAATAAGAAAATATGATCGTGGATTTCGCCATGTCAGGTGATTACAGTGTAAAACAGTAAAAAATCTTGGAAAATATCTCAATCTCGAAAAGAAAGGAAAACATAGTGGTATATAAGATTACCATTGGTTTCCATCATTGCTGCAAACGACACTAAAGATTTTGATAAAAAAAAAACACTGGAAGATCTGTATATCCGAGACATAAGCGATATGATCTAGATGATAACATTATTAAGAATACTGAAAAGATGCTTGAAGTTTTGAAGCTAGATTTTGTCACCTGTTCTGGAAACGACCTCAGAAATACACTGGTGTAAAACTCAACTAATGCAGCCATAAAAAAACAACAACAGCTATAATAATAATAATAATAATAATAAACTATCAAAATACAAAGACCTTGAAATAGATATCTCAAAAATGGGACACATGAGGACGTCAATAATTCCAGTTGTAGTTGGAGCCCTCGGAATGATTGGAAAAGGTTCCGATAGACTCATTGAAGGGATTTAAAGAAATATAAAAGACTATTCTCACAAGTACAACCCACATTACGAAGGGCTTTATCTATGTAAAATATGTATGATCTTGAGAAATTTTTGTTTTTATTTTTCTCAAAAAATGTTCACTGGAAAATGTCATGATGACATCTTTCACCTTTGATCTCTGGTTAAAACCCAATAAGAAATAAGAATACACCAGAAATCAAAGGAAATAATAATAATAATAATAATAATAATAATAATAATAATAATAATAATAATAATAATAATAGCAATCATAGCAATTCGAGGAATATTTAAGAATTCTTATATCATTGCGATGGGAAAGGTGCGGAAACTGTTGTTGAAACTTGTAATCCCTCAGTCTACAGCGTTAACTACCAAAGGTCTGCTGTGAACATGCAGATGTATGTAATATAAATAATAACAATTGTATTTGACAATGCAGATCAATGACGTTCTCTAGGACAGCTAGAGAATAGAAAATGCAAATACTCTGGCCTTTGAAACGCAAACAAATCAGCGCGCATCGAAACCAGAAGAAGAAACCTGGTCATCATAAACAATGAGATCTTTCAGAGAATGATTGTTGCCGTTCAATCAAACTGCAGAAGGAAATTAAGAGAAAGTGAAAAGATTGACAAGTGCCTCGATATAACCATGGAACTGGGAAATTGAGAAATATAATGGCGACAGATGTGCCCATCATTACTGAATCGCTTACAGCAGTCCCGAAGAGCTTTGCGGAACGATTGGAAGAATCAGAAATCCAAGAAAGAATTGAAGACATCGAGACAACTTTATTAATATCAGCAAGAATAACGAGAAGTTTTGCTGTCACTTGATATCCAGTGAATGCGACCAGTTACTGTAATCTTCTTCGACGTGCCATGTCCCTTAAGGACTTAGGCGATCATGAGTCTCCACAGGTTTCCTGTACTTTGTAGCTCTTAGTAAGGTATTTTTTTGCTATCTCTCTTAATCCCTGTTATACCAACAATTTACACAAACACGCCGCCTTCCTCTGTATCTATTACCTTCCCTATATCTTGTGAGTATCAAATTCCCCAAGTCTCTCTCCTCATTATGTTCCCTAGAAATGTCAATGATCTCTTTTTGATTCTAAGTATATGTGTCCATTTTGTTTCCATTTTCCCTAAAACTTTCTCGTTACTCGGAGGTATTCTCAGCATCCTCCTGTAGAATCACATTTCTGCTGCCTCAAGCGTCTTCTTTATCTGTGAGGTCATTGTCCAGGATTCACTGACATATAAGAGGACCCATATTACATATAAGCTCAGAACATCTTTTTCTGTTTCTAACAATATTAGCTAGCTTTTCTATCAACTTATTTAAGAGGATCATCGATAAATTTTAAATGTTAAACCACAAAAAAGAATTACCAATAAAAATTAAGTAAAATAGTTTAAAAGTTGATTTTATCTATTCTTACATTTAATTAAAAAATACTGAAACACATGTTTGGACAGATTAGGTTACAACAATTTCAAATAATATAAAAAGCCCTTCTGCTTGCACAAAGATAGAAACAAAAGCATATTCTAAAATCCTTAAGTGAAAAACGGAACGTGCTACACTTAGCATGTTGAATCTATCGTATGAGAAAGATTATCAATTAAGTGCTAGCCAATGGCTGAATTCAAAATATTCTGTGACTGCTTATCTTCTAACAAACAGTTATCTCAACGATCAGTACACCATTATTGTCAGGAATAAGTTTGAAACACCAGAAGCAGATGCCGAGGAACAACCTTAATACAACCTACAATCATTTTTTTATTTCTCATGAAAAGGTTGCAGCAGATGTCATACCCTTAAAGCCTATACATCAGCAACACATTCCCTGTGTATCAACTAACGTTGAATCACAAGGGCCTAATGTGAAAGAAAAAGCCACCATAAGAAATTCAAATCATCACTTAAGTCTATCTAAGGCTTCAGCGAAACGCTCGCTCAACTCAAGACCGTTTAAGAAGATCAACAAGCTGAATAGAATCAGAAAAAATCGACTCATCAACTCTGCTGCCGCCAACGAACAATCTGCTCTTTCTTGTAAAACTCTCGACGAGATCGGGGGAGAAAATCAACAAATAAATCCAAGTTAAAGGCCAATCGTCAGGCTGACTAAATGGAAAAACCATTTTAAAAATATCTTTCCAATCTAGATGTATCCAATGTAACTGA
>CAHIKZ030000668.1:4157500-4277500 GCA_903632075.3 Acanthosepion pharaonis | reverse complement strand
GATGGCGGTTCTTGCTTTCACTTTTTAAGTATCTCTTCGATTCGTCTTGATGCATTTTCGCACTAAATGCTGAGTTGACAAATATAGAGGAAAGACTTCTAAATAAATGAAATAACAATATTGAAATAACAATATTGAAATAACAATATTCGGTAGAGGATAGGATAAAAAGATTTCAGTTTCAATGCAATAATAATCTTCATTGATATTTTTCAAACATCTTCAGTTACTTCCCTCTTCGTAGCTACTTATCTGAGGAGAAGCAAAAGTTTTGCTTGTAAAAAAAAAAAGAATTTAAAACGACATTTATTTAAGAAGATATTTTTCAGATACTTTAATGAGCACTTCATTTATAATTATCTCACTTGAAATAAAGAAAAATGCATTAATATATAAATGAAATTATCACGAAGCAAAATAAAAAAAAACTCTCTCTTTCTATATAGTGATTTTCTAAGCTTAGATGTGGCACAAGGCCGAAAGTATAGGGCACCCAGTGAGGATCGAACTCACTTTTCAGTAGTAACTGATCTAGCAAGACAAGCTTTTTAACCATTACACCACACCGAGGTACCCGATATTGATTTCCTAAGCATAGCTTAGATGTGGCACAAGGCCGGAATTATGGGACACCCAGTGAGAATCGAACTCACTTCTCAGTCAAGCTTGCTAACCATTACACCACGTCGAGGCGCCTTTTTCTATCTCTATATATGCGAAGTCTTTTCGGACTGACTATCATTTGTTTCATTAAATAATTTTCGCATTTTGAATAACCGTATTCTGCCATCTATCCACTGAAACTTGTCAAGTCGGTTACTGACTATTTCTCCCTGCTACTTTGTCATCAGTATGCCCTGCGGGTGTTAAATTATCCAAGGCTTCTTTCTTCATTATGGCGTCTCCTTTTGATTGTTAGCAGCATCTTCTTTGTAGTTCCTATTTTCAAAAACTTCCTCATTTCTCACATAATCCGTCCAAGATATTCTCATCATTCGTCAATCGAACTACATCTCTGTCACTTCAAGATTTTTCTTCATCATTGTACAGCATCCTACTATATAAGTGACTCGATATGACGTCACAGTCCAGCATGCATTTCTTTGTTTCTCAGGATATTTTCTGAAACCTTTGAATCAGAATCAGTAAAGGATCTTTTGCTATTACCCCGCACCATCGAACTTATGTCACACTTTTCCTTTGTCTGTTACTATTCAATCCAGAGAGTTAACTTTCCACATTGTTACGTTACCGACATGAAATGAGATTTTTTTTCTCATCATTTCCTGCTAAGCAAGGCAATAAAGGCACTAAGACACAATTGGTTACTGATTGTGGGAGAATATGAGAGAAAAAACATTAAGGAGAGAGAATAATTAAAGAACAGGAATAAGGAATACAGAATATAACGATTGACATTGCATTTACATTTTTGAAGATCAAAGTTGTCTGGAAAGCAAGAAGCCAGAAGAGATTTCCAGAAGCGAGAATTGTGAAAGAAAAAACTGTTAACATTGAACTTACGGTTACATATGGCCATTTCAACTCTATTTAATTTGTTAGTTTAATATTTAGTGGGTATTTAATTTTGTTTGGATAAATTTTGGTATGAGTGCAAATTTTATTTCCATGTTGGCATCACAGACTTGGATAGGAGAAAAACAGGTGTTTGTGTGTTTATTTATGAATCCTTGTCCTATTCTGCTGCTAAAATACTCTTGTATGAAGTGACTTTGTAAAATATGTACATTTAACCAGCTTTCTCACTTCTTATTAGGTCACATACCTAGCCATATTTTTTATAACTAAATACTCAAATAAGAAACGTAGTATACACATAGGTGTGAAAACTTACTTATGTATAAAAAGGTAAATAATCGAATTTATGTTCTTATTAAATAAGCTGTTACTTCATTTTCATACATTTTGCTAAAGCCAATGAACATAGCTAAGTATATGAATATGTATTTTTATATGAATATGTATATACGTTCACGTACATATCCATATATATATATATATATATATATATATATATATATATATATATATATATATAATCATATTTGTAAGCATATACACATTTCTCACATATTTATATTGAAACATGCTTTATTCAGCGATAAAGTTTTTGTAATCGTTTCTAACTATTGTCGCTCTCTTGCGGATGAGCTGTGTAAATATTCATATGAATAAACGATCCACACCAATATATGCACAAATATATACGGGTACAATTTTTTTATTATTGTTCACCCAATACAAAGCCTGACAACCACTCAAGGCAGATGATTACTGAATGAGGTTGCAGTAAGATCGCAGAAGAGGGGAAGTAGAGTATGCTTGTTATAAGGATATGTAGGATAGATAATTGTTGATCTTAGGCTTGAAGAGGTTAACACCGTAGTAATCAAAGAAAGCATCCTTTCGAGGGACTGTTTTTTTCTGGAGAAGAAGCTGTCTGAGTGGAACTTCCTCCTTACCAATCGAATACAAAGAGAATGATGATGAGTTAACCATAGCTGTGAACGTCTGGAATGGTGGAACATCTACCATGAAAATAGAGTAGTAAGAGGCTAACAACGTTTCGTCTTTGGGAAAGAGGTTGTAGAGGTTGAAAATAATTCATCACTCGCAAGGTCGCGTAAACAATATGGATACATAACAGGAAAGGAAATGAAATATAGAGACCCACACTAATATCAACAGGCATGTCCCAAACCCCACTGTACAGATTTAACCCGTTCATCGCTTAAAACATTGATAGTGAACTCGTTACTTAACAATGGTGACATAGTATCACTCAAAATCATGTTTTGTCTATATCTACAAGCTTCTTCTCATGAATTATACACTTTCCTATTTAAGTAAATATATAATATATAATTATATAAATATGTACTATATATACAGGTTGCCCAGTAAAAAAGTGGCAAATTTATTCTTCGAGAAAATACACCAGCTCTAATTGGTCCATTTCAGTGGCCGTCTAAAACCCCAAAGCTGAATATTATGGATTACTGTATCTGGAGTATACTTCTAACTCACTTGCAATATTGTTAATATCGTAGCATCGTCGATATTGATTCATTGAAATGGAACTTAACTGAAGCTTAGAATTAAATTCCTCTTGACACCATCCGAAAAGCTACTGCCTCCTGATTACCACGCTTATAACTTTGTGTTGAACATTCAGGCAAACATTTCGCACATCTATAATGATTGTTCAGTTTGTGCATGAGTCATGATAGCTAAATAAATTTATTTCCGAATTTACCGCTTTTTTATTGAGCATCCTGTAGATACGTGATGTCTGTGACTTGATTTCAAGTAATGCTATCACGAAATTTACGCTCACATATGGATAACATGGATGTGGCTTACTCGTGTACAGATGTGGCAACTGCCTTTTGCTGTGGTTATTACAGCAGTATTATGCTGAACTTTCATATGACTTTTTAATCCAATAATCGAGGCACATTCTTTTCAATACTCGCTGCATGTAGAAATGCCGTATAGCGTATAATGAATTTTTTCTCTGTTTGTTGTCTTTGATGATTTTTTAGATCTGTCCTACTTAGACGTGCCCGGATTCACTACACGTTAGATCAAACTTTGAGCCAATGTTCTAAGTGAGATTGACCCCTATGCGCTTACGATCATTCCTCTTGAAATTTTTATGCTTGATACGATTCTGTTCAAAGTCTCCTGTACCAATATGCATCTTTATCCTCCGGAAAGCATGATCGAAAATGAGGGCTTACTAGTCAATTTGCAAGATGTTGAACTTGATGTCCTATCTTTATACATCAATTTCGGTTTGTGTGATGATCTTTTACTTATGCTTAGGCATAATGGTTTTGACTCAAGGAAAATTTCTGCTATATGATTTTCGATGTAGACGACAGAGAGTCATTTTAATTGGATTGTCTGTTTTTCTTAAGGGTGCTTGGGGTAAATGTTTTACTGGACAAGGGTTATTCACCTAATAGCCTTGGCCAACTCTCCATACAGAAATTACATACCGTGCATCATGCTGATCATAATACCACTCCATCATAATTGATGCTGAAGTATAAATGACTCTCTCTCCATTTATCTCTCTCCACCTCTTCTCTCGCTGTTCCTTACCTTATATATATTTCTCCATCGAATTTATGAATGCCTGTGAGCGTATGAAAACAGTTGGAGATCATATCGAGGCGTTAAAATTGTAAGAATTTTGATGTCAATCATTATGATATCGTAGATTTTATAGGTGCATTAATAGAAGAACTGATGTGGTCAGGGATGGAACGTCTAATCTGGCTGTGAGTCAAGGACCAGTACCATGTTTATGCATAAACTAAACGAGTTACCTTTAAGATTTTACTGTAAAAATACTCCCAGTTTGTTGTCTAGCACACGTAGTTACGTATCGCACAGGTTTCAACCTACCCTTCTTAATAAATGTCATTCTAACCCTAATCTCTTGAATCAGGGGTAGGTGATGTCAGTTTACTTCAGCTTTTGTAATCCCGTTGCTTCTCCCACTGAGCGTTTAATCCCGACTTGCAAACGAGATAGTCTCAGTAACTGGACTACCTGCTTAGGCATGATTATTTTGAATGAAGAAGTTTGGCTTGCACGATTTTCTAGGGCAACGATATATGACCATTTTAATTGATGAGCCTATATTTATCGTCTTTTTCTTGTATTGTCTTTCTTTTTTAAGAGTGTTAGAAGTAAATGTTTTTACAGGATTAGGATTATCCACCTGATCGTGAGGGATTCGAACATTAGAGCAACTAAAATTTACTGGCATTTTGCGAATATATTCTGAACTGTACATTAGTTTAAGGTGAAGGCTCTGGGTGGCGTGATGAAATGTAAAATTACAACTGTACCTTCTGATATTTAATCCAGATAGTGATTTTCTTCGCGTACTAATTGTGAGTGTTGGTAGTTAGCTAACTTTATTCTTCAACTTTGCATACAAACCATGACCGCAAATAAACAAGCAGTAGAATCAATATGTTACCCCAAAGGAAAAGTAAACCCTAAGTTTTCCATCTACTACACTTATATATGAAATCTATGTTTCGACTTACAAGAAGTCCATCTTCATGATCCTAGCCACATGTTCCTATCTGAAACTATGCTAAGTTTATTCCAGTTCGAGAATTTACCATCCCAGGCTACTTGCCTCGAGCCACAAAACGACCCTCTAAATCGCCATAGCCATCAGCTTTGAGCCTATATAAAGTATGTGGAAGGGACACTAGTAATGAGGACCCATATTCACAATTCATGTGCTTCCGTGTTTTCCTCATTCATGGTATGTTTTTCATCTTCACAGTCTGTCGTCTTCAGGAGTTGTGAGATTTAACATAATAGATGACAATAATGATGCTATCCTCTTTGATCATCTATCAGCAAGCATTCATATGTGGTGATTTTAATATTCACCATGTGGAGTGATTAGCCACTCAAACAAGCAGTTGAAGAAGGTAAATACTGTCATGACTTTTTCATCGTATACAACCTGAGCCAGATCGTCGAGAGAACGACTACTCTTATTTCCGATATAAATCACGCACAAATCATAGGTCACTTTGTTGCCTCCTGTCCCGCTAAAGTGTTACCACCCTTGGGCTCTTAAAACAACTCTCTGATAAATGTCAATATTAATGCCAAACAAAAAACATCCTCCGCTGTCTCCTTTTACGAGACAATCTTTCGATTCTCGAAAGCTGACTGAGGCAGGTTCAGATTTTACCTTGCGGAAGCTACTTTCAGCATTCTTAAAAATAAAGGATCTAAAACATCTTCTCTTATTTCCGAATTGATTTTTTTTACATGGATTGTTTTATACTACTCAAAAAGTATTAATAAAGACCGAATTCCAGGTCTTAGTTCTCGCCTGAATGATCTGCTTTTACAGTTCCTCATAATCACTACTACCAACTTTATCACAGGGAACGGTGTAGAAAAACTCGTTGCATTTAGGACCGTGGGCAATCAATGCAAGAGCGTTTTGAAAAAAAAATCAAAAGCAACAAGACTCAATTTGTCCATGTCAAAGCTGAAAGATAAAGATTTGGTTCTGTAAAATCATCGACATGATTCTTAACAGATGCAAACCATCATTGCTTACTATTATAAATGACCCTAAAGTTATTTCATACTGGTCGCATAAGGCTAAACTCACTATCTCCACATTAGAGCCTCTTTTATCTGACGTCTTCTCTCTCACGGAACGCAAACATTATGATTTATCTATTTCTTCGATGGAAGTTTTCAGATTAATCAAAAGCCTTGACTTTACGAAATCTAATGGTGTGTATAAAATTTCAGTGACCTTTATCCTTCTAGACTCACTACTGATATCTTAAGTGTCATTGCACACAGGATCAGCGAAGCACTCGATCATAAACTGATCATGAGAGAGACCGCTTTATATATCACAAAGAGTGACAAAATGTGACATACGGGGTTACTATACAAACTCTCCAGTTGTGGCATCTCTAGAAAAATCTTTGCAATTATCAAGTCCTTCCTAATCGCGCAGGTCCATGAAGGTCGTCGTTAATGGCCGGTTCTATAAAGCCCTATAAAACCAGGCTCTCTCCTCGTTTCTACCCTATTTCTTCTTTATATTAACGATCTGCCGATGAACATTCTCAAATCATTAGAAAAAAAATTATGCACAAGATAACACGGCTTTCGGGTGTACCTCCAAATATCCACATGATTCGAGCTTGTCAGCTGATCTGACCTTTGTTCTGGCTTTAACAGTTCAATGGGGGGGAAATAGCTTGTAATATTCAATACCTCTAAAAAAAATCTATTAAAGTCCCATTATCACTGAGCAAACCCTGAATTTTTTTCCAGTCATGAAGAACGGTTTTACTCGCGAGGAGGCGTCTATTGAGATTTAAGTTCGCCCAGATCTTAAATGGAAGTCATATATACGATACATCTCTAAAGTAGTCTAGGAGAAAGTACCTGAATTCTCCTACTCTACTCTCTCTTTACATGATTCAGATTAGACTTAATATCAAGTTTTGCTAATATATCTGGTTTGGAGTTGCCCAATACTCAAGTTTTAGGTTTAACAGAATTCAAAAGCGTTTACGCGGCCTTGTGGGTTATTAATTATTTTCAGGTCTTCAGCCCAAACATCACAAACCTCTCGCCAGTCTATTACTACTCTATCGCTACTGCGATGGTAAATGTTCAGACGAACTATATTTTTTAGTTCCACCAGTTCAGGCTTTCACAGATAGAACACACCATACCATGCTCGAATCAGCCTAATTCTCTTCGTATTCTTTGGTAAGAAGGACAGCTTCCTCCCGAGAACCGCTACGTTTTGCAAATGATTACGGATAGGATGCTTCTTTGTGCCCTAAAATCTTAACTAGTACAAATCTAGGTTCAGGTTTATCTATTCTACTAATCCTCATAATCTGCACTCAGTAATAATCTACCTTGAACCTCACTTGGGCCTTGTACTAGTTAAATATTTTGTGAAAAAAAAAGAAAATTAATGAGCAATAATAATTCCAAGTGATACACAGTTTTATTTTCAACTAATCGATGTCAAATAAATGTTAATAGGTTTTGCGAAGTATCGTTTCAAACAGTAATGTGGCAAAATAGAATTCACTAAAACGAATTTTTTTGATAAGCAAGAGTTAACCAGGTGTGCTTCAAAATGAAATTATACAAACTTTAAATACCTGATATGATGTCGATTGAAGTTCACATGTAATACTAAGTTAAGATAAATGTCTAATTTTAATTCTTGGGTTTCAAAATATCAAAGGAATGTTTTCTTGAATTAAAAATGAATTAGTTGATTACTGTCTGGTTTCATTCTATATTTAGTGGTATTTATCAATGAACAAGTCATCAAGAAAACCCAGTATCAGTTACTAGATAGGCTCCACTTCAATAATGAAACAAGTTCAACCTCAGCTCACAATCAGATCCGAGTAGATGGATTAGTGAAGGAGATTGAGAGGTATGAATATAGTACAGTGATGTTAGTGCTGTAATAAGTGATTCCGTGTTGAAATGAAAGAGAATCCATTTAAAATATAATTCGAATACTTAAAGTCAGTATTCCATAGACTAAAGATGTATTTGCCGATAAAATGGCATCTAGAAGGATGACTCTATACTTATCATTTACAAGTGTAATTCATTTAGATATCAAAGTATTTATCCGTAAGTTTTTTTTTTCTGGACACAGGGTGAGTAGAAACTTCCCAAATGTTCTGTAACATACTTTTAGCCATTATCCAGGATGATTTTATTTTTGCTTTTTAACTGGGTATATGGGTTGTGTATAAGTTTATAGAATTATAGGGATGTTTTATTTTCCGAACACGGTACATTGTGTTCAGCAAAGAAAACACTTGTTCAAACACAAGAAAAATTAAATAAAAAGCTTAACCGCAGTACCTTGTCTGTCGTCTTTAATGAAACATATATAAATGAAAGATTGCTGCCTAAACACACAATTATATATATATATATATATATATATATATATATATATATATATATATATATATATATATATATATATATATATATATATATATATAGATAGATAGATAGATAGATAGATAGATAGATAGATAGATAGATTAGATAGATTGACTGACTGATTGATAAATTGATTTGAAGTGATAAACATTAATCACACATACAAGAAATCTAATCATGAAATAAAAAATAAAACAATAAAGGCTTTGGCAAGTTGTGGCATAAGGTATGATTCTTTACCAAGGATCTGCCGATGAATATTCTCAGATATTCCACAACTTATAATAAATGTGTTAGCTCGCTCTCTTTCGCCACCAACCGACCTCGGGGTAAGGCAAGTAGAGTGCACCTCCACAAAGCCAGTGCAGCGAACAGTTTGTATTCAAATTCTGAACATTTTTGTTACATACTGGCGGATTTTCACACACTGTCTTTTCGATCTTTTTTTTTTTCTTTTTTGATTCTTCGTTATTTTCCGTGGCTTAATTCTTCTGCCGTTAAAAGTTGTTTGGTTTTATTCTTTTTTAATTAAAAGACGTATCTTTTCGTTTCATTCATTCATTCATTCATTCATCTGAGACAACAACTTACATTCATATTCTCGGACGAAAATAACACAAAAATTATCTCAATGATCAAATCAAACAAAGATGAAAGAGTTGATATACTGGATTATATATGCATATAGAGTCAAAGATTACGGTATCAAAATGTTTTGATAACAATTTCTTTTTCCGAAAATTGATTAAAAAAATCTAAAGGAATTTTACATAGAAACATGGTCGCCGGGCAAAAATAGAATACCTGCATGAAGAATAAACGAAATATTGTGTCCGTTTTTTTTTAATATTACTTACCCGGTAGTCATCCTGAAGGTAGCAGAAAATAGAAAGAAATGAAAAACAATTTGTAAGAAAATATTAATATTCAGTCAAATGTTTACAATCCCTTTTTTTAAATATTACAGATAAAAATCTTTCTTACATACAAATAATGTATTGGTGAAAAAAATAATTTTAGCTTATAATTCCCATCAACTAGAATTAATGTAATGATAAGATGGTTGGCTTTATCTAGTATTAGCTATATTTCTAAAAGATTTATTTATATATATATATATATATATATATATATATATATATATATATATATATATATATATATATAGTTAAACCTAGAGTGCCAGACAAACCTACACCAAGGTTTAGGTGAAAACTTGGTCGGTCTGTCTGTCTCTCTAGATTTAACTAGGTCTTCTCTACTCATTGTATTGAGCACTTTATTTAGTTGTTTTGGATACTCGCATCAAGGTTTTTTTTTATTTGGCCCTTTAACTCGTATGCTGGACGATTATTGTTGGTTAACGTACATGTTCTTGGTTCTTTCTTTTTTTATACCTTTTTTCCCCTTTGGTGTTGGCTTGTTTATTTGCAAATCAATATACTGAAGGTTTTCCAAGCGAGTATAGTTTCTTATACTTATAAGATTTCTATTAAGTATATATATATATATATATATATATATATATATATATATATATATATATATATATATATTAATAATCGAATAAAATTTTCATAAAATATGTTAATTTGAAGCTGGTCATCTGCATAATTCAAAGGAATTATTTCCCTTGCCTCTTGTCAGAACTCTTTGAAGGCCCCTTTTTTTAATATATGAAATGAATTAAATTTCTAATTCAAAAGCAAATTATGCTTTGTACTTTTTTACTTATATTATTCTTCAAAATGTAATTACTTATTAATATATACCGTCTAAATCTATAAAATACTTCAGAAAAATCACAATAAGCTTCTTTTTTTCAAATACACAGGAATTAATTAATATTGAGTTGTCAGATAATTTTCTTCGTTTTTTCCTGTTATTCGAATGAATACACAAAACATTTTACCGTAATGTGTTTTATAGCTCTGTTCTTCCGTTACAACATTTGTTTATGATTTTATATTATTGACTGATTTGTTAAAATTGTCGATGAATAATAGGATCAAATTAACTGAAAATAACGAATGAATTTATCTGATAACCTAAAAGAGATTAAGGAGATTAAACATGAAATATAAAAATGCATTTGACAAGAAATCCCAATGTATGCCGTTTCTGTTTTGTTGCAATCTTGCAAAATGGATATTAAATGATAGATAGATAGATAGATAGATAGATAGATAGATAGATAGATAGATTTTGTGAATATTAGAAATCACCATAGTGCAAATTTTTATTTCAACATTGTTCACATCGACAAACACTCTGTTCCCGATATGAACATTCTTCCACATAATCTTAAGCACTAATTATATATATATATATATATATATATATATATATATATCAAAATTATCTATCTATATATATATATATATATATATTTTAATATATATATATATATATATATATATATATATATATATATATATATATATATATATATATATATATATATATATATATATATATATATATATGAATATAGATTATGCGTGGCCGCATTCTAAGAATGTTAGTGTTTCAACCATGACACCCGGGATCAAATCTCACCATGGTAATTTGACCCAAGCCTTATGAGCGAAATTTGGTTGACGAAACTGTTTAAAAGCCGCGGATGGCTGTGCTAGTCACAGATCTTCTTGACCGAATACTGATCACACCATATTATGTGTCCTCTCTCATGAACTGTAACCAATTCCCGCTCAGCAAAATTGAAGTATAAACCACAGCTTGGCTCTATGATTTTGAAGAAACAAAAACGTGCGTGAGCAGTGTTCTGCATCAGGGATTAGTTATTTAGCCCTAGCAGGGGAGACTACCGATTCCCGAGTATGCCTGGATGACTAGCTAATGGAACGTTAATTTTATGCCATATCTCTTCAGGACGTAAATTCAGAAAGTTGTTCAAAATAATATAACAAACTGAAGATCCAAAATTACTTGGATAAAAAAAGAATGGCACTAAATGATTTGAAGTCTTGGAGAAAATCAATTTTTGGTGAATTTAAACCCATAATGTAAGGATATAACATAATTAGATTTGAAAACAAAAAACATAAGAAAATAAATACCCACCTGGCATTGCTGTAAATCCGAAATGATTTGTTTGAAAATAGAAAAGAAAAACACATGACGTTTAGTTAATAGAAGAACACTTTGAACTAATATACTTTAGGGATGGCAAAAAACAAATAACAAATAGAGATGGTAAGAGATTAAAAGTAACTTAGAGCAACAAAAAATGGGAAATTGTGGAGATCCATGATCGCCTCCGTCCTGAAAAATCATGGTACATTAAAAAAGAATGTTATTTAAATTAGAATATATTTATCAATGCAAAAAGAATTACTTGAAAATATAGTTTTTTCTCATAGTAACAACCTCGAACGATATTTTTTTTATTCTTTTGTATGTATATAATACAATTATTGATTATATTGTTGCTAAAATAGTAGCCCTAAGAGCTGATACAAAAGATCAAAGCGAAGAAAATTCTAATGATTATAAACAAGGAGGAAAATCATTAATAAAATAAGAAATAACTAAAAAAAATATACGAAAATGAAGTAATATAAAATTGGTAATATAAAGATTAACAGATTTTTTTACCTAAATATAATAAAATAAAGACAAATGTTTGGAAATATCGCACTTACACGCAAACACACACGCACCAAAGAACATATTCACATCTATCTATATATATATATATATATATATATATATATATATATATGAAGAAATATAGTTTAAGGTGGTCTATATATATGAGATAATGTGCTCAATATCAGAGATAGAACGTACGTAGATATAAAAGTGAACACTGAAGTCAACACTCAAAGGCGATAAACTGTTTCACGAGAGACGCAATCATTAGGCTATGTTGATTGCGTCTAGCATGAAAACAGTCTGTTGATTTCAATGTTCACTTTTATATCTATCTATCTATCTATCTATATATATATATATATATATATATATATATATATACATATGTGTGTGTGTGTGTGTGTGTGTGTGTGTGTGTGTAAAAAACAACTAAGAAGTTGCAAATTAAAAAAAATAATAATGTTTTTTATGAAAGTATTTATTTATATTTGATATTTCAGATCGACCTCGATCTTTCTTCAGAAATAACTGTATATATATATATATATATATATATATATATATATATATATATATACAGGCGATGCAAAATTAGGTATACAATAATTAAAAAGAAAACGTATTGTATTGATTATTTATACTGGTAATAATGATACAATACTTACTGTATATCTACTTTTGCAGCCCCTGTATAAGGTTTTGGAGGCAGTAAGTCTTAATTCAAACAATTTTGATTAAAAAGAACCGACAAGGTCTGTTTGTTTCATTTTTTATTGTATTTTTCCCAATTTTAGAATAAGCCGTTGTGTATTATGATCAAAATTGTGGGAAAACTGGCCAAAGTTTATGTTATCTTGTTGTTTTATTCGAAGACATTCGATCATCTCAGTCATTTTCATGAATCCATGTATTGTCTGTGTGGTAGGCAAAATTCTTTTGTCTACATCCTGGAATTCTTTGGAAAGCTAAAGAACTTTCGATGAGTTGGTGTCTCAATTAAGAGAGCAACGGAAAACCACTCCACTACCTACTCCATGAATTTTCATTGCAATAAACGTCATAAATATTAAAAATAACGGGGTGAAGTGAGTTAACTCCATGAGAGATAACTTCTCGCCCCGTAAAGTAAGACATGTTCTACAGGGGTCACCTGACCGTCATCCAGCAACTTTTAGCAACAAGGAATAGTAATATGGACCTGGAAAGTAAAGACGCTACATAAATATGGCCAGCTTGAAAACACCAAGCAAGAGACAAACAGATTAAATATCAACATTCTAGGTGTATGCGAAACTAGGTTGGCAAATAATGGGTATTTCATTAGCGACGCTAACAGGATGATACATGCGAACAGGGAGGGAAATAAAATATTTGTTGGATTAATATAAAATAATGATATGTATATATGTACTCTGGGATACTGCCAAATCTCAGAGAGAATTCTGTTAGTTCATCTAAAAGGAAAGCCCTTTAACATAACAATTATGTTTGTATACGCACCGGCAGCGCAGAGCACGAAGAAGGAAGTTGATAACTTTTCCAAATCTGTCGACAATACCAAGGCTCTATATAAATCACAAAAAGTCACTATCATCTTTGGAAACCTGAATGCCAAGGTTGAAAAAAAAAAAAACGAAACGATGAAATAGTCGGCAGCTTCCGAAACGAGTTCGGTGAAAGATGGGTTTAGTGGTGCACAGAAAAGCAAATAATCAGTAAGACCTTGTTCCAGGAGAAAAGAAGATGCCTATGGACATGGACATGGAGAAATCCGGGAGGAGACACACAGAAACAGATTGATTAATTAACTATAAACAAAATTTACCCAACTACCGATTGCGAGAGCGACCATCTTCCAGTCGTGTGCTACATCAGGGTAAAACTACGGTAACTAAAGAAAACCAAAGCAACGCCTAAAATGCAATACGAAAGACAAATGATGGAAGTTGCAAGCAGATATGCAAAAAGGGAATTATAAATGAATATAATCTGAACGATACAATAAAATCAAAGTAGAACATCCAGAGAAAAACTAGTGACGTCGATGAATGAAAACATCCTAAAGAATGAGATCATCCCAAAGGATGAGATTATTCCAAAGAATGAGATCATCCCAAAGAATGAGATTATTCCAAAGAATGAGATCTTCCCAAAAAATGAGATTATTCAAAAGAAATGAGATCATCCAAAAAAATGAGATTATTCAAAAGAATGAGATCATCCCAAAGGATGAGATTATTCCAAAGAATGAGATCATCCAAAAGAATGAGATTATTCCAAAGAATGAGATCATCCAAAAGAATGAGATTATTCCAAAGAATGAGATCGTCCCAAAGAATGAGATCATCCCAAAGAATGAGATTATTCCAAAGAATGAGATCATCCAAAAGAATGAGATTATTCCAAAGAATGAGATCATCTCAAAAAATGAGATTATTCCAAAGAATGAGATCATCCCACAAAATGAGATTATTCAAAAGAATGAGATCATGCCAAAAAATGAGATTATTCCAAAGAATGAGATCATCCCCCAAAACTGAGATTATTCAAAAGAATGAGATCATCCCAAAGAATGAGATTATTTCAAAGAATGAGATTATTCCAAAGAATGAGATCACCCCAAAGAAACTAGACAAGAAAATAGCGGGTTAGGAACAGATTAAATTCTAGAGATGATTTAAAAAAACGTGACGATACACTATGACAAGGAATGGAAAATAGTACCGAACACTAAACACAGAAATTAAGAACAAAGCCTAAAGAGGAATACCTAAATGAAAAATGCGCTAAAACAGAAAGGTTGAGCAATACAAATACATCAAGTATGCACAACAAAATAAATGAACTAGCAGGACGAAATGTAAACCGAACAACATGCTCTACAAAATCAACGGAACGGAAAATGAAAAATTACCCTAAAATTGGAGCGAATACGTCAAAGAACCTTTTCACGATGCGAGAGAGAAACCTACGCTTGAAAATACAGAAATGTCATATATGCTAAAAAATGTAGTAAGTTCAGTACTAGAGAATATGAACAGGAACAAAGCATCAGGACCTGATCAGATCGTAATAGAAATGCTATAAGCCTTATATAACTTCGGCGTTGACAGTGTCAAAGAAGTAATAAACGAAATATACAACATTGGTGTCATACCGGAGATCCTCACTAAATCTATTTTCGTAACATTACCTAAGAGACAAGGTACAAATCAATTCGAGCTCCATCAGAAAACCAGTTTACTGAAACACATAATCAAACTAATGTTAGGAATCTTCATGAATAGAGGAAGAAGCAGAATTAGACCGGAAATAGAACAAGAAGAGCGGCTTTTTCAAGGCAACAGAACCAGAAAAGCGGCATCCATGTTTAGAGTGAGATCAGAGAGAGCAATGCAAATGCAGAAAAATATGCGCTTATGTTTTATAGATTGCACAAAAGCATTTGACAATATACGGCACAAAGATCCATTTGAACTGCTAGGAAAACTCGATGTTAGAATAATCTAGAACTTATACTGTGAGTAAACCACCTGCATATGGATAGAAAATGAATTGTGTCGCTACACGAAAATAAAAAGGGCGTGAGACAAGGATGTGTCTTCCCGCCAGATTTATTCAGCCTCAACGACGCTATCCGAAAGGGAACTGGAAACCCTATTAGGATTTATTATCGATGGGCCTAATCTTAACAATATTAGATACACAAATGGCACTGTGTTAATGGCTGTCTCAGTAGAAAAACTACAGGACAACCTAAACAAGTTAGTAGAAGAAAGCGATAAAAAAGACAACTACAAGAAAACAGAAAGTATGATGATTAACACGAGAAAAAGCCCAAGATGCGAGTTACAGATTGTAAATGTTAACACTAATCAGGTGCAGAAGTTCAAACATCTGGAAAGCATTTTAACGGAGGGTGGAAAATGCGACACGCATTTAACTATCGAAAGAAGCATTTCAAAAGCTCAGCAAATTGCTGAGATACGGAAAAATATCACTAAAACAAAGAAAGGTGTGCTGAATTACAATGTGATATCCATAATCTTATATAACAACGGATGCTGAACAATCTCCACACAGATGAGAAGAAAACTGAAGGCAGTAGTAATCTGTTTATAGAGAAGGATACTGAACATTCCGTGGACGAAGTGAGTTAGCAACGAGAACGTCTTAAAGTTCTGTTACCAAAATGGTAACAGAATGAACACTTATATTCAGAATTAAGAAAAGACAGCTGGAATTCTTTGAACATATAATGAGGAAGGAAGGCTTGAAAAAAGTACCTGACAAACTTGAATGAACAGGGGAACATTAGAAAAGTGAGAAAAACTGCTAAAGGCCACATGGGATAGGGTTATCAAATAACAAAAGGGAAAATCACCTAAGCAATATTTTTCTACACAAAATTACTGCTGATATAATGTGGGATAATTAAAAAATAGCGATAAATATATATATATATATATGTGTGTATGTGTGTGTGTGTGTGTGTGTGTGTGTGTGTGTGTGTGTGTGTGTGTGTGTGCGTGTGTGTGTATGTGTGTGTCAGTCAGATTAAATCTATCGATAAAAGCATTTTTAGTCTGGGAAAGAAAATCGTCACTTAGCTTTTCTATTTTGTCATTCGATTACCCATAATTGTATATAATAATTATTTATTGCAAAAGTTATTATTTCCTATGATATTTCACATGTTTTGTTCACAATAGTATTAAATTTTCAAGAAATTATTATTATTATTATTATTATTATTATTATTATTACTGATATCGCCATTATAATTATTGCAATTGTTATTCCTACTTTATAAAATTTTATAGCTGTTATTAAGTATTAAGCCTCTTTATTATTATAAATATTATCATTATGATTTTTCTTTCTTAATTTCTTACTTTCTTTCATTTTATTATTAGTATTAAAGAGAGAGTGGGCAATAGAAAGAAATAAAATTTTATAACAGGAATTCCCCAGCAATCTTTCGCTTGACAGAAGAAATTTCTATTTTTCGGCGCTGACATGCACTTGAAACAGTGACAGAAGCACTGTTGTTCAAACAATTCTACAGCAGAAATTCGTCAAATAATCGCCTTTGTTCAGCGAAAACCATGAATTAAATTTATTAACTATCGTAAAAGCATTCATTTCCATGGTAAATAATAAAAAAAAATTTAGAACTTCATTTCGTTTTGCAATTTCTAAATGCCTAACTTTTACCGGAATGGCGTTTCCATCAAATCTTTACGTAGAATTAAATATCCTCAATTGAAAAAAAAAATTTACTTTTTTCGTTTCTCTACTTGGCAGTAGTTTTGTTAAAACATTATTTTCAGCGAAGACATTTATGAAAACTACAGTTTCTACTGAAATAGTTATGCTTTATTGCTATTTTTTATTGAAAAAAAAACTAACTTTTAATGTAATATATACAGGTACCTCTAAAAAATGAACATACAAGAGGAAAAATGCGTCTAACCCAGTAAAAGGAAAGTTTTATCATCAAAATCTTTATGTTATTATTAAGAGGAAAATAACAAAAAAATTATTATGTTATATCGTTATTAGAACCTTTGAAATTCTGATAATATTTTTGTTTTTCCTGCGTAAGCAAATATTGGAAATTTTAGTATCTTTTTGTGGGGAAAAACACATTGATTTGGAAATTCGTGCAAAAATCAGCTAATTGTCGGATTTTAATGAAACTTTCAGAACTTATTCGCAAATGAATGAAATTATTTTATAATCGTTTCTTTTTTAGAAAATCTTGATAAAATTTTTTTTCTTCTTTTGTTCACACTTATTTAATTTTATGAAATTTCGAAAAGTTCATTTTTGTTGTGCTTAAATGTTATAATCACAAGTTTTCGGAGAATTTAAATCATCAATTTTTTGTCAAACAGGACCCTAAGATACTGAAAATCTAATCTGAATCGTAAAATAAAAAATCCAATCAAATTAAGACATTATTTAATTAGAAAAACTATTAATTGCTTTTATGAGTAAAATATATCATCGATACTATTGTCTTAAGAACAAAACATTTTTGATGAATAATTAATTTTTACAAGAATTTTTTAATTATAATAATTTATAAAGCTTTAAATACTTTAAAATTCTGTATTAATTTGTAGTTTTTAAGTGTTATTAGGGAAAAATTTCCTAATCATAAATGGAAAGGCTCACTACAATTCAGCGACCTCCAGTATTTTAAAAATATCTTTTTGTAAATACAGACCCCCATATATTAGGTTGGTGCAAAAATAATGACGTAATAATGTCGTTTTTTAACGTTAAAATTAAAAAATACGTCAAAAAACGATATTATTACTTCATTATTTTTGCACCAACCTAATACATTATCAGAAAATAAGAGAGGTAATTATAGTAAATTTAAAATTGATCATTTTCGAAAATGTCTTAAACAAGCGTCTTCGTAAGTAAGATTATAAAGACAAAGTACCTAAAATTCAATAAAATATTATAATGCTTAGAATATTTTAGTGGTCTTTTAAAAATTAATTGGTAGGTAATATATATATATATATATATATATATATATATATATATATATATATATATATATATATATATGTTCATATGTGTATTGGTGCGTGTATATATGTGTTCATATATGTGAGTATGTGTGCATAAATGTGTGTGTATGTATGTATGTGTATGTGTACTTGTTATCATAGATATGTATATGTGCTTATATGTTTATGTTTATATATTTATATGTATGTATTTCTGTGTGTGTGTGCATATATAAATATATATATATATATGTATATGTATATGTATGTATGTATGTATGTATGTATGTATGTATGTATATGTGTGTTAGTTTGTGTTTGATGCCGCGTGTATATATGTGTATATATGTATATACATATGAAAGTACAGTGTACACTTATCCTGTTTTCCTTCGCCTAATATATAATGAAACTATTATCAAATTATATGATTAAATATGTTTTTATTGATATTTGTGGTTTTGGAATTTTCGTTTTAATATATTAAATAATATTATTTTTAACCATTTTTATCTTTGTTTATTTGCTCGCTTATGTTATATTTTAATAAGTGGCTAGCATTTGTTTAATGATACTTTAAGTCTTAAATATTTATTGGTTGTGGTATCTGATTGTCTAGGTCAATGTCTGTGGATGTGTGTACATGTATTTGTCGGTGTCTATGCGTATGGAGAGTGCATTCACTTTTAGTTGTGTGTGTGTGTGTGTGTGTGTGTGTGTGTGTGTGTGTGTGTGTGTGTGTGTGTAGATGTTGGTTTCCCCGTTTCCTTTTTTTCATAAAGGGCTGTGGAGATGTTCCTGTCTCGTCGCTTTTTTGTGTGTATATATATCTAAATATGTCTGGGTGCTTATGTATTATAATCTGTTTGTGTTTTTGTTGTTTTGCGCGTGAGTTTAATACCCCATTCACACACTTGGGATTAAAATATATATACATGTATTGTCAAATGACCGGATATTGTAGCGTCTGGTCGTACGTAATTTCAACGAAGAAATAAATTGAATAACATATGTATTTTTTCTTTTCTCAATAATTTTATAGTTTTTAAACTTAATAGTGATTAAATTTGTATTTTAAAATTGGCAGTTTTTAATATCAAATTTTATCATATAATTTAATAATTATTGGTTAGAATAAATTCTTTTTAATATTACCCGTATTTTAAAGATCTGAATAGCTATTATAACATGATTTCGTTGTCAAACTTTTGAATCTTCCTATACTTGGATTTTGATTGGTCATTCTAGCTAGTTTTCCCCTAGCGAAGGATCGTTAATTAATTTGAAACTTTTAAAACCATTTATTTTATCTTCAACATCATCACTTGATAAGACACCGAGGGTGCTGAAACAAAATGGCGATTTTTGTAGTGATTTTATAATATATTTATGTTATAAATTTTTTTTTTTTATAAAATAATGATAAATAATAATTACACATATATATATATATATATATATATATATATATATATATATATATATATTTCAGTTGTATGGATATGAGTTTGTAAAAAGCCTGGGTTTCACGCTTTTTGCGATCATCAGACCAACTGATTTAGTTTTTAAAAATTGAGTCTATTTATGTTAATTTGTGTTTGATTATGTTTTGTGGTGGGGGTGGGGTGGCATTGGAGGGGGAAAATTATCCTCTTTGTCCGTTATGGGATGATACTCATACGCACGCCGACATGCATACATACATACAGCTGTACGCATTATAGTTCACAGAAACACACACATATAAACAATGTGAGATTGGGCGCAGATATATATCCATTTGTTCGAGCACACATATATACGCAACTATATTCCTATTTCGGTGTTGAGACAGTATTTCAACAAAGAATCGGCTGAGGTGTTCTTGGCTATATTCAGATCGTCTGTTTGTGTCGTCAAATGGAATAACACTTCTTCACACACATACAGACATGTATAGGTGCCCATATATTTATATCTGGGCCTTACATTATCGTATTGTTTAAACTGGTTCTGTCTGTGAATAGGGCTGTGATGATGGTTTCATTCTAAACACTAGTTTCTTGTATATTATAGACGATTGCAATTATATTGATAGTGCTAATAATTGATATTCTAATTGGTAATAACAGTTATTGGTGTGTTAACGGTAAATTTAGCTCTTATGTTGATGGGGAAGGAAAGCATAATATCAAAAAAATGTGACAATAATGACAACGATAATTATGGTAATAGACGTGGTAAACATAAAAATGATGATGGAAGTAGTAAAAATAAAATAATAATTACAATACTAATGTCAATGGTAAAATGCAGTACTAATCGTGTTGAAGGAGGATATAAAAATCGTTCACGTTATATTCGTCAAGTAATTTTTACAGTTAAGTTCCCTGTACATAAAAACACCAAACGTTAAACTATCGATAAAAAATACCATAAAAATACCCACCACCGTGTTAAAATACTTTTATGCGATATTCTTTAATAAATGTAAGTGATAATTGATATAATTCAGGTTAATTACACTTTAAATCAGTTAATCTTCCTCAAATAAAGTTTCTGAATGGTATATTTCATTTTCGAAAGATTTTTAATAAAGAGAATTATGTTGTGTTCATAAATTTGTCAATATGGCTGATTTTAGCGATTTCAAAACAAAATTCCAATCAATTTATATTAGGTTTGAAATACAACAAAATATTTTGCCTATTGAAAACATTAAATTTAATCTATTAGCTTGCAATTAAATCTAAAATAAAGCTTCAAGAAAATTTTTCATTTTTAAAATGTATTTTAAGTCTTAGGTATCTGTGTTTTCTATATCTAAATATATAGTTGATTACAAAAGATAAACTGTTTAGGTTGGAATTTTAGATATCTCTTAGGCAACATAAATAAAGCTCAATGTCTAAGTATTTTAATATCTATCTACGCCATTTGATATCTCTTGATATTTATCTAAATCTTTTTATCGATCTAGTCAATAAATTAAGTTTGTTTTCATTGGTTTGATTGGTGGATGTTTTGTGTAGGTGAAAGATTGATTGTGAGTAATCTTGATCTTAGATTCTTTCAGAATATAATTTTAAAAAGTTGGTGATATAATAAATTGTGTTTGGCATGTGCTTATCGATGAGAAAATATTTATCAGGATTTTTTTCTAAGAATTTTCTACGTAATAAAATATTCTTTTTTTTATTTGTGTGGCATTTTTTAAATCGAAGTTATAACCTGTTTTATTTTTGTGTGTTACGAGTAAGTTTAGAGGCTTGTCACAACTTAGGTTTCTCTTATGTTTGTAGACGCAGACTTTAAGGTTTCTGGAGTTTTCGCCTATATAGCACTCCTGGCCTTGTAGGTATTTAATATTATAAATCCAGGAATTTGATATGGTGTTGGATCTGTGTTTTTTGCTCACTAGGTTTCTGATCACCGTGGAGGTGGTGGTTATGATCCTAGTGTTTGTGATGAGTAATTGATTCTCAAATTCTGTTAATAGAATTTTGGAAGGTAGGATTACAGCGTTTTTGTTGTTTGTGATGCCTACTTTTTTGGACTTGTGGAATTTGTACGCTCGTTTTCCAGCATTGGGGATGAAATGATATGGGTAGTGAAGAAGATTAAGCGTTTTTTTTTTTGTTTTTTTTTTTCAATATATCATTCTTGTTAGTCAAGATGTTCTGGGCTGCATATTTTAAAGCCTATGATGGATCCTGATTTTATTTTTTGGCTGTAGTGGGAACAGAAACTGATTAAATTATTTTTGTTTGCAGGTTTGCGTTAAACTTTAAAATCTAATTTGTTCTTGTTCCGAATTAACAGGATATCAAGGAAAGGTAAAGTTTCATTTATTTCAAGCTCATGCGCGAATTCGATGATTGGTTCTACGTTATTCAGTCTAGTTTTTCATTGTGAAGATGTTAGAAGGACGTTATCTATGAATCTGAGGTAAGCAGAGTTGGTTTTTGGGTGGGGGTTAGGTTTGATGTGTTTAAATGAGTCAGTCTTTAAAATTTCTAAGAACAGACAAGCAAGTACACCATTTACAGGGAATCGCATTGGTAAATTGAATTTTTGTTTGGAGAAATGCTAAAGAGAAGAAACAGTAGTTTGGAATTGGGAATAAAAAATTTCAGGATTGCGGGTCCGTATTTAGCACGAAATGTTTTTAATTTGCTCATGAAATCGGCCTGATTCCAAAATGGTATAATATGTTGAACTAAGCCCACTGGGAGTAAAGTTGAAAATGTGTGACACACTGATACACTGACATTCGCATTTATTTATATAGTTAATGAAATCAAAAGGCGGGAAATATAGCGTGACACCTACTTAACGTGTTTGTGTGAATGAAAGGCGGTACAAGATGCTATATGGATACAAGTTACGCAGAGCAAAAATGGGGTGTCATGATCGCCCATTTTTTGAAAAGATCTGGCATATAAAAGAAGAAAAAGCCGTTTGTAGTGATCCGTATGTTGTCTTCCTGACCCTATCAATCTAAATGTAATGGTGTAGTGTCATATGAGAGACCGATACCCAGTAAGTGGGATACTTTTGCTGGTTTATTTCTTGTCAGACATCTAAGCGACGAATTAAAATATGATGCATCATTCCTGGAAGACTCTGTTACGAACAAATTCATTAAGAATAACATGGTATTTAACTTCTAAACGCTAATAAGCAATAGTTTTTGGTAGATGATTCTTTTTCAAATAAAATTTACAAGATTATCATATATCAAACGTACCTTCCAAAAGCCAAGTAAAGTATTAAGAAACAAGAAAATATCATTAGAAGCAAAGAAAAGGTTAGCTAGATTGCTATGAAATATCAGTCCTTCTATATGACATTGAGTACTGGAAAACTTCCTTACAGATGCAGAATAGATTTCAAACAATCGAGATGTGGTTCTATAGAAAGATTCTGAAAATACCATGGACAGTACATGCTAGCAATATAAATATTTTAGAAAGATTGAAACAAACAGAACACTTATACTTAGAATATGAAAGAATCAGCAAAATCTCTGGGAAACATAATGAGGAAACAGGGCTTGGAAAATTTAACACTTACAGGACATATTTAAGGCAAGAGGGACAGAAGAAAGCAACGAATGTCCTACCAACGAGTTCGTGTTAATTGTAGGTAATAGGTAGGCAATTCACTTCTTTCTTCTCTCTCTCTCTCTCTCTCTCTCTCTCTCTCTCTCTCTCTCTTGCTTTTAATATGCCCTGTGGGTGTCAAATTCTCCAACTCTATTTTTCATTATTATGTTCCCCAGAAATTTCAGTTGACTCTTTCTGATTCTAAGTATGCTTTTTTTATTTTTATTTTTTTTAAGTTTTTCACCCCAAGCAAGGCGGGAGTGTCACTAGCATGTAAGGGTTTACAGAGAGTGGGAGCAAGAGTAAAGAGGCTTGATAGAGGAAAGGTTGAAGAGAAGGACGGGGAGTAGATCAAGACATCTGGAGATGTCAATTGACATTACATTTGAATATTTGGAAATTATAGCTATCAGGAAAGCAAGTAAGAGGAAGGGAATTGCACAGACAGGAAATGCAAAACATATAGCTATTGGAGTAGAAGCGACTGCTACATTTAACCGTTTCGACAGTGAAAGTGTGGGACTGAGCTGACAACCTAGTAGCACGCTTAAATTCATGCAGTTTGGGAACTAGCGAAAGTAGCTTGTCGGAGCAGTTACCGCGAAATTATTTGTAGAAAAGATAGAGGAAGGTGACGGTACGTCTGTGAGAGAGCGACCGGAAATGAGATGCCAGATCAGGGCCAGTCACATTGCATACTCGTCTCTGAATTTTGTCGAGGACCTTAAGATGAACAGCCTGGGCTCCAGACCATATATGACAGCAGTATTCCATGGAAGGGCGAATGGTTGACATATATTTGAAGGATGGACTCAGGTGAGAAAAAATTTCTGGCGCGACACAGAGGACCAACTTTCCTTGCGGGAGATGAAGCTATTGATTCAATGTATTTGTTCCATCTCAGGTCAGCGGACAGTGTGAGACCAAGCAGTCGCAAAAAGGTGCTCTCGAAGAGTTAAATATAAGACATTCTAATTCTTTTTGCTTTCATTTTCCGCAAAACTGCCTTGTTATTCTCATATCCAGTCCATGATAGTCTCAGCATCCATCTACAGAACGATTTGTGCGGGTTGATAGCCATTTATAGCTATCGAGCTGCATATCACTACTTAATTAAAAGAAGTAAGCGTAGAAATAACAAGCAAGCGGTACCACAATTAGCTACAATATTAACAAAAGCAAATAGAAGCAAAAACAATGTCATCATTAACCAATAAAATAAATGTATATAATTAGATGAAATTAGCTAAAATATGTACTTACCAACTGCGGACAGCATAAAATTACAAAAAAAAAGAACATAATATATCTTTAAGATGAATCAGTTCAGTTATTTCAAAAAATGAATTTTGAGAATATGTTATCAAAATAGTTTTCACAGCTAAAATTTCTTTGAATAATTAATATTATAATTATTATAAATACGACAGATGATAAAAGCAGATAAATGAAAATATATGTGAAGCCAATTACAGTAATTAGAAATATGAATGAAGTTTTATATTTCGAATAAAAACAACAGCAAAATTAGGGATTACTACACGTAGACCAACATAAATAAACATAAGTAAACCAATAAACGTAAACATAAATATAAATAAACGTAAACGTATAAACATAATAAATGCAAATAAATACATAAACATAACAGACGTAGATAAATATAAACTTAAATAAACACATAAACATATAAATAAACCTTAATAAACAGATAAACATAAACGGAAATAAACACATAAATGTAAACATAAATAAATGTGAATAAATTCAAACATAAACACAAAAACAAGAATGAATAATTTTTCTCAGCTTTTTGATCAATTTAGAAAAAAGGATATTATGGCAGAAAATTTATATTTAAAATCTGTTGCAAAAGTTATACGGATTATTCATCTTATATTTTTTGTTGCATTTGTTGTTTCGAGTGTTCTATTCTACACTATTAAAAAAGGCTATCGATTTTCTATCAAAGAGCAATATTGTTTATTCACTGAAGACATATAGTTTCCTTTGTTCAAAAATATGTTTATAGATTACAGCGTATGAGAAATATTTTCGCTTTATCAGATCATTATTAAGCTACAAAAAGCCGTTAGAAAAGATCTCGACGATAGACGTGCATTTCTTAAATAGAGTAATTGAGACTTGCTTTGATGCAGTGGCTTCACGTAGCTTAATGAGAAAGCACGTTTGGCTTGAAATTGATTTCCAAAATTAAAAGGGCAATATAGTCTCGATTCCTATTACGTGGCAAATTTTCTTTAGCAAGATTTGCGATCTTCACGTGGGTAGATACTAATTTCGCTGTTTAAAGGTATGAATATATAAACTGAAATAACAAAAATCCTTTTAAAAAGCAAACAAAAATCCTTTTAAAAAGCAAACAAAAATCAGAAATAGTAGTACAATGAATGGTTTCACCTTTCGCATCTTGTAGAAAGAAATTACGCATGTGCGACTTAATGTGCGAAAATTGCACGCATTGGAGATCATATATATATATATATATATATATATATATATATATATATATATATATATATGTATGCTCAATATCAGGGATAGACCGTATGTAAATATAAAAGTGATCACATGCTTGAACTCAATCATTCAGATCATCGGAATATATATATATATATATATATATATATATATACAATGGAGTAAATTTTTAAAAATAGTTTTCTAGAATTAAGTGAGAGAGTACTATGTGAAACACGTAAAAGGGTGGGTTAAAAATAATGTAAATTACACACACACACACACACACACACATATATATATATATATATATATATATATATATATATATATATATATATATATATATATATATATATTTGGGTATATTTAGGCAGCAATTTTTCATTGATGCATGAAAACATAAAAACATTATTATTGAAAGACGAAGTATCGGAAGCCTTTAGGTATAAACTGGGTATGTCCACTATTTCGGCATAAATTTTCTATATTGAAGTTTAAAATGAATTTTTACAATGAAAAACATTCTTGAAGATTTCATTTAGCTTTAATTGAAAGTTTAATAACTAAATTTACGATTTCTATTAATTAAACAATTCTGGTGTATTTCAGATAGAAACTATATACATTTGATTGTCAAATTTAATTTCAAATTTTAAATTTTCTTAAAAACGGCCATTTTCTTAATTTTAAGAAATTTGTAAACAAACACAAATTTATCGATTTTAAAAATATTTAAAAAAAAAAATTCTGACACGTTATTTTAGTAAAATTAAAAATTTAAAGTTAAAGTAATCTGATTTCAAAGAAATCTTTGTTACTTATAGCATAAAAAAATAATATACAAGCAATTATTTACGAGCGGTCCCGTTCATCTGTTCGATCTTATTGATACTGGTTGATTGACGAGCCGATAACAGCTACTACTGATGACCATAAATGACATAATTTTTAAGTCTGAGTTTTAAAAAAATTATTCTATTTTAGTATGACACACACTAATGGAAATACAATACATAAAATAAAATTATTTAGTGAAATAGTAAATGAAAAAAAAAAAAAAAATAATTTAAAATTTAAAGTTTACACTTTTACAGCTGATCGGAAAATACAATCTGTTAATAAACGAAATGTTTTGAAAAAGCCACGTAAAGGGACAAAACCCTTAGATCACGTGACCTTGTTATAATAATGGCAATTTCTGTATATCATACATGGAAATAAGGAATGTATTAAGTAAAAAAAATACAACATAAAAATTATTTTTAAAAAAAAGTAGCTCAACTAAATTTATTAAACTTAGCAAATTTGGATTCGTAAATTTTTTTTCTACTTAATTACTACATAATATTGAGGGCCCTCCTAATACAGAGCTTTACGCGATGTTAAACTATTATAAATTATTATAATTAAAACTTCTTAAAAAACGAAAAAATTCTTGTAAAAATTAATTATTCATCAGAAAAAAATTATTTCTTCAGACAATAATGTCCTTAATATTACTTATTTACAAAAGCAATTAAAAGCTTTTCTAATTAAGTAATATCATAGTTTTATTGGATTCATTATTTTTCAATTCAGACAAGATTTTCAGTTAAGTAGCTCAAATTTGTGAAAGAAAAGTAGGTTATTTACCATCTCCAAAGATTCCTTCTTTTAACAAAAAAATAAAATTGAGGAGCCAAAAAGGTTTTGGGCGAAATTTCATGAAATTAACTAAGTGGGGGGTAACATATTTAAAAAAAAATATTTTTTACCAAAATTTTCTAAAAACAAAATATTTGAAAAATAATTTCATTCATTTGTGAATAAGTCCTGAAAATTTCATTAAGATTGGACAATTATTCTATTTTTACAAGAATTTCCAAATCAATATATTTTCAACGGTAAAAAAACGCAAAAAAAAACTATGTTATTTTAAAGGTCGCCGCGATGACGTAAACAAAGACGACTTTAACCAAAATTTCGAACGTGTTAGAAAATATTAAAAAATTTCAAAAAATAATTAAAAAATACTTTTTTCTTTCATCTTAATAATAACATAAGCATTTTGACGATAATACTTTATTTTCTTTAAGTTTGTGGCATTTTTCATTTACGCTATGCTGTTTTTCCGCGAAAACAGTGGACATACTTAGAAACCAATGGCTTCAGTTATCAATTGCCACAAATATTCTTAAATACCTATAATTGATAACTAAAGCCATTGGTTTATACACATGGCTTCCCATAATACTTCTCGTTTTCACTCTCGCGTGGTCATGTGTGACGTCACGATTTTCGCTTTCGCGTCTCGTATACACGAGTTTGTCGTTGCTTTGAAATTTTTCATGCAAAAAAAACAGACTATCATTATTGTTTCGTCCGTGTATTGTTTGATATATTGAAATGTAATTGTCATCTTTGATAATGGCTTATGTAAGCCGAAATCTTAGATCGGATTTAAACATGTATCAATACGGTGATTTCCTTTCGGCTTTCAATAATAATGTTATTAAGCTTATCTCACAATATGAAAGAAATTTACTTAAAATAAATAGACACAACTTGTCTATATTATTTATTGCAACGTGCATACACACACACACACACATATATATATATATATATATATATATATATATATATATATATATATATATATATATGAGGGGTTGTTTTGTGTGTGCAATAAATCAAAGTGGGAAAATACTATGTGAGGCACGTAGAAGGGTGTTTTAAAAATAAAGCAAATTATAAACATACATATATGTGTGTGTATGTGTGTATGTTTATAACAAATCAAAGTATTGATAAATCCTCGAGTTTACCACTACTGGGATCGTCAGATGACCGAAACACCTGACGACTGCAGAAACGTGAAACTTGTGTAGCGGTTTAAATATTTTTTCTTTTTGAGTATATATATATATATATATATATATATATATTTCATGTACCTGTAAAAATGTCGTAGAATATAAGACTATATTTTATATTTATATTTAATATTGCCGTTTTATGGAGTTAAATTAGTTACAAGTACTTGAATTGTTGACTTTGAGATTTCTTTATATATCATGCATATAATATCAAAAGTAAACCTGCATAGACATGCAGATTTATTTGAAAGATACAGAGTCAATGATAAAAGACATTGATGTATATAGAGACACACATACATTAATATGGCATGTATCAGCGTGTTTAATAGACTTTAGAAAAGTCTGTATATATCCACATTCATAAATACAAATAAATCTACGCTGATATTTCCCATTCTGCAAGTCGTCTTTTAGCGGGTCATGGAGACGCAATACGTAAAGCACAATTTCATTCGATTTCTAATAATACTTTACGATTCAAAGTAAGTTTTATTTTATTTAGCCAATCAAACTACAGAGAATGCAATGCATTCTAATGCTCAGAAGGACTCACTTTTTATTCGAGCAATTTCGATTCTAACTAAAATTACAAATTTAATTCTCCATTCAACATGATGCTTCACTAACGATGTTAAATAAAACACAGAAGCTGATAACAGCATAACACACTTTTAAACTGGGAAAGTTTTCATTAAATTAGATTGCGAAACAGTAGAGGTTAGATCTCTTCGGATGTCTGTCCCTATAATATTATCTACGTGTAGTGTAACTCAGTGCACGGATCAGCACGTACCGCAAAAAAGGTCTTCTGTTGACGTTATCAAGGCTAACTTGTAATGACATCTATTATTGATCGACAAACGGGAGAAATAATTCAGTATTAATTATGCTATGTACGCAGAGAAGCATATTTGTTTCGGAAAAAGTTAATTCAGTAAATTGCACATCAGTGATTTCTAGCAGATAAAATCCCCACTTGCTTTGAATTCCTACACATTCAGAAGCGGTTCTTCCATTTGCAGCTGGCTGCTTTATTGATATTTCATGCACGTATTATGCAGCAGGCATTGGTAGTCTGCTATTGGACAAAGGTTTTCCATGACGTTCGCCATTGCTGAGTCTAGAATACGACAATAGCATCCGCTGCAAAAGGGTACCCCCACCCACACGCAAAATAAACCCCGCGCCATGTGAGTGCTTGCTCACTTAGATATGAGCTATCAATATTTAACTACGGGCGCAAATATAAATACGACCAATGTTTACATATAGTCACAAGTATGAATATTACAAATGTTTACATACAGAATCAAGTATAAACACGACATAGGTTTACATATAGATTCTACTATAAACGCGTACAACCAATGCGTGCATATAGAAACAAGTATAAACAGGACAAATGTTTATATATAGGCTCAAGTATAAACACGACAAACGTTTGCATATAGGCACAAGTATAAACACGACAAATGTTTACACACAGAATCAAGTATAAACACGACGAATGTTTAGATACAGACTCAAGTATAAACAAGATAAACGTTTACATATAGACTCAGGCATAAATACGAAGAATGTTTACATATAGACACAAGTATAAACACGACAAATGTTTACATATAGAGACAAATATAAACACAACAAATGTTTACATATAGAGACAAATATAAACACGACAAATGTTTACATATAGAGACAAGTATAAACATGACAAATGTTTACATATAGAGACAAATATAAACACGACAGATGTTTACATATAGAGACAAGTATAAACACGACAAATGTTTACATATAGAGACAAGTATAAACATGACAAATATTTACATATAGAGACAAGTATAAATACGACAAATGTTTACATATAGACTCAAGTATAATCACTACAATTGTTTTCCTTTGGTTTCAAGTATAATATAAAAAACAACAGATTTCAACATTAAATAAATTAACAAGAGTTGATATGTCGTAAAATATATGAACGTAATCTCATCTCTCTATTTTCTGTCTCGTTGGCTCGCACCTCTTTGTCAATACAGAACAAAGTTCCATCTCAACTATGATTCAAATATCTTTGGAGGAATACTAATGGATGATGGAACTTTAAAATGATCCTGACTGAAGAGCTTATAAATATTTATTTCTTAGTTTATTCGTAAACAAGCATTTAGCTGTTATGCGTACACTTAAATGAAAATTCTTGTATTTCTACTGTCGAATAACCATTTAGTATTAATTCAAGAGCCAGAGCTGGATTTATTTACCCGAAATGTGCAAATAGTTTGTAAAGTTTCTGTTTCTACATGATATAAGGGTCTTCAAAAACTGAGTCTTAAAAAATACCAAAAGTGTAATGATGTCACAAATTGGCCGCCAGGTTATTGTGAACTAATCACATTCAGTTAGACATAATTTATCTTACGTTTGTGGAAAATTGATTATTTTTTAGAAATGTTTCCAATTTAGAAATTTTATTTTATCTTGATATTTTATTAAACTTTTAATTTTCCTGATATATTAACTCACAGAAAAATACGAACGTTTTGAAGCGCTATCGATAATATTTTCCTTAATTTACTCAAAAAGCAAAATATTTATGAAAAATAACTTGGTACGAAAAGTTTCCTTTTATCATATGGATTAAGAAAATATATAATAGGGTGTGGACCAATACCAACTGCTAAAAGAGGCAAGCATAAAAATGAATTAATGCAATAAAAACAGACATAATTAAAAGGGATAAAAGGAAAACTTCAACTTAAGTAGTAATTAATACAAATGAAATTAAAAAAAAAACAATAAAATACTCTAGAATGAGCTAACCGGTTATCACTCCATACTCATCCGAACTCGATCGAAGAAAATGAAATATTGCGCACACCGAATAAGAAATGGTAACATAAGTAAAGGAAATACATACATTCCAGTATAATAATATAACAAGTAATATTATTGATACATCAATATTTTTTTCATGTTTCCCTTTTATAGTCGGTGTGCATAATATTTTACTTTCCTCGGTCGAGTTCTGGCGACTGAGGAGCGATAAGAGTTTAGTTTATTTTCTAGTATTTTTACTTTCATTTTTGCTTTTCGTATTGCCAACTACTACACTGGAAGTTTTCATCTTGTCCATTTTAATTATGTCTGTTTTTATTGCATTAATTAAATGTTGTATCTCTAATAAGATATTTAAAAACATGTAGACTAGATCTTAGACTATATGACGTGGATTCGAAACAATGAAGACTTTTCAAGAACCAGAAGAAGATAAAACAAAAAAAATAAATCTTTAAGTAATGTTTACCTAAATTTATTTTTTTTATCTTTATCCAAATATCATTCTATTAAAATAATTTTTCAAAAAATAAGTTTCTCAAATCCAGTAGCTGTTATAGCTCTTTCCTGTATTGAAAGGGGCTTCCTCCTTAACCTTTTGCTTGAAGCAGTGTGTAAATGCAACATCTTGATTATGTCATTATTTCCTCTTAGAGTTACAAGTAATGTTCATTTTAGCTATTGCTGCTGTTGAAAATCTTCAACTGATGAGGTTTCTGCTATTTGGTACAGTGCTTTGTTTGTGATTTTGTAGAGTCAGTCCACAAGCTTCGAAGATGGGTGGTCTTCGTTAAGATCCAAAAAGTTCAGTCGAAGACATTTATAACCATTGATCTTAGAAAGTGGTTGTATACAACTGACAGTTTAGACACTTCTGAGAGGGTTTGGCGCCATATATGGCATTCAAATGAAAGCTTTGGTCTATTTTAAGTAATCAGAAATCATATCTACAAATCATTTCTTACGACTAAAAATTGACCAATCACGAAATCTTGATGCATGTATTTTAGAGGATTTCAATCAACTCTGTAAAGAAAAAACTTCTCAAATCGATATGAAAAGCTATTTTTCTTTGTGCAAAAAAATGTTTGCCGCAAATAAATTTAATCTAACCATTAACGTTGCAAGAGATAAAAGGAAAATAGAAAAGAAATAGTTTACTCACCCGCAGTCCCTGGTACCAAGAAATAGCGAAGCAGAAAACAAGAAAAATAAGAAGAATAAATAATCACTTTGATATTCATGTTTTAATTGCATTAAATTATTTTTAAATTGATAAGTAAATGATATTTGATCTGTATTAAAACATTGATTCCGTAATTACGCATTTAATGTATATAAGCAATTAATTTGCAATTAATTATTCCTAATATTCATTTGTTCACAAACGTTTAATGCCATAACAATGAAAATATAATTGCCACTAACGCAGTAAACATAAAAACAATTTAACTACGTAGGGATCATTAATTCTGCTATGGATCAATTTATCTTGGCATGCTTTGAAAATTGTTATGCAACACACGCACACACAAATATATACATATATAAAATTAAAAACATGTCGGATTTAATCCATCTCATAATATATATATATGTGTGTGTGTATATATATAGAGAGAGAGATATGTGAGTGTATGTATATATATATATATATATATATATATATATATATATATATATACACAGAGAGAGGCAGAGACAGAGACAGGCAGAAAGACAAACAAACAGAGATAGATGTGTGTGTGCGTGAATTTATCGAAAAAATTTCAAGTATACAGCACAAACATCAATGAATATATATATGTGTGTGTGTGTGTGTGTGTGTCTGATAATCGCAAAAGAAGCGTGAAACCCAGGGTCAAAAACTCATATCCATACCACTTTTCATATGTATGTAGTGATCTTCCAAGCGTAGCTTGGATGTGGTACAAGGGAGAAAGTAAGGGGCACCCAGCGAGGATCGAACTCACTACTCATTCGTAATTGTTCTAGCGAGACAAGCTTACTAACCATTACACCACCTCTAGGTGCCCCTTTTCGTATGTATATATATTATGAAATGGATTAAGTCCGACAATTATTTAATATAGGTTCTGTTTATACGTTATTTTTAATAGATACAATTTATTTAAATAAATTCTCTGTTTTCAAATAAACAGTCTTAATTACATTTACCGGCCTGAATATTCGAGAAATTTAGCAGAAAATACGGGTTCTCGAACAGGAATCAAACATTTGTCCTGTACGGACCGTCAATTGATCTGATGTTCTATACTACTCAGCTATAGAGAAGCGTCTGGTTAGCAAAGTTCAAATTACTGTTTATAAACAACAAATTTTCGACGATTGTTCCCGAACGATCATATCCGCCCACGAAACGTATCTGAACGTAAACATTGACAAAATATTGTGAAATGGATTAAGTCCGACAGTTACTTAAAACTTAAAAATAAGGCATAACAGAAATATATAATGACTTCTTCTCATGCAGGCTCATAGTTTATATTATTGAAGTCGAGAAAGTTTTCTTGCTGTTGTTACAGTGTAAACATTGCCGCTTCCCTAACAGTGTGCAGCAAGGGCCAGTCATCCGATCACATATTTGCTTCATGTATGTATTAAATGGGCGACAGATCATAGTGTATCTATGTTATGGTGTACACAACAGTACGTTACTCACAAGCACATCTCTTTCTCTCTAGTCTTCACGATTAGCCATTGCACTTGGTACATCTTCTGGTTTGTATCCTGTGTCTTCACATATTTATTTGATGCGTGTATTGAATGGACGTATAATGCTTGTGTATCCATATTTTGGTGTCTACAACAGTAAGTCACTCACAAGCACATTCTTTTTCTCTTGCCTTCACGATTAGCCATTGCACTTGGTATTTTTCTATCCACAGCTTTGTCATATACCTTACTGACAAATAGTTTGGGGCCAGCGTACATTTAAATAAAATTAATATCTCAGTAACTACAGTACATTATCTTTCATTTTTACAAAATTCAGAACTTAACTATAAAAAGTATAATACAGCATCATCGTATTTTGTTTTCACCCTAATACTAACACATGCTTTAATTACTGCTTTACAACTTTCTTAACATTATTTCCCACAATCTTTTTTTAAAAAAAATGCAGATAGACCTTCCGAAGTTTTCTTTAAGCACTGAAAAATCTCGCTGTCATTCTTTGAACTCTTTTATCCATTTAGTCCCATAACAATTCAATGGCTGAGAGATCTAGAGATTGATGCGGTCAAGTCATAATTCCTCAAACTATGTTACATTTTTTTTACTCAAGATAATGCTGATATAATTTAGAGAAGTGTTTTGGATTGTTGTCTTGTCGAAATGTGATTCTTTTCCAATTATGCGTATACCATTTGGTATAGCATGTTTTTGCAAAATCGAATAATATTGTTCTTTTTCATAATTACCTCGACCTTAATCAAATGTCCAGCCCTTCCTCAAAACACTCATACACCATAATAAAGTTACTGCCATGCTTAAAAGAAAAGACCGTTATGGGCAAAAATGCAAGAACAGCACATTGAAAGAGTGGCAAAATGTATTATGGAAGACAAATTTGAACTTTCTGATGGAAAAGTGTACGTGTGAAGAAAGCCAGGAGAAAGATAGAATATGTGTGGCTCCAACAGTTAAGGACAGCGAATCGGATTGAGAAGTTCCAGGTCGAATTCCAGTCGATTTCGTTGCATTTACTCATGCGAAAATAACCTTGGGAAAGGTATGAATGCACCCCGTCTCCCCCAGCTATGTGTAAATAGCAGAATAGATTGGGTTTTATAGACTTAAAGGAAAAACTGAATTCAAACCCGCCTGGAAAATGTCCGTCAGGCTATCTTGGCTTAGATACACCATTGCTGCCACGGCTTCATTACATGTTGTGCTTCGGGGATTACAGGACTCGTGATCACAATAATCTAAAGACAGTGATAAAGTACTGTCGGTAGATAATATTTGTAAGATATTACAAACTCAATAATCAGTTAACTAAAAAATATATCAATGAAAAAAAATTACAATTGTCAAAAAAATCATAAAATCTACAAAGAATTACTTTCAAAGAATTACTTTCAAAGAATTTGATGATAAAAAAAATCACACTTACAACTGCTTCCTACAGTCTCTTTCGAAAAAGTCTCTTGCCGGTTGCCTTTACACTGACTCACAAATGACAGCGACAAAAGTCCGTACTATATTCAGTTCATGCTTCCTTTTAAAATGCCCTCAAACTTTGAGTAGAGGCTCGTCTACTTGTTTCTTAGATATTAATATCACTTTGATATTGCATATTTTACAAGTAATGGGTTGACTGCTACGAAGTAAATGTTATTTACCTAAATTTAAAATCTGGACTTTCTTCCTGAAGTAATTGATTTAACACAAGTTTAGGTTTTTTACAAAGTTCTTTCGGCTCAATACTTAACTTCTGGCATCTGGGATCTAATTAGGGCTTTGTATTTGTAAACACCACAATACAGAAGAGATGGAACTTTAACAGGTGCCTTTATAGACAAAAGAAATTGGCCATTCAAACTCAAATATCACAGTAGCCACTAAGAGACCATTAAAGCAGGATAAAAAAAGAACATATAAAAATATATATATAACATATATAAAAAGTATATAACTAAAATGGCCATCAGAGTAGCAATTTCTTCATTACACGTCCGGCCAGATAACAGAATAAAGAAAGGTCCGTCACAAACGCGAATTAAACAACGTAACTAAGAGAAGCAAATTTACAAATATTTATCTGCTAGATTATCAGCTAAGATTTACTTACAGATAACTCTGTTTCCACCAATACTTTCCATCCTTTTTTCTCTCTTAAGATTCACCCAATGCAAAGCTCTAGAGTCACTCAATGTAAAGGATTACTCTTAAAATGGCTATATGATATGAATGAAAGAGTTAGTGATAGAAAGAGGGGAATATGCTGATAAAGAGGATAAATAAACAACTTTTACCCTACATGTGGAATACTAAAGAAACATTGGTGATTTGTCTATGTGAGTGTAGCATATCTTCTAGCAATAAAGTCCTGAACTAACGGAACTAAAAAATGAACAGCATCTGAATATTTGCCATTGAAATAACTATAAACTAACAATAGGCTTGCGATGTTGCGTCTGCAGGATTAGAGGCTGCAAAGTGAAAAGTGACCCCCCCCACACACACACAAGACAGCATAAAGCATTTTGAACTTTATCAAGAATGGAAAATGAAGAATGGCGTAGTTCCGGCCCAGAAATACTCCATTTCCAGTCTAATTTGATTCTTGTAAAGATATTCCACGACAAAAGGAGTCAGCTATCTCTTAAAGCGATAAAATATTTAGCAGTGTGAAAAATAAATATTCCCGCGCAAACCGCGCAAACAATTTTGAATTCTATCAAGACTGGAAAGTGATAGCATTATCCTTAAATTTAAATCCCCATTCATTATTTCTCGTTTTGTTTTCTGTCTTTCTGAATCAAACTGAGCTATTGCTGCTGTAGATATAATTCCTGGGTAAATATAGGATTTTTATGAACAAAATGAGTTGACTGCTGGTTAAGGAACGAATACAAAGTTTACTAATTAAGGTGAAAAAGGAAGAAATAACTACAGCCTGTCTGAAGTTATTATGCAAATTAAATAAACCTCAATAACTCAAAAAGTTCTGAACCAATATTTGTCAAATTTACACTCGTCCATTTCTACCATTAGTAAAATATTTTATTAAATTTTACGCCATTTTTAATGGTTAGTTTTTGGGATATATGGAATTTACGAAAATGCAATAACTGACGTATGCAAATTAAACTAGTATTATCTTAAGACCTCTAAAATGTAATAAAGACTATTTTTTCTTTTTGTCCATAATATATGTTGAAATATGGGTAAAGGAAAGAATCTAATAAATGCTAGAAAACAGAAAATGACAAAATTATTGAGTGAGGGAATGTTCATATTGGAGATATCAAAAGAGCTTTGCAGAGATCATCGAACGATTAATAAGCCTGTTGAAAATATAACTACTAAGTTGAGAACTCTAATCAAAGGAAATGGCTTTAAGAACTTTCTTTCTGAAGAGACGGGTTATAGTGAAACAACCACTTTTGACCAGCGCTCAGATTTTTGAAAAGGCTGGAATTGAGGTAGTCAAGTGCAAAAGGTATAGAATATTTTGTGAATTGGGATATGTAAAAAACCTCCTAGGTAGCCTTCTCTCACTAAGACAAATATTTTAAAAGGTCAAAATTGGGCCAAGAAATACATTAAAATTGACTTTTCTAATGTAATGTTAGCCGGTGAATCTCGAGTGACATTTCATGGACCTCATGGATTGGCCAAATGATGGACTTTGTCCAATCCACACGTGTCTGTAGCTAAAAGAAGGCCAAAAGGACGGTGTAGTGTTATGATATGAGCTGGAATTGTTGACCAAACCATTCTGAAGTCTATGAAGGAATTAAACTGAACAGTGCTAACTATTGCGATTTTATGAACAAAACTATGCATGGTACAAGTTCCAATCTCGCAGTTTCAAAGTGAAGTACGTATTTATGCACGACAATGCTCCTTCTCATGTTTCTAAGATTACCCGTGAATTCTTTAAATATAAAAATTTATAGGCGAGAAGATAATGGAATAGCCGCCATCAAGTCCTGATCTGAATCCGATCGAAAATCTATGGTCATTAAAACTACCATGTCAAAAATTGAACCTGTTGAAATAAAAAAAAATTAACAAAATTAATGGATAATAAATTACTGGCTGTTATTGAGAAGAAAGGTCACTATATTAAAATGTAAAAGATTCAAAGTCTTATCATGTGTGTTTGTTATTTGTTCTATTATATGTGCTGATCAATTTTTAATGGTTTTATTACCTTTTTATTGAAGTAAAATATGATTATTTGGTTTTGCCTAATAACTTCAGACGGCAGTTTTTAAGAATACATCAAATAACTTCAATAAAACATATTGATACTACATAAAATTATAACACAAGCTTTGTTTTGACATCTAAATCGATTGTTTAAAATTTGACAATTTTTTTTTCAAACCAAATCTCAGTTATTGAAGTTTATATGATTTGCTTAATAACTTCAAACAGGGTGTACCAGGGAAAAGAAAGAAAGAAAGAAAGAAAGAAAGAAAGAAAGAAAGAAAGAAAGAAAGAATAAGTGAGCTGGACACTAGATGAACGGGAAACAAAAAATAATTCATATAACAAAAAAGAATTTAGATACGAGTAACAAACACGAAACTAGCAAATATAAGCTAATGGGAAGAATGGGTTTATGTGAAAAGAAAGAAAGAAAGAAAGAAAGAAAGAAAGAAAGAAAGAAAGAAAGAAAGAAATATGAATGAATATAATAGAAAGAAAGTATGAAAAAACAAAAGAAAGAAATATTAATAAGGATCATAAAAGGAAACGGTATGTGAAAAGAAAGAAAGAAAAGCTTATTTAGACTAGAGAGTACTCAGAGAGTGCATACCTCTGCCAACACCAGCATCACTAACAACAGATACAATGCAAAGGAGGTAAATGTGTAAGTTTAATTTTTTCATATATTTTGAAGTATTGATAAGTATGTGAAATAAGTCACATTCGAAAAAATCCATAGCCCAATCACAAAATTTATTCAACTTTTCGTTAGCTCGTGGACTACTCATTCACAAAATAATTGAAATTCAATGAGAACTTTTGAGACTGTTGTGTGGACAATCAGACAAATGTAGTGGATACATAACGTATCCCAAAGTTCGTTGGAAGAGGCAAAAAGAATGAAAAATTACGAAATAAAAGGAATGGAAAAATAATATAGAAAGAAAATAAACAGGATAGAAAGGAGCGTGTATCATAACGCAGTGGTTAGCAAACTGGTTCTGCAAACCAATTCGCTTATTCATAAAGTGCTAGATATATGATTCTCCACAGCTTCCTACCTTTTTTTGTCTCACCTCACGGGCTTAAAGGCTGGAGTCGGCAATCTGTATGCGTCAAACCTTCAGTAGCATCGGACTCTGGATGATCATACATATCTACTGCCACCCGTATAGGAAAGCACGCAATTACATCTTTGTCTGTGAAATCAAACTATAATCTTCTAATATTTCATCAAATGTTTTTTTTTTTTTTTTGTCTATCAGTCAAAGTAAAAATTTAAACTATGGCCAGCAAATTGTCTTTATTTTCTTCATATTTTTTAGACTTATAGTTTTTGAAAATTCCAAACTTTTAAGTTTTTAGCGACGTGTTCAATTTACAGTTTAATTATAATGCGAAACTTGACCCTTACTTTGTGTTCTCTATGTTATCGAAACAAAATATTTTTGTTCGGCAGTATAGTAGAGATAAAACTGAATATTTTCTAGAGTTATGACTTTTTCCATTACTTTTTCTATGTGTATTTTTCCCGGTTAACAGAAAAATTGTGTTTTCCTGTAATACTAAAAAAAAGTCTACAAGGGAGCCATAAACGTTAACTTTGCGACAAAAGTTATTTTAAGTCTTCAGGAAAATAGACTTCAGCGTTATGTCCTTCTTTATTGCTACTATAAATTGAAACGGTTAAATTTATTATAAGCTTGTAAAGGATATATTTTATGAAATTCTCCTAGATATTTAAATTAAATGTAACCGAAGAGTTTATCATGGCGATTTTCAAGTTAGTTTTGAATCAATAAATATAAATAAATACATAGTTCAAATTCATAATCTTTCATTTTATTATTCTTGTATAAAACCTAAATGGGACCTTTGGTGATCACATTTAGGTTTTATATAGAAATTAGTCTAAATTTTCGCCCTTATACAATGTATTGCGTTAATATTTAATTTTGTAACAAATTTTTCATATTATAGTCTATTGCTTACATATGAGACTCCTTTAGTCATTTGTTTTCTATTTGATATTTGTACGTTTACATTATTCCTTGAGATTTCATATATCATTTGAATAGTTCAGGCAGAACTGAATGATTAGGTTAGAGAAGCTTTTATTTACTTTAATTGCTACTTTCAAACTTTATTGTTTTTAGTTTGCTGACAAAAAGTAATAAATATTTTAAATGTGCTCGCCTCAGATCTCGATAACTTGTTTCTGGATAGGAAATATTACATGTCACAAAATGATTTACAACAACGCTGCTTTTTTATTGTCTTCTATCGTCTTCTTTTTAAATAGCGTTTTTATTTTATCTATTTCATTATATTTTGAAAATATTTAATGATACTTCATCTTTTTATAAGTTATTCTGAGAAAACTTAAGAAATTGATTTATCATTTGAGCTTTTTTATTTATTTTTAGAAATTCTAACATAGAAATGAAGTTCTTAAATAATTCAGGTGTTGATTAAGTATTTAGTTGTTATTTTGCAATTAATACGGAAAAAGGAAAGTAGTTGTGCTTAATAATGTCGATCTATCGATGCGTTAATCATACATTTTTTCTAATAAGTATCAGAATAAAACCAGAGAAATCGAACGAGAAAAACTACAGATTCGTTTACAGACATCTTGTTATTAAAGCATACAGCTTATCTATTTATGCCTTTTTCACTATTTTTTATTTTTACTCATTTCCTTCCAAGCAAGACGATAAGTATATTAAGGGGTTACTGAGAGTGAAAGAAAAGGAAAAGACCATAATAAGGAAAAAAGACAATAAAAGAACAGGTTTCAGAAAGGCGGAAAATAGAGATTGTTAGATTATAATTTACGGTTGCAACTAGAATAGAATTCATCCGTTACATTAGAACAGAACTTAAAGCTACACCTTTCAACAATAACATGATGAGACACCTGTCTATATTTCTGAGATGAGTTATTGTAACTATTTTCACTATTGTTCCATTGTTCGTACTGTTATCCTCATATTCACGATGTTTCGGCTGTTGTATGCTCCGGGTTTCTTCAGATGATATACAATAGAATTTCGAACTGAACCCTTTATTTCGTCCACCGGAGTAGATTGTTCTAGTTTCACGGATATCTCAGTTTTAGTTATTTCACTTTAGTAACACAACTCTCCAAGTTCACCTCTACTGTTGCCAGGTATTGAACCCACAGCTCTTTGGTTCAAGTCACTGGATTACTTCAACCAACGCTATTATTCACATGACCCAGTGGATAAAACGCGTTGGTTGAAGTAATCCAGTTTACAAATACGATCGAAACAGAACTTTTATAATTTAGTTACGTTATATGACTCAGGATAAATGCAGTTTATATCTCAGGATAAATGCAGTTTATTCTCATTATAGACAAACCTTTTGCCTATTTGATCACCGTTCGGGAGAAAATTGAGATGATGAAAATATGTTTTTAATGAATTGACATCTATGGAGATTATGATATCTTCTGGTTATTATCTGCAAAAGGAGAGCTATATTTTATTTTTATTTTTGTATCCAGAATGTTTACTCAAATACAGATGAAAGTGAATAATTAATAAAAAGTAATTAACATTTAATAGTTATCTTACTGAAAAAAAAAATCTCAAGTCAGCATGAATGGATACCGCAAAAAATATTTCGTTGCAAATTACATGGATTCTTAGTTCTTTGACTTAGTTATTTTTTTATCTAAATTCAATGCTTCTGGCGATAAAGCACCGTTTCGATTCGTTTGAAAACATATCTTTCAGTCAACGCGATTGCAGACACGAGAGTCCGTCCTCAGTATGAGGATAAACTACATCCGCACCCTGGGTAAGACGATAAATTACGCCCGACAGCAAGGCATCTGATCAGGAGGTTTTGTGGAATGTGGAATCACCTCTTAATTGCTAGTATTCCCAGGTCCACTCTGAGCCAGGGTGGTAGCACCTGTTAGGATCCCAACTATGTGCAAATAGTTAACCCCAAACTGGAGTCAAAACACAATGCAAGTGTAAAAATAGGTTTTAATACCAGAAATATTTTTTTGTAAAAATTATTATCAGCAATAAATTTTTGAAGGAAAAAATTATTACCAGCTATAGATTAACAGCAATACATTTTTGAAAAAATATTACTAGCAATAAAAATTGTCGGCGTTAAATAGCCCATTGAGGTTGATATGCCGTAAAACAAACCAAACTAATATATACTGAGATAGAAAGAAAGAAAGAATATATTACCAGCAATAAAAAATGTGTGCATTAAATAACCTATTGAGGTTGATATGCCGTAAAACAAACCAAACCAAAGTAGACACGAAAATATTATGATTCAGATGCATATTAACCCTTTTTAAATTAGCTTTGAATATACTTAAGTATTATACACTCTTAAGTTATCTTTAAGCAGAAATGAGGGTGATATAACTGATATCGGTGTTAAAAGTGAAGTCGACGATCCAGGTTCAAATTTCAAATTGGTTTGTTGCGTTCACTTTTGCTTAGGAAAAGGATGAATCCGTCTCTTCTCTTCCAAAGTATGGGTTAGACAGCAAAGTAAACTGCACACTCTAGCCTTGGGGTTGTAACCAGTCTAAGAGAAGGTAAACTCTGAATTGCAAATGGCGAAGAAAGCTATGAGAGATCACCCCACCATCTTTCCTAATAATGGATGGCAACTGACAGATAAAAAAGACAAATTTGCATAAGGCCATGACTGCCTAAGTCTTGAAAAGCCACAGCATTAAAAAAAATGTTATTTAAAAAAGAGGAATTTGCAGAAAGCCATGACTGCCTAAGTCTTGAAAAGCCACGACATTAAAAAAATTATTTAAAAAGACAAATTTGCAGAAGGCCATGACTGCCTGAGTCTTGAAAAGCCACGGCATTAAAAAAAAATTATTTAAAAAAGACAAATTTGCAGATGGCCATGACTGCCTAAGTCTTGAAAAGCCATAGCATTAAAAAAAGTTATTGTATTTCATGGATACTTTAATTTAATGGTCTTGTCTACAATACACCATTTCTGTTGCTTAAACCTTACATACATATATTCAAAATCAGACTTGTAATGCTATATAGATTAATTATAACACTAGGAATATTTGGCGGCATTTTGATGACAACATTTATATTATAAACTACACATATTTAGAGAGATTTAATTATATAAAATTTCATATATCTCTCATCGTATTAATTATCTCTTGTCGTCTTTTTTGAAGTCATTGAACTCCTGTACGTGTTGTGTATGATAGTTCGTTCATAATGGCGACCAGCTGACAGCATTTAATATTATAAAAGGCAGAAACTTCATAGTTAAATATTCTGAACCATATTCTAGCACTGAACAAAAATTGAAAACAACAGCCAGAAAATTTGGAAATTTTTCTTCTAAGTGCAGTGTTTCTCCAGGACGTGGCCAATCATGGTTCTCCACAACTTTCAACTCTTCGTAGCTTTTAGTAACGTTTGTCATTTCGCTAAGATTCCCAGCCACCCTGTTCCGCCACCCATTTGCACAAGTTTTGCCTTCCCATAACCATTTTGATACGTCCTCCAGGCGTCAAATTGTCCAAGCCCTTTTTCCTCATTATGTGTCCAAGAAATTTCTAATTCTGAGTATGTCTTTTTGGTTTCCATTTTCCTTAAAATTTTCTCCTTGCTTACACACTCCGCCAGATGTATTCACAACATCCTTCTGTAGAAACAGATTCCTGTTGACTCCAGTTTTGCCGAGGAGATTCTCCAGAATTCACTGCCTTATAAGAGGACTGATATTACATAATAGTTCTTTAACATTTTCTTTGTTCCTAACAAAATTTTCCTTTTTCTTCGTACTTTGCTTAGCTTTTAGAAATCAATTTTGCTATTCTAATGCTCTTCAGATTTCGGTGTCACATTTTACATCCTCTGTGAAAACCTGTATCTGAACATCTGTACTTGTTTGATGTTGACATCACAATTGATAGTTCGCATATTGAGCTTTTTCACTCACTGATAACAATAGATTCTGTTTTCTTGCAGTTGATGGTTAATTCTTTTACTTCTTTGTCTACGAGTTTCTGTATTTTTCCTTCTGTGTCTGCCACCAACGCATTGTCATCTATGCATCTTATTTTATAATAATTGCGCCCATCAATAAACCTTTGTAGGCTTTCCCAGATTCTTTAGAATAGCCTCGCTGTAGAGGTTGAACAAATCCCGTGAGAAGACACATTCTAAAGTTGAAGAGGAAAGAGAGTCAACGTGAAGAGAAAAAGACAATGCTTCTCAATGTTCTTGTTCGTTTTAGAAATACTACCATTTGGATAATTTCAGTGCTTTCTCTGATTTATAATTTTCCAGTCATTTTGCGAGTCTTGGGTTCTGTGTCATCTCTGGGTCCCGACACTACTACATAAAACAGTATCAATGAAAAGGAACATTTCTTTTTGTTATTTGTTTTGTTAGGGCAGTCTAAGAGCTAGTAGGAAGAGTTACGTCACAGGAACGCGTGTCGCACGTTAGCTCGGCGTCCCTCCGAGGGCGGTCTTAGCGGGTCTCTAAACCTGGGTGCGGGAGGTGTTTCGACACTTCAGAATTTTTTTGGTCCTCTGTTGAATTCACGCCGTTTTGGACTTACATCCAAAACCCAGACAAAGGCAATTTATCACTGTCAGAATACCACGCCCACGATGCACTCCGGCCAATCGATGACCATTCTTGCCCTGGCCTTCGCATTCTGTAACAGAGAAGCACATTCTAGATGCTCAAATAATTATGGTAACAATTTTTACTTAACATTGCTTATTTCCCCTCCCACCCCCCCACTTTTTTTGTTAGTTGTGTCTTTTTTCTTTCAGTTCTTTCCGACTGTCCAGATATTTTTTTCAGTTTTTAACCTGAAGTCTCATAAATGCTCTTTGTTTATAATAACCACATCGATTATGTGATTCGATTGAAACCCAGAGAACATTATGATTATTCTCTTGGACTAATTCTAATTGGTGCATATAATGTTGAATTATATGGTCAAACCCCAGTAGTTTGCACAGTTCACATTATTTCACGTTTTCTCCCCAAACATGTTTATTTTTTTTACTTTCTCTAATTTGCTGTGTTTACGTAGTACATGATAGATGTTTTCTGCTGTATTTCTGCATAAGCGATATTCAATATTTTGTATATACTATCTTGACAGCATATTGCAAAATTTACACTTATGAAATTGTTTTAGACAATTATTAACAAATATTCAGTTTCTCTCTCCAAATATTTTGAATATAACCATGTCTATGACATGGTTATATACAGAATTGTCTTTTGAAATGTCTGACAAGTTCTTTTTTCCAGTTTGTGATTTCTTGTTTTTGAGTTCTTAGATTCTACTCGAACATTCCTCTAAGAGTTTCGCATCTTTTGTTTGTCATAATCAGTCCGTTATTATGTGCTTTGTGAATTCCTCAATCCTCTTGACGGTAGAATCGATATGTTACTCACTGCTAATGAGTCTCGCTGTTACTACGAAAAGTAATGCGGACACGGAAGCTACTTGAAAAATATCTTCATGTTGATCTCGGCTAGGCATTAAATTCATACGTTACAGAATGCTTAGTAAAAACAAAAATGGCAAACCCTACCAGACATTTGACGATTCATACTGATTGGGCGTGGGTTTAACCCCCTGGGTGTCGAAGCTTAAGCAATCGATTGCTTTTGTTGAAGTTTTTATATAAGACCAGAAAATGCGGTTGCAACAGTAGAGAATTCTATAAATTCGATTGTCTTTGTGTTCTTCCCTTCCTGCGCCGTGGTTCAGCTGGGAGAGGACGGGTAGTTGACCGACCTGATAACATCTGTTCTTCCGCTACTTCTCGCTTCCTTCAAGAACGAGACCTAATACAAAGCGAGTAAAAAATAACCTAAAAACACTGTGAGTCTGTTGATGCAGTGTTGTGGTCCCTACTGAGGAAATGCCGATAGCTCATTAGAAACCATGGACGACATGCAACGCAACACCTGCACACCAACAGTACCATCCAATTTTCCATTGCATTATCTATGAATCTGACACTCTTTCTTTTTCAAACTTTTAGCCTATCTAAATATTTCAAAATGGACTATCATTGTTGCCGCTATCACAAAGTTTCGGTTATTTTGTTCTATGGCCTTCATCCACACCAAAGATGAGGAAAAAAACCGAATGTAAAAAATTTTAACTCTTTATTTCGGAAATTCAGATAGAAATTTCAAAACGGATGTGTGCGTAGTGACATGGCCATCGGTTCGAAAAGTAGGAATGGTGTGGTGTGTTCAAATTCCAACCTTTCGTTTTCGCAGAAACCAATTATTATTGGTATATTTAGTGTTTGTTTCTGGAGGTTGATTAGTAGCAACTTTCTCTTATATACAGCATTTATTTCAATATCTTTGCAGACATCAATGTCGTGATCTGGAGAGTTTCAACATTTTCTCGAATATCCAGTTCTTCTAATGTTGTCAATAAATTCCTAAATTACTTTGGATGCACCCTAACCCTTATGTTTCACAGCTTCTTCAGCTCCCAGAAGAAATCCTTTTAGTTTTCCATTTTCTCTTTTCTTTCATCCTCAGAGGGTGATACGCTGACACAGTCGACTTTTCCGTCTATCAGCCTTTATTCACAGTAAACAGGTTTTTTTGCTTAGATGGAAGTAGCTGAACTGAATCTCAAAGTTCGACAGTATTTACTCTTTATATTCAATAACAGTTTCTTGTCTGAGTTTGCAAGATCTAGCCCAAGTCGTTTGCACAGTATCCAGTGTATAGCTGCTTTTATTCTGCTATACCTTAGAACTGTGTTTCTCAACATTGTGGACCATTTTTAGCGTAAAAAATTTAGGCCCACATAAGTACAAATAGAGATGTAACAAGAACTACATTTTACTTATAAAAGCTAAATATAAACATTGACTAATGACTACCCTACTCCTTGTGTCTCCAGGTCCATTTAAAATATTTTTCAGGCCTATTTTGTGATTCATTGCCTTAAAATACGATGACTGTATTTCCTTAATGAGGTGTAAAAGAGCCCCAAAAGAAGCCATCTTACTAGTAGGGATTTGCAACGTCAAATATAAACCCGTTCAATGTTTACCTATAGACTCGTATAATAGAATTAGCTTCGATATTGACAGAATTTGATATATCGCAAAATACACGAACCCAGTCCATCCTCAGACTCTCCACAAATGCAGCATTTATTGTTTTCTGAGTTGTATATATCGATGTTTTTATGTAATTATTCTAGGTTGCAACGATAGAATATTCTATTTTTAATAACACTGTTTTTAACTTCGCCCGGATCTCTCTTACATATTCATAAGTCTACCATTCGCCCATGCTTTGACTATTGCTGTAACATATGGTCTAGTGATCCTGCTATATATTTAGAGATCCTTAATAAAATCCAAAGAAGAATTTGCAATGCCATCTCGGCTTCAGTCACTTTCCTACAATCATAATATACCTTCCCTGTAACTTTTCTATAAATACTTTTTGTTTTACCTTAAATGATCTCATAAAGATTGATAGGTTGTTAAACATTAAGCAAACAAACAAATCTATAAATACTTTCATGGTAATTTTTCAGATAAAGTTTTCTCTATAGTAGCTAAACTCTATGAACTTAGGCGCAGTACTAGATTGGCGGTAAGATCTTATCAATTCACAGTTGAAATGTTTAAGTTCTATGCTAAGAGTTTCTTTTCTCGCACTTCTCGTTTGTGGAACACTCTCGGTTTCTTGCTTTCCAGTCAAGTTTAGTCTTCAAAAAAATGTAATTGCAATCTTAGTCGTTATCTTCTATCTTCTTAATTTCTGTTCTTTTATTGTTCTCGCTTCTTAATAACGTTTTTCTTTCTCTTATATTCTTTCACAGTCAGTAACCCACTGCTTGCTAGTGGCTTTGCTGCCTTGCTTGGGGTGAAATGATTAATGAAAAAACAGGTATTTTTATCTGAGCTTGGTCATACTTAAAATATTCTCAAGTTTGAGCCTTATTTCACACTTAAAATATAACACACATGAGACTTATAGCTTTCAGTTATTTTATATAAGTATCATAACAGTTGTGGGTGATAGAAGTCATAAGCTCTTTCTTTGGGGATATCTTAAAGGGATATTACGTGCGTGGTTTTATCCTTTTATTTATTGTTTGTATACTATGGTAACGATATATTTGTGGTTTGGAACGCGCACATACGCGTGAATACTGTAGATTTTACCACATGGGTATCTTTAAAGATCTTTGGAGTTGAACTCTTATAAATCATATACGATGTATTCCATTCCGAGCCTCATGCTTAGACTAATCAAAGCCTTGACATGCTTATAAACCTCATGCTAATAAAAACATAAACGGTTTGTGTCCTCCGCATAACTATGCCAATGTCTCGTGAATTACTCTGCTTTAGTTTTGAGTGAAGGTGAAAATAGTGAAACAGTTAACTGCTCTGAGTGAGAAAAGCCGTGAGCCGAGTTCGAATTCCAGTCGGGTTTGTTACATTCACTTTAGCACAAATACCGTTGAGAATCCATCTCTTTTTCTTCCAGCTACGGATTAAATAACAAGGGAAACTGTATTCTTTAGATATCCTTCTCTTTTTACTTTACATTAATGATTTGCTTAAGAGCATACTCCGATCTTTTGTGAATATCTATGCTGATGATACAACGGCATATGGCTGCATCTTCAAAACTCTAGATGACCTGAGTCTGGCAGCTGATCTATCCTCTGATTTACCTCTAACAGTTTGGTTGGGGAAGAACTAGCCGTTCACAACGAAAAACAAACTAGTGGTGTTCTATCATCACCTAGCTGACTATAATTTTTTGTTTATCACGATGAACAGATATCCTCTCGGGGAGCCTCGTGTCTTGAGCCCCTTTCGGGACTTAATCTCACCCAGACCTCAAGTGGAACTCGTACATACGATCTATCACTAAAGATGATTCAAAAATGGTCGGTTTCCTTTACCGCTCTAATAAGCACCTGACTCCTCCTACTATCCTCTACTTTTATAAGAGCCAGATCAGGCCAACAGTGGAGTACTGCTTTTATATATGGGAGCATGTAAACGGCTCTCTCGAGTGGCTTACACACTCTGATACTTACCAGTCACAAGGGATCCGTTCCCGTGCTGGTAGTATCATGACTATGATTCGCTTGGACCGGCTCTGACCAGCTTAGGACCAGCTATGACCAGCCAAGACCAGCTTGGACTAACTTAGAGCAGCTCTGGACCAGCTAAGACCAGCGGCCCGAGTGAAGACACTCGGATCTCCACGTTAAAAACTGACCTTGTGTCACAACCTAACTCAGTGGGGTGTCAAGTAAATCAACTGCTGCTACATATGGTTAGGAGCTGTCCAGTCTTAACTTTCCAGTTTCGATGGAGTCCAAAACGGTCTCCGCGTCCTTGTGTGTGATGAATCATTTTCCACCCTACAACCTCTTTCCCACAGACGAAACGTTGCAAGTCTCTCGCTACTCAATCGCTGTTTCCATAAAAAAATGTTCACGCAAAACTACATTCTAGTTTCACCAATTCTAACCTTCATGGCAAGGACCTACAAATCCATGGACAGGGTAGTGAATTACCGTCATTCCCTTCTTATTCCACTGGTGAAATTAAGTTACACTCGAACAGCTTCTTCCCACAGACCGCTACTTTGTGGAACCACCTGCTAGGAGTATATTTTTTCCGGTCACTACAATGTTAACCTGTTCAATTCATGGGCTAAACGTTATCTTCCACATATATCCACGTAAGCTATCCCACTTACTTCTTATTTCAGTAATAAAAGTTGATTCTAAACTCTGACATTATTTTCCGAACAACCGAATACTTTAAATTAGTCAAAAAAGCTTAGCACTAGAATGTATGTTGCCTGAGCCGCCCAAAATAAGTTTCAAAATCTGGATTTATGTTATAATTTGAAATATCGTTGCTACATCTAAGTTACCCTTACTGAATCACTCTAATTTGAAGTGCAATTACAGATCTATTCCAGTATTAAAAGACACGCGATAACAGAACTTTCGTGAATCAAACTGAATTAATCAAAGCTTATCAAAAGCCAACGATGAAAGCCTTCATCATACATTCTCATAGGTGAATTAATGATGGGATTTAAGTTTTAATCAATATTTAATTTACTAAATTTCGAACAATTTATCAGCAAATGTTGTAAAACAAACAGTTTTCGTGGGTGTTGTGATTATTGGCTTAAAAGCAAGCATTACGATGTGGATTTAATTCTAACGATCTTAATTCAAAGAAATGATTATTACTAGCTGTAAATTATCTTCCAACGTTCGTTTTTCGAGTCATCTCTCTTTTACTTCGCTAAACAAAGATTATAAATTTATCTTTATGGCCGCTTTACGGTTGGCTTTTTTCGGAACGTTTTTGACTCTGCAAAATATTACAACTGGATTTTTCTATGAGAGCCATTTTCGTCACTTTAGGATTTTTTAAAAATCATTATTATCATAATCAAGTTTCTCTTGCATATTGTTTTAGTGCTATCAAAACGCAGACACACACACTCGTAACTTCTGACGAGTGGACCCAACGATTACAAAATGGTTCGTCTACGAAACTCTGGAGTCGTCGTGCTGAATATTACTTCAATCAGCTAATTGACATATTTTATATTTGAAATGACCCAGAGATGACAGTCTGTTTCATGTTAAACGCAACCATCAGGCCATCGATAAGGTATATTTAGGCTATTCAAACTAAGAATAAAGTTACACTCTTGTCTCTTTCGTATTATTGAACTTTTATATCCCGTAATTTATCTTTTTTACTCGCCTTAAAAAATGAAAGTTCTGAAATTTTTATATTTTATAAGTACATCATTTACAAAATTACTGTCATTAAGTATTTTAAGATAAAGTAAATTCTAACGTTTTATTTGTCAAGTTTAAATAAAAAAATATTTTATCTACCCTACGTTATAAAACATTCCCCTATATACAGTCCTCTACACAGAGATGAGCATTTCATCTCTATGTAATGGACAAAAAGAATATATACTTATTAGCATAAGCTAAGAAATATATTTAGATATATAAATTCATTTTAATCAGATGACTGAAAATCATTTCTGTAAATTATGTAGTGCTTGTATGTATGTTGTGTGTGTGTGTGCGCGCACTTATAGTAATTAGTTTTTATTTTCTGCTTTATTCTAAATTATAGATAGATAAGGATAATTAAGAAGTATATGTTTAATGCAAGGAGAGTCCTTCTCCAAGATTCTACTTCGCCATTACACTCAAAAATGGTCAGATCAGAGTAATTTCCTGATGCTTGCGCCATACCCAACACAAGGTTGAAAGAACCGGGCAATTTTTGTCCCTTTCTCCATATATGCATGGAGTCTCACGTTATTAAAAGATTCTCGGACAACTACAGCAATGATAACTTAGAGAATAACTATTACCAATCAGAAAACATTCGGCATTCACTAACTGAACAGCGTTACTCACGCTTAAAATTTATAAAATCTTTTTAATAAAACAGTTTTTTTTTCAGGAAAGTATGCATCTCGAGTGCAGTAGATGGTATAGATCTTTCTAATAATAATAGTAGTTTCTCTCCAAACATTTTGTTACTGGTAACATTGAAAATTAACAGTTTAATTATATGATTATTTTTTTCTTCTAGTTAATGCGCTTTTGTCGTTGCTGTTAGAAGTCTTCAAGCAATTATTTGTTATTTTTTTAAAGCTTTTTGTGGTTTTGTAATGCCTATCGGTAGGGTTGTATGAAAGATAGTCTTCTTGAAGATTTAGAGGATTCATTCGTTTGAACCCATTTATAATCCTTGCTACAGATGATCTCTATCTATAAAAGGCAGGATGTGTGTGTGTGTGTGTGTGTGTGTGTGTGTGTGTGTGTGTGTGTGTGTGTGTGTGTGTGTGTGTGTGTGTGTAACGAATGCACGGCCGCGATTTTCGACGGATTTGTACCAAAATTTACATGCACATGCTCCAAGTTAGCGGAAAAGGCCAAGACCGACTTTGCATTTCCAAACTCCCATCGATAGTGGAAATAATCGAATTTTTCATGCTTCTGCGACAGTTTTCATGTAGTTTGCGGCCATTTTCTACTGGCCAGAGTGAGACCCTATAGCTGGCTGCCACGAATAAGCAGGAAGATTCTATTGGCCAGCGTGAGAGCCAACAGCTGACTGACACGAATGTTAACTAGCATGCTAGCATGCAAAACAAAATCAATAGCTGCATTCGTCACGAGTGGGAAAAATTTAAATCTGCGTGGCACTTTACTCCAATTGGCTCATTTGCTTGCTTAAACTCAACGTTGATTCTGATTCCGCAGAACTGGATTGGGTGTGAAAAAGTATTTGTTGTTAACATTCTTTTTTCATTCGCTTTTTCCAGTTACGATTCCTTTTTTAAAGCTGATCGTTTTGTGTTCATTTTTTTTAGTTGTTTTTTCGTAACAGATTTAATGTTTAGTATAGAGCTTAGAAAAAATTCGCAGTGTGAGATAGGCAAGAAGTAAGGCATGTAGCAACATTAGCACGGCAAAAGACACTCCTTTAAAGCCAAGGAAGAGCAAAAATATTTTAAGTCAAGTGATTGAGTGAGTCGTACGATTTTTCAATCGAGTACGGGCAACGCCGGGCCATGCTGCTAGTAATTTATATATATATATATATATATATATATATATATATATATATGCAAAAATGTATAAATTATGATAAAATAGTTTTAAGGTGTGCTATATATGTGTTAAAATGCTCAATATCAGTGTTAGAGTGTATGTAAATATAAAAGAGGACATTGAAGTCAATACCTAGAGGCGACCGTGTGTTTCATGCTAAACGCAATCGTCCGGCCAATGCCTGTTTATACATATATAAAATAGAAAAACATATTACAGAGTTACGTTGCTGGATTTAAAGAAAGAGATGTCTTTCACGAAGATGCGGAGAATTCATTGTGGATAAGATGGACTATAAATTAAATCACCTCATGTGGTCAAACGTCTAGAAATCAGAGAGCATTTGTTATATATATATGTATCTCACATAGTATCTCATTGAATATTGGTAGTAATAAAATAGTGCTTGATGCAAAATAACAGAGCTATAATTTATATATTTATAATGAATGTACATTTTTCCCTCAACGGTGTCAAAACTCTTTGTTCAGAATTGTGCTTCCGGTGAGGAAAAATGTATATTTATATATATATTTTCCCCCAAACCTTTTGTTATTGGTAACGTAAAAATTAGATAACGTGAAATTATATATATAAAATAGAAAAACATCTAGAAATTTAAACAACAAAATATTGTATATATTACTGGAAACATTCATAGTTTCTTTAAAATAAACATAAATAAATCCCCACAGTATCGCATTATTTTTAACAGTATATAATCAAAAGCTACAAATCGGGCAAAATGTTTTCATAATTTATTCTGAACATCAGTGGGCGTCTCGTCATCTCCATTTCAGTACACGATGTGAAGAACCAGACAAAGATTGGTCACGTGAACTTCTTCTGGCCAATTAGAACATTATAGATTTGACTAGTAACACTAGCGACAGCAGTAGCAGTTATGATTCAATTGCAAAGCAGGGCAATAAATAGACAATATAGCCTTAGTAGATTTTTTTTTCTTACTTAGCTATCGCCCGTAAATTCATTTCTTAACCTGACATCTTTACGGAATTATAGAGGAATAAGCAGTGTTGCTGTTTGTTTTTCTTTTCTTTTTTCTTTTTTTTTTTTCAATGACAAACCAAACACCGGAATATAATTAAGTATTCCTTGGTATTAGTAAAAGGATTTACATGACTCCAATGCGATTTCATAGTCTGTTCTGGATAGAAAACAGACGCCAACTGGCATGTATTTTCCAACCACTCATAAATAAATGCACGGGGTAATATGTTTTTTATAGCTGCATAAAATGTTTATTTGATGAAAACATTTTACAGAAATGACTAAAAAGATTTCGTTAAAGGGATTCAGAAAAATGGTTCTCAATATGTGACGTGAGTTGCGTGAAATATTTATGAATCAATAACACAATGATCTATCTGAATTACTCAGAAAATTTGCTCCATTTGCGAGATTTGGATTTAAGTCAATCCAGAACAATCACTGGGAACGAACCGCCTGCATGCGTAAAGAAAATGAATTGAGAAAGATAAAGGGGCATAAAACAAGGATGCATCTTCTCACCAGATTTATTTAGCCTATACAACAAGACAATTCTGAAATAAATAGACGTCCTACCAGGATTTATTCCTGGTAGAGACAATCTTAAAAACATAAGATACTCAGATGGCAACGTGATGATAACAGATAGCGAAAGAAAGCTGCAGAAACTCTTGGATAATATTGTAAAGGAAGACGAGAAGAAAAATGTAACCATCAATTGTAAGCAGACAAAATATATGATTGTAAACAAGAAAGATAGTCTAAGATGCGAGCTGCGAATAGAAAACTTCAGAATCAAATCAGTACAAACATTTAACTGTCTTGAACGTGTTATAACAGGCAAAAGAAAATGTAACCTAGAAATCCGAATACACAAGGAAGTGGCCAAAGATACCTTTTAATAGGTAAGCTTAGTTGTATGAAACAAGAATAGAATACTGATCTGCTATATAATATCACCCCCCACCATATGGCAATGAATGATGGACGATAACGGAAGAGTAAAACTTGAAAAAAGGGGCTGAAAATACCATGGATGAGAAACGAAGATTTAAGGAAAATGGGAAAAAAAAGGAAAACTTGTACTTAGAAAGAGTTGAAATTCCTAACACTACTTCCAGCCAGGAATGAACTCAGTAGTAATTCCCTACATAACTACACATTGCTCTATGACAGGCGCCTTCAAGCCACTTGCCATATATACAAATTGCGTAACTAAAGTTATGAAATAAATTGAATTCAATGGTTGGAGCAATGAATTTAAGAACACCGTTTCTTAGAGATCTTATCAAGGTCGTTTAGATATAAAAAGAGAAGTTTTCCTCTCACAAAAAAAGCAACTCATTTAAATACTATTTTTAATAAATTAAATAGCCGTATAGTAAATAAAATAACAGGACATTTATGCAGTGACAGGGATACTACATGATGCTACAGCTATAAATGAACATTGTTTTTTTTCCAAAGCTATAAAGCACGTGTAAAAAAGGTTTAGCTCTCAAGACATTTATGCTGACAGGGATACTACATGATGCTACAGCTATATGAACAGTGCAAAAGTGGGCAGTTGAATTTAGGTTGGGGAAGAAGAGACTTGAAGATGATCAAAGGATCTGAACGAGCTGCAACTGGCACCACAGAAGAAAATATGGATCGCGCTCACTACATGGTGATGGATGATAGGTGGCTGACTATAAATCAAATAGCCAATCCTATTAGCATACTCTGACAGAGAGTTAAGAATATTCTGCACAATTAAATTGGCATGACTAAGGTTTCTGCTAGGTCTTCTGACAACTGATCAAAAGCGCACCAGCTTGATCACATCACGTGAAAAGTTGACATTTTTTGAAGCAGATCCAGCTAGTTTCCTTGAACGTTTCATAATCCAGGACGAGTTTTGGTTTTATTACTTTGAACCAGAGACAATCCATGAAGTTGAAACACACCTCCCTGCTACAGGGAAGGTAATCACTTCAGTTTTGGGGGATCTCAAAAGCATTGTGTTTACTATCTTTAAAAGGTTCACACCATCAATGAAGAGTATTACGGCAATTTGATGAGGCAGTTAAAAAAAGCTATCAGGAAAAATGGCAAAAGGGGTTTAATCACGAAAATACTCCAGCACTCAAATCCTTGGTTCCAATAGCTGCTGTGTGACTGGATTTTAATTTGTTGATCATTCATGTATTCTCCTGATTTGGTCCCTTCTGACTACCAGCTTTTCCTCAACATGAAAAAACACTTCGCTGGGAACCAGTATCGTGGTGATGATGACGTCATATCCGCTGTCGATTATTTTTTTTACCATCAGGATGAACGCTTCTTCACCAATGTGAAGCAAGCATACAGATGGAAGATGTGTGTGTGTGCCGCAAGGAGACCTATGTTGAAAAATAAACCTTATTTGGTCACATTCCATGAGAGTATATTGGTTAGCCTATGAACTTTTCATCCGCCCCTCGTATAAAATCTTTTTTTCGCAAAACACTTCATTTAGGAAATTACACTTCTCAAGACCAATAAATGTTATAGTTCTTTCTAATATTGATAGTAGTTTCTTTCCCAACCTTTTCTTATTAGTAACGTGGGAAAGTAACAGTTTGATTATATCATTATTTTCTTCTAGTTACATGTGCAACCTATTTTTGTTGTTGCTGTTGGAAGTGGTCAAGTGAGATGTTTCTCATTATTTTGTAACGCTCTTTGTCGTTTTGTGGCGCCAGTCTATAGTGTCTGATGAAGAAGTATTTTTCTTAAGATTTAAATGATTTATTCGTTTGAAGCCATTTTTAAACATTGATCTGAAAAAACGGTTATATACAAATGGTATAGTTTAGAAGTGAACACCAACACTATTGCAATTTGTGATATTACTGATAACTCGTTTACAAATATTTTTCACTGGTGATAGAGGTTAGAGACAATTGAAAAAAAGGTACAAAAATACTGACATGCAGTCACAAAGTGTATAAGGACTGTGCACAAAAGAGAAACATGGTAGTGAGATATAAAGGAATCGATTAAATTGCTAAGAGTGCCAATTGTGCTTGTAACATGCTAAACAAACATCACGTAGAAATGGTTTTGAGAAATACGATATGCTATAAAAGAAAAAAAAAGAACAAAGAGCAACACCGAAATAACCAAATGATTACCTACCACATTCTGCAAGTTATTATGAACAGATGAAAGAAAAAGGTACAAATTAATTATATTCGGTAAGCAGCATCAAAATAACAGAGACAAAATGAATTTTATCAGGTTACCCCATAAGAAATGTCAAAATGTAGAGAGAAAAAATAGAACTAATGCTTAATTAGAATTTATCCATTAACATAGACATAATTATTATCATTAGCTTCCGCAGATAATTCACATTAATGTTTTCTTAATATAATTCATTACAAAGCTCAAAGAGGACTCAGGACGTGGACGATGATGGCTCTCCAGAGCTTTCTATCCCTTTAGCAGTATTTCTCTTTTCGAAAACACTCCTTCTCCATTTCCGTTCCAACAGCAATTCACACAAGCTTATCAGGTAAGCAGCCCGCTGCCATCTATCTCTCGTTCCCTTGATATGCTTTGTGAGATCATTCATTCGCCATTATATACCCAAGACATTTTAACTGTCTCTTTCTGATTCTAAATATAAGTGTTCTTTTCGTTAACATTTTCTCGTTCTTTAGTCGGCTCATCCATGGAATTCTTATCATCCTTCTGTAGAACCACATTTCTGCTGCCTCTAATTTTCTCTTCATTTCTGGGAATATTTTTTCAGTGTCCACTGCCATATAAGAGGAGTGGTATCACATAGTATTCCAGCAATCTTTCTTTGTTTCTAAAGAACTACGGCCATATCACTTTGAAACACAAATTCCCGTACGATCATCAATATTAAGCAACATTGAGTCTGGTCAATATCTACATTGATGACCGCTTGGAAATACCAGATGTTGTAAGCATAGATGCGCGGCTGGTGCAATAGATAATGGTTCAGATTTGGAAGTTGGAGAGCTAATTTTCAATTCCAGTCGCTCGTTATATTAATTTACGCGCAAATACCCCTGGGAAAGGTATGAATCCACTGCTTCTCTCCTCAACTATGGGTTAATTAGTAAATATTCATTATTATAACTCAAAATTCTTACAATCTAAACATATTTTCTGGCTTTAAATAACCTGCAAAAGTTTGATAAGCCGTAGAAAACAAAACTATCTATCTTTCTTTCTAACTAAAATTTCCTGATTCTTTGCATTTTGTTTTGCTTTTGGAATGCATCACTTGTTAATCCCATGCCCGTTCGGATTTCGGAGCCGCATTTTCCACCACCCTTTTAAAATACTTCCCAAATATTTTAACAAGTAGATGTCTTCATTCTTCTCAGATGTATTATGGAACACTACTTCTTCACAACTCATCAAACTGTCCTCTTTTACTTGAAAGCTCTACTGATAAGAGATGTCTATTGTAAACGTAATATTAACTGGTGGGAACTAGACTACAATACTTTACTTGGACGGAGAGCCAATACTTGGATCGTCGTTAAACTAAACAGCACGACCTGTTCGGGGCGCATATCTTAAGCTAAAATTATCAATTTCTAAATATTTAAAACCATCTTTTGTGCGGTTATTGGTTTTGTAATGGTTATTGCCATCGACGAAAGAGGTCATATATAAAATGGACCCTGCCAGTACACTTTGGTGCTAATTCCCTTAGAAAAGACATGAATTCATCTCTTCTTCTCCAAGATATGTGTTAAAGAATCGGCTAAACTGAGCTCTATCTTTGGGTGACAGGCTATTCTAAGAGAGTTACTCTGAAATCTACTCCACGCTCTTTCCCTAGAAATTATGAAATTTATAGATAATAAAGAAAAAGTTGCCTGTGGCGAGCCATGATCACCTACATCCTGAATGGATCGGATTTTTAAAAATCTCATAAACACCATGAATATTGCACATTACTTTTGCAAATTTTATTGCCTTTTCTAAAACGCAAAATATTACATTTTTCAGGGGCTTCATAAGAAGATTGTGTTAATAAAATTTAATCGATCGTCCTGTGACGATGAAAAAATTTATTTTATTCTACAAGCAGGTACGAACATATATTCTTATCATTTAAGCATTTTAAAATAGCGAAAACATTTAGTCTATTAATAACAGATTTGAAACATTTCTTGTGTGATCACCTGACAAAATGTACACATCAAATACATGAAGCATTGGCAAGAATTATTTTGTAAATGAAATAAGGAGGAAAAATCATTTGATTCATAGTTTCATAAATTTGTTTAAATGGGAGAAATTATATTGCATATTAAAACGACACAAAACACACACAGATATATATATATATATATATATATATATATATATATATAAGGAAATGGGTTGAAACTGACAATTTTATTGGTTTAAACGGCATTTTAATGGATACTCATATTTGAGTAGGTGCTGTTTTTATTTATTTATTAAACAGTATATTTATTTATTTCTATCTATCGGCCAGAATATACAAGAAATCGTGTTGGAAAAAATGCGCCCTACGGCAGGATTCGTACCTGCATCTCCTAGGGGAAACCGTCATTAGATCTGAAGTGCCTTGACCTCTCGGCCATGTAGGACCTCCTGATCAAACCTCTTTTGTTTGATCAGGAGAACCTGTGTTAAAATCAGAATTCTTTGAAGAATTTAAATCACCGATTTTTTTTGTAAAATCGGACCTCGTCTTGATGAAAATCTGTTCTGAATCGAAAAAAACGCAATAAAACTAAGATATTGTTTAATTAGAGAGGCTTTCAATTGCTTTTATGAATAATATATATTAAAGCCAATATTGTCTGAAGAAAAAAAATTCAATGAAAAATTTATTTTTACAATTTTAAATTAAATAATTGATAAAGTTTTTAAATCTTTTAAAATAAATTTTTAATGTGATATTTCTTAGGAAATATTCTTATTAAATAAAGTTATATTTACTAATCATATGTTATAATGCTTATTACAATCTGACAACACCAAATATTTTTAAAAGAATTTCGACTTGTTTATGTGATTACGTGCAGAATTTCTGAAGTATGAATGTACAAATCGATAAATCTATCATTAAAAAGTCACGTGTTTTAAGTGTTGTCACCACTCATAAAATTTATCGTCTGTTCCACCATACTTAACTATTAACACTTTCAGCTATCATTAAATCGATTAACACGTCTAAAGAACAAAACCAATTAGTAAAGAAATGTTTGTATAAAACATTTTATGCTATAAAAATAATATTTGTTTCAAATCAGATTATTTTAAATTTATATTTGCTAATTTTCCTCAAATAACGTTTTAGAAATATAAATTTTATTTTTGCATTTTTTTTTAAACCGTGAATTAGATTTTGTTTAGATTTTGTCTCAAAAATGAACGAATTTTATCGATTATACTAAAAATAAAACGATTCCAATCAATATCATTTCTGTTTGAAGTACACCATAGAGTATTTTGCTGACTGGAAATAGTAAATTTTAGAACCTTTAGCTTTCAATTAAAGCTAAAATGAAAGCTTCAAGAAAGTTTTTTTCATTTTTTAAAATTAATTCTAAAGCTAACGTATACCGAATTAGTGGAGGTACCGAATACATATATATATATATATATATATATATATATATATATAATGTGTGTGTGTGTGTGTGTGTGTGTGTGTGTGTGTGTGTGTATGTATAAATATATATGTGTGTGTATATATATATATATATATATATATATATATATATATATATATATATATAAAAACCCCAAAATAGGAAAGCTGTAAGAAAATTAGAAAAAAACTTATTTCTTTGTTTGTCACATTCAATGAAATGTATATAAAAGAATGATTGCTGCCCAAACGTGCACTATATATATATATATATATACACACACATCTATATATATATAATTGTGTATTTGAGCAGCAATCCCCTTTTTATACAAGTTTCATTAAATGCGACTGACAACTTAATAATTTTTCTTGTGTACTTATAATTTTCTTGTCTTTTTTGGACATAAATTCAGTAGAAACTGTTTAAATGTTTTATATGTCCGAGCATTTTATTCTGTACTTTAAGCCATTTTTAGGGATGATTTTATTTTTACTTATTACTGAACGTATGGATTGTTTTATGCGTGTATTTAGAGTTATAGGAATGTTTGATTTTTCCAAATACGCTCAGCACATTGTGGCCGTGTTGATAGTTGATATACTTGTGTGTTGGCTTTTTTTTTATTAATAATGCTTCAATTATGTTTATTCTTATTTTTACATGTGGAGGAGGTTTTGTATTATCAATGAGAATATTCCGGATAGAGTTTGCTATGTGTCCATATGTACTTAAATGAAACCTAATATTGTGGTGTCTTCCCTCTAAAGAGTCTATGTTGGATTCTTCCGCCTACTATAAGATTAGTAGGAGAGAAGGCCTTGGAGGAACATTCGAAAAGATTGAACGCTGGGTCAAAAACACATGCTCACTAGTCGTGTAATACTCTACTGTTGTACTTACTGTTTAATATATGATATATCTGCAACACTTGTTTTGTTATTCCTTAACTATTTACTTGGTCACAACACGTAATTAAGCTATGGTCGGAGAGATGTAATGTAAGTCTTTTTGTTAGGCATGTTGTAGTATGCCCAATATAATTATTTATGAATTTGGATAAAAATACAAATAAAATTATCTTTGTTAATGGCTAAAAGTATAGCCGAAAGTGCTCGGACATACAACATATCTGGACAATTTCTACATAATTTATATCCAGAAAAGAAGAGAGTTATAAGAACACAAGGAAAATTAAATAAAAACTTAACTGCAATATATTGTCAATCAATGAAACTTTATTGTTTAATGTATACTCCCTTTGCACTACCGTTATTATATGCTCTCTAATAGACGTTAAGGGGCGTGATTCTCGCACCTTGATACGTCCCCTTTCTCCCTAACTCCTTGTCTCATTGTCTTTTTTTCAGGTACCCTATAAGGGCCAGTCACGTACTGTGTCGGCTAACTCCAGAACCTCAAACCTATGTCTGTCCTGTTTTCCATGACTTAATGGAACATGGTGGCAGCGAGGAAGTAATTCACGCTTTACGACCGTGCAAATGGGGACTGATACCAACAACTCTTCGTTAAGACGAATCGAGTTCTCCGGTCACTGGCGTGTTTGTCTGAAAATAAATACACCAAAATTCACTCTCAACCCTGCTGTGTGCCAATGGCTTAGGGGTAAAATCTCCGACTCATACCAAATCAATCGGGTTTCGAAGGTGTTTGGAGGTGTATATATATATATATATATATATATATATATATATATATATATATATATATATATATACGAGTAAATCTATTCAGGAAAATCGCCATTGGCTTCAACTACGGAATCTCCTGCAGCTCTTCTGGACGGCCTCCTTGTTTAAGTTGGTGAATGCTGCCATAATCCTTGACTTCAGTTCATCTTTGGTGTTGCAAGTAGTTTTTGCTGTTCTCTCGCTCAAGTAGACCACACACAAAATAATCAAGTGGGGGGGTGCTGTCTGGGGAGTTAGATGGCCAGATGTAAGGGGTGATGTGATCGCAAAAATTGTCTGACAGCCATGACTGGATTCTCCTGCTTGTGTGAAAAGGTGCAGAGTTCTGTTGTCAGATGTAGCGTCTTCTAGCAGCCATCCTGTTGGCCCAGGGCAGCACTACCTCCACAAGACACTTGATGTAGGTTTCCGAGTTGAGTCTGAGGCCCTGTGGAAAAGTGAATGGAGGCATAACATCATCATCACTAGTGACCTCTCCAAACACCTTCGTAATCACCATTTGACTTATCCAACACTTTCCGAATCCTCTGCACTGACCTCAGATTCACACCCATCCATATATTCGCGTTGGAGCTTCCGGTGCGAATGCCAAACAGTTCAGCATGCCGTTTCCAAATTTCTGGCGAAGTAAATTCCGTCATGTTACTTTTTCTTACTGATGGTGCCCAACTGACCCTACTATACTGTGCAGTCGACAAAATCAAAAACAAACGAGCATGCACGGAATGAAAAAATATAAAAGGCGATAATTTGCCTATCGCACCCTATATATATATATATGTGTGTGTGTGTGTGTGTGTGTGTGTGTGTGTGTGCGCGCGCGCCCTGGACAGTATTTAATACAGCTATAATGCTTTTAAAAGCAATCGAAGTTTTTCTAAAATGCTTTTCGCTTTTACTTAATATTGAGAATGTTTAGCTGCTCACACCATATCCTGAATATTTATCGACCGAAAGCGAGTTTCCATTTTTACAAGTAAATAAATAACGTCCTACTTGACCTGCGGGAAATCTTATAATTTTATCGGGACTTTCGTATTACAGAATTAAGATAGTATTTGTTTTGTTTTTTCTGTCTTGTTCTCTTATCTTTCGTTCGTATGTTTATATTGTTCATCTTTTGCATTACGAATAATGAATGCACTTCAAGTACGACGAGTAATTTACAAATGATTTCTGTCGAGAATTTTCTTAGATGAGAGAATCCCTGTCGACTGACTGTGATTAGAAGGGAGTGGCGTGTCGGTAACGATTTGCAATTAAATTATCGGCAGCAAAGATCGATGTGTCAAGTCAGAAAAATATGATATAGTAACAGGATGCGCAGGTGTGCGAACTGTTAACATCGCAAAATGCAAAATCTTCGAGAAGTTCAAATTCTGTGAGAGTTTGTGTTTACTTTCGTACTTATACCCGAAAAAAAATCTCTTAACCTGATGGTTACTAACAACACTTTTACATGCACAAAGCACTTCACTAAAAACCAACGTTGTATACTAATTCCCCTGTTGTTTAGAAGACTGTGTCACTGGCAATAAGAAAAAATAACAAATATATATTGGTCATACAACAACATTCTACTCGTGATGATTGATTTGTCATCTTAATAATCAAATCAAATCTGCGACGCCCTTTACAATTCCAACAGTATTCCGCCAACTGAAAAAACAAATAAAAAACCTGGAAGCCCTTTAAAACAAAGCACGACAACCTCTATCAATAAAATTTATTTCAATCTAGGCGCATGTGCGGTATAATTCATCTGAACTGTAAATTCATTTCAGTCTCAGGACGCTAAAATCTATTCAAATGTTAATTCAAACTTTGAATAATTAACAAAATAAATAATAATCTCCCCGCATTCTCTCTTTATCTCTCTCCCTCTCTCTCCCTCCACATCTTTCTCCCTCGCACTCTCTCTTTCTCTCTCTCTCTCTCATTCATTTATTTCTCTCGATGGTCAAAAGTACTCGTAAAGTACTCCTTACTCTTCTGAGAAGGGCACATCAACTATATTTCATATAAACAAACGTATGCACACAGGAGTAGATAGTTTTGCCTATCGTCCGGTTCAAACTCTTCTCCGGTCTTTTGAACAGGAGTAGCGGTTTATCCCTTGTTCCCTGTTTAGGAATGCATTTCTGGCTCCTTCTAAAATATTTTAATTCTTTTTCAAATCCAGCAGCCCTTTGCATCTTAGTGGTATTATCGACTTACTTGTGGTGAATCGATTAAAAAGTATGTATATACACGGTAAAACAGTGAGTAAATCATATATATATATATATATATATATATATAATTTGTGTGTGCGTATATGTGTGACAGAGAGAGAGAGAGAGAGAGAAAGCGTGTGTATATAGGCTGCAGAAATGCATTTAATCATGCTCGATTAAATTCAACTGCTAATTTTTACTGTATTTTTCCAATTTACGAATGAATTATTTCTCATCCGGATGAACATTGTGGATAAACAGTATATATATATATATATATATATATATATATATATATATATATATATATATATATATATATATACATACATACGTATGATTCAAAATACACGCTCTCGCTATTTCTCTCTCTCAATACAATCTAAAAAGTCAGCCAATCTAACAGTGATCTCATCTCACAATCCTCACACTTGCTCCATATGTGGCCTCCTTTGTAAATCACTAGCGGGTCTTAAATGCCACAAGATTATCGCACAAAATTTCATAACTGAATCAATAAAATGTCAGATCCTCATAAGTCGAAACCGACGGGAGAGTCCATTATATATATAGAGAGAGGGAGGGAGGGAGGGAGGGAGGAGGAGAGAATTAATAGAAATATAATATTTGTCACTTAGCTGATTGGTATTACCATCCACATCCTGACTCTAGAGTTTCGTAGACGAAACCTCCAGCAATCACTCCGTCTACTCGTCAGGAACATCAGCAATTTATATATATATATATATATATATATATATATATATATATATAAATATATATGAAAGTGGTGAAAAGCTTTCCGAGCAAACTTCTTACCCCAATCAACTTTCTCCCTCTCACCGTGTATATATATATATATATATATATATATAACAAATTAAATTTGTTCGAATATCCTTCGACTTTTTGCCCTAAAGTCTCATGAACAGTGTATGTAATACCATAAATTACCAAAGTAGAGACAATCGTAAATGAAAAGATATCATTAATTTTATTTATTATTGATCATGTATCATGTAATACCTAGAACTATAATTACAAAGACTGCCTGCCTTAAAAACATTATCTTCTAGAATTAAGTTCTTCGATCGATTGTTTTTTTTTTTGTCTTTGGACTCACACACACATATATATATATATATATATATATATATATATATATATATATATATATATATATACTGGGTTCTATAGCCTTGGATGGCAACTGGTCTAGGAGAAGGACAACTCTGAATTCAAAACCTGCGGAGGGTCGTTTGGGAACCTTGTGGCATTCGGTGCACCAGGTCACTGTATTCGTCCCTTCAAAAAGTGTGGATGGTCCTGCACGAGGCCTTCACCACTATAATCAAATCTCATGTGCTGGTGTCGGGCAGTCGGTTTCCTGGAAACTGATCTGCTTGACCCTCATACGTCGAATCTCGACGGAAGAGTCGATTATATATATACCGAATGAGTCAATACACACACACACACACATATATATATACAACGTGAGTCAAAAGAAGTCGAATTGTTGGGGGGGGCAGATTATTAATTTTTAATTAATTCTTTTTGCTTTGTTATATAAAACCATCTACTTGTGGCTTTATTTTCATTTTACTTAAAGATATAAATATGGTTAGATATTTATATATAAATGTTTACACAACTTCCGTCATAGACACTTCTTAATTTACACACATATATGTATCACCGCGGTGTGGGTGTGTTCATGATACGGACACTCAGAAATGCATTGACGGACTTAATCTATCCATATCATATTTTCTATTAGCTTTCTTCTTTCCACCATTTTTTCTATCCGCAAACATTCATTCTCTATTTAAAGACATAATAACATTATCGAATATTTATATATAAGTTTGAGTTAGTATTTATCTTCGAATGCATGACCTTTTTAAAACACACTTAAAGCGTTTGGAACAAAACCAAACATTTAAAAAGATTTTCTGGTTTTTTACATTTTATTAAGAAATGATTCATACAAAACAATTGAAATTATTTCTCGACTCTTGTTTGATGTCATTCTGAATACACAGGGAATATGTATTAAATTTAGAGACATGACAAAGGAAAATATTCACTTACTTGAAATAAGAGTCTTTTATGCTATTAATTAAAAATTCAGTCAATTACTTACGTATTAGCAGATTTTAAAACTTTTACACTTTCTAACATAGAATTTATCAGATTTGCTATCTTTTCTTGTGGTGTATCCCTCCAGTCTTCATTAAAACAAAGCATTTTTATACATCTTCGTTATTTCATAACTTAAAATAGCATAGATATTTTTAATAGGATCTATGCCAAGAGAAAGGACGAACCATGAAGATCGCTTAACACCTTTTGTCATTCTAGAACTTTTTTGTTATACGGCATGGAGATTCATCCACCAGGAAAAAAAAAATGCCCAAATGGCTATCTACGAATACTGGAAGAAGTCTCTCTTCTGGAATAGATTTTCTTGAATTGATATGTTTCAAAAGCTTGCAATGATTAGTGTTTTAAATTGCTTCAAAATTCGCCATATTTTCTCAATATATAATTTTTTTTTTTCATCTGCTTTTCCAAAACTGGATAAATGAGAATAAATCAGAAAGAACGACAAAATGTAAAATGATTCTTCGAAATTCTTCTGGTTTTGCTCTTTTATAATATCTCATGTGACGAAATCATCTTACTACCGTTTTGGGAAAGATTCCCATACACTCTATAACAATATGCATTGCAAAGTGCTTTTTTTCCACAATTTTCTAGCTAATCCTATCCTCCCAAGGTACTTTCAAATTGTCCTAAATGAAATACAGTTGTTTCCGTTCCTCCGTTAGCAAATTATATAATCCCGTAGCTCACAGCTAAAAGCTGAATACTCAATTTGTATGATATGTGACGTTGGCTTATTACACATTCGGATTGGCCATCAATGCATCTTCCTTTTGAATCTGCTTCTGGGGCATTGGGAAGTGATTGTACGAATATTTCTTTTGTGCTTTATCAATGCATATATCTGCATTCATTTTGCACTAATACCCTTGCTAACGGCATGAATCGACCTCTTCTGTCAAAGATATACATAAAATAGTAAAACTTATCTCTTTAGTCTTGTCAAGGTAATCATTATAGAACGATAAAATCTGAATTCAAACTCGTTATCAATATGTCATATGACAACCGGACAGAGTAAATCCCATTACTTCCTATATTTTACAGACTTTGGAGGAAGCCTAAGTTCTGCAGTGAAAAGGTTTGATATGACTAAGATAAATAAAAAATATATTAATTAAATATATCAGCTGAGTAAAAATAATGGCGTACATTATGACATTTCCCTCTCATTAAATATAGATCTATATTATATTAGATGTAATATATCAATACTGGAAAAAGCGAGAACAGTTAGTGAACTTGAGAAACCTGTTTTCCTAAAAAAAATGTCTTACGAGAAAGGTTTTATAAATTTCAAAACAATACTGTCCTGCTTAAGGAATTCACAGTGTAGACGTTCGAGTTAAGGAACCTCTTTGAGGCCGCTCATCAGGATTGATGCAGATTTAGAGTATGCTCGGAGTTGGTTAGATGTTATCGTTTAGATTTGAATTTACGGAATGATAACAGGCAGTTTTAACTTACCTCTTTAAATACATCATTTATCTTTTATCATTGAAAATGACTCACTATTAAATATTTGTCAACGTTTAATTAAAGAAAGATAAGAAGCGCTGACTATAATGCTGTTCTTTGCGAGTCACTCGCGTGGTTCACTTTGAACAAAGAACATTTTTCTTAACTGTGTGCCTTATTTAAAATGGCTCTGCTCCGAATGTGATCTTGCCCAGCATATATCTAGAATATTCCGCCTTACTCTAAAGTGTATTTGTATATTTTTGTCCGTAACGTTTGAAACATTTTGCTAATTTAGATTTCATTCCCTTGAACTTGCTAAGCCAAATGGTAGTGTCTTTGTTATGACTATAGCGGCATGCTCCAAGATGTTTACCAAGCTGAGTGAAGGGAAAGAGCAACCCCATGAAAGAATACAAAAAATAATAATTGAAAAGTATATTTAAATACTCGTATGTAAACCTAATTTACACACGATGAGCCGTCAAAAATGAGAACGGTTATATATAAGCTGCGAAATTAAATATTCTGGAGTTCCATCTTATTTAAGAGATATGATAATCGACAAGATAAAATTTATTAATTTCTAAATAGATATCTAAAATTTTCTTCTCTCTCTCTCTTTTTTATATATATATATATATATATATATATATATATATATATATATATATATATATATATATCCAGTAATAATTTTTTTCAGCAGGTACGTTTTTAATACATGCCTCATCAGACCGAAATTACAAAACAATTTGGTAATTTCGGTCTAATGGGGCAGCTATTAAAAACTTATCTGCTTAAAAACTTATCTGCTGAAATAAATTTATTACCGGATTTTTCGAGATGTGTTGAGTTTTTCCTTTAATGTATATCATATTGCCTTGTATACAATACATTTAGCTCTCTTCATGGATATATCTTTTTAATATTTTATATTAAAAAGACCTACTTGGATTATCCTTTCCACTTACTGATTTGATATATATATATATATATATATATATATATATATATAAAATCTTATAAATATAAGTAATTATACTCGTCCAGAAAAACCTTAGGTGTTTTAGCCTGTAAATGAACAAACCAATATCCAAGGAAAAATAAGGAATAAAAAAAAGAAAGAACTAAGAACATGTAATTCAGAGGAAAACAATCCACTAGAATCCAAGCTCAGAGTCCAAAGAAAAAAACCTCCGACACGAGTAAAGTAAAAAATAACTAAGCAAAGTGCTCAATACACCAAGTAGAACAAATCTAACTATGAACCTAAAGAGCCAGGCAAACCTACCTAAGTTTCACCTACGCCGATCGTCAGGGTACGCCGGCGTACACTGACGATGCACGTAAGTGAAACCTAAGTAGGTTTGCCTGGCTCTTTAGGTTCATATATATATATATATATATATATATATATATATATATAATTTTGTATGAATAATTTATGAATTTGTAAATTAATTGCACCTTTATTGAAATTAAAATAACTGATCCAAATGCAACTTTTGGATAATAAATTGCGACATTACTGTAATTATTGAACAATAAAGTTCATGCCACTTTGACAGAAAATTTACCAGTAAAAAAGAATTCACTTATCACCATATTTGTATAAGAACGCACAATTGTAAAATTTAAATTCAAACTCAGCGTTGCGACTGCACGCCCAAAAAACAATAATTCATTTCTAATAGCATTTTTCGGATTACAACAATACATATATTTTCGTTGTCCTCTTATTACTGAGAGTAAAAACAAGAACAAAATCTATTCCATACGTGAGGATGTCTGTAGGAACAGACGAAAGCTTGTAAAAATAATAAGAACTTATGCAAGAGAAATTTATAGAAACAAGGATCTTTTCATTCATAAACAGGTTCGGGGTTTTTGTATATTATTTGAATTGTTCGCGACGATGGATTTCTCGCCAATTAAATCATTAACCTTTTATTTGTTTTTTTGTATGAATAATTCATGAATATATATATATATATATATATATATATATATATATATATATATATATATATATATATATATATATATATAAATTATATTAAAAACAGACAACTTTAAGAGTTCATGGTAATTATAACTTATTTCCTTAGAATCGAAAATCGATTCTAATTCCTCAAATCAACATTTTCATTAGAATCGAATTTCGATTCTAAGGAAATAAGTTATAATCACCATGAACACTTAAAATTGTCTGTTTCTTAATATAATTAATATTTGGTCTGTTTTTACATTGATCTCTCTGGATTATATTCTCCCTGGAACTATCCATACGGATTACCAAACACATCTTTAACTATATATATATATATATATATATATATATATATATATATATAGAGAGAGAGAGAGAGAGAGAGAGATGTGTGTGTCTGTGTGTGTGTGTGTGTGTGTGTGTACGATTAATACATACAAAATTTGTCACTCAGCTGAATGGTTTTATATTCAGCAACTCAACTCTGGAGTTTCGGAAACGAAACTTTATAATCGTTCTGTTCACGTGTCAGCGGTTATAGCAATTGACTGGGGGTTTTCTCATTTTTTACTAAAAAAAAAAGTTTGGGACCAGCCTCTGGATTCCCAGGAATCACCTAAAAAATGATTTACTTGTTCACATGGGGCCAGAGATTCAATAATATAGTAATAATAATAATAATAATAATAATAATAATAATATTATAATAATAATTTCAATTATTATTATTAATATTATTATTATATTATTATCTTAGATTCAATATAATAATAATAATAATAATAATAATAATAATAATAATAATAATAATAATAATAATAACGAAATTATCCTATTAAAAAATTTAAACTCTTTTTGCCTAATCTACCTTGCTGGTGAGTGTTAATCATAGGGTTTGTGGGGGTTTAAATTTTAATTAAACCCTTATCTAAAAAATTGGTTGCTATGCACTAATGGGTTAAATAGTTTCATCATCCAAGCTTAGTATGTACTAATTAAACCAAAGAAGCCAAGAAACTTACTAATTATTAAATCCAGAGTGTGGGTTCTAAATTTATAAATATATTACTATTATAAATATTTTTTTATACACGTCCTAACAATTTAATTTTAAATTTAATTTTAAATTTGATAATACGTAGTGGACTCAACAGAAGACTTTAATAGCGTAAAAACATTTTTTAATAACAATTGCCGTTCGTAAGCGTTTCTCTCTTATTATTTCCAACAAGAAAATATTTATACAAATACGCAGAACAATTTTTCCACAAAATATATTTTCTGCTTTTTTTCTACATTTCATGTGGAAATTTACCAGAAACAAATGGAATCTTTTGTTATCGTGTTTGTGCGTGGCACTAATTCCTGTCATCCAGTTACTGTACATGACCCGGTGTTGATGAAAACGAATATGACACTTGAACAATTAAAATAACGAATTAGCCATTACTTCGTCATATTTTACTTTAATATTAGAAGTTACGTGAGACTACATTTCAGTACTATATACTAAACAGTTTTACATAACGATTCTGACTGATTATTACTAGTTTCTCTTATGACAACAGTGTATACCTGCTCACTATTGCAGTATTATATACCAACTCACTATGACAGTACAATATAACAGTTCTAAGGAACCGTACTAGCTAATAAAATCTGTCTTGGTCGATGGTTACTTCATCGAGAAATATATAAGGAGGATTAAGTGTGATTAAGAAAACTGGAACTTATATAAATCATATTACTCTGACGATGATCCAGAACAATTTTATTATTCAGATTAAAATTTAAATCAAGTCTTTATATTTTTAGTTTAATAGTTATTTTTATTATTTGTGTTTTCAGTCGTATGACTTATGAATTACTTGACGTTTTTATTTCCGATTTGACTTACAAATGAAATGAGATTTAATCGTATAGAATTATAGATGTCAAAATAGGATCATGTTTTTTTTTCTGTTGGGTCGTTCAGACGATTCAAGCTAAGTGTTTTTTTTTTCTTTTAGTTTTGTGTCTCGCTTTTCGGAATCAATCTCATTTTGGCAGGATTTGACTACTTTGTTGAAAATACCAAAAGCATAAGAATTTTTTTTTCTTCCTTTGGCACATACATAAATATATCCAGGATTAACATGTAATATTATTTGGGTAGGGTCCGATGCCCCTGATATTTAACTTGAGCTCCTTAATAAAATCCAAAAAAGGAATCAGCAATATTATCGGTCCTGATCTTGCGGCTCGGATTCAGTCACTTACTCACCTCCGTAAGGTTGCCCTCCTGTGTCTTTTCTATAAATATTTTCATGGTAATTGTTCGGACGAGCTCTTCGCTATGGTACCTAGGCCTTTTGAATTTAAAGCGCAGTACTGGCGTCTAGATCTCATCAATTTGCAGCTGACCTGGCTAGATGTAGCCATAAATTCTATGCTAATAGTTTCTTTTGTCACTCTTCTCGCATGTGGAACTTCCTTCCGGTTCCATTGCTTTCCAGCCAACTTTAATTTGCAAATGTCAATCGCTATCTAATATCCTCTTTTGTTCTCGCTCTTTAGTAATGTTTCTGTTTCTAATTCTTCCCTGTACCTCTGGTGACTTAGTGGCTTTACTGCCTTGCTTGGGATGAAATCGATTAAAAAGATATCTTTATTTCCCATGTTACTGCCCACATTCTATGGCAAACAAATGTTCTGGCTAGTTTCATTCTTCAGTGCCAGCAGCTAAGACGTTCGCAGCCGAAACCCACCTTGCTACGGCCACAGCGTTAGATCACCTCCATTCCCAACTCGTACCTTTCGTATTCAACAGCGAAATGTTCTTCCAGGGAACCGTTACTTTGTATAAGAGACTCCTGTATTGATGCTACCCATAACGCTACAATTTTAAATTCTTCAGGTCAAGGGTCAACCATTATCTACCCACCATATACTAGTAATTTTCACTTCCTACTTTCCCCTCAAACGTTCTTATTTCATGCCTCATTTGGTAACTTTGTACCTTAAGTAGAACTTAGTACTTATATTGACCGTATACACGCTCACATCCTCCACAAACAGATGTCTATACACATGTATTAACATGCGTATGTCACATACGCACACAGACACACACAGACACATACATACATACATACATAAATATATATATATATATATTATACAAATGTTAGGTAAAAATATATGGTGGTGGTTATTTAATTCATATACGTATGAATAGTTGAACATTTAAATATATTCATGAAGTAAATTATAACTGAAATGAATTTTTAAAGATTGTTTTCATTTATTATTATTATTATTATTATTATTATGTTGCTTTATTACTTACATTGAAAACTCTTTTTGATTAATGTCTTCCTTGAAATTATCCCTACAATTACCAGTTGGTATTGTTGATATATATATATATATATATATATATATATATATATATATATATATATATATATATATATATATATATAATATAATATTGGTAGGATAATTCCAAGAAGGACATTAATGTTGCAATATAACACTTCATACTCTCTCTCTCTCTCTCTCTCTCTCTATATATATATATATATATATATATATATATATATATATATATATATATATATATGGGTGAATAGTAAGAAATAATGGAGCCTATCGCCATGGTCGGCAACTAGTATAGAAAAAAGACGACTCTGAATTTAAAACCTGAAGAAGGACGTTTGGAGAATTTGTGGTAGACTATGTGCACTAATTCTCTGTGTTTAGTTCTTCCGAAAAGTTTGATGGGTTCTGCACAAGCCATCACCCCCTATAGTCGAATGATATGTTTGGTTAGTCTGGCTTTTTGGCTCTAAGAACTGAGCTACTGTTCCCTGATGCGTCGAAAACGACGGGTGAGTCTTTTTTTTTTCTATTTTTTTTTCAATCCGACATTTCTGATTACTACTGACGCTGTTTCAGTTGACATATCTGCTCATTTAGAAATTGTGAAATTCAAAAGAAAATAATGGATCCGTTTGAGAAATATTTTTAATGGTTATTTTCCCATTCTTTTCTTTTTGCGTTTCGGGTAAGAAAATATAAGTTAGCAGATATAAACAGCGAAAATTCCCTATGAGAGATGTACATTTCTTTAAAGAGGAACATTGGTTTGCTCTAATGACCGGTAACAGGACGGCTAGTTAAGATAGCTTCCCAATAGATATCAAATGCAGGCTGGATTTCTGCCAAGAATTATATTAAAATTTTGTGATCTAGGCCGGTATATGTTAATTTCACTATTTGTAAATAAACAATAAAGGGAAACAATAAAGGTAGAAGAGATAATTAAACGTGAAACTCGTAAGCACATATACGAACAATCCAGAGATTACAAAGACAGTTTACTTGCCAGATATTCACTAAGATAGAAACCTAGACCATGCATTGGACACGTGAGACCTTTCAAAAGAGAGGGGAGATGGTCAAGGATAGAGAATTCAGTGGTAGACATTGGAGAATTTAGATTAGTTTCACATATAGCTACGTTGTCTGGAGAACGTCTCAAGGTAGACGATTCTGCACTGCAGAAAATGATACGAATACCACACACACACACACACATACATACACCCCCCCCACACACACATATATATATATATATATATATATATATATATATGTATATACATACATACATTTTCAAATTTTAAATTATGCTATACTAAAACATGTCAACCGCGTGATAACATTCCAATAATTAAATTTACATAATCGCTTCTTTCTCCTCTATCACTTCTTTCACGTTCTTTTTCCGTTATGCATACACACACATACACACACACACATATATATATATATATATATATATATATATATATATATATATATATATATATATATATATATATACATACATACATATATAAGCAGTATATCTTCATTCAAACATATTTAATTGAATAATATAGACATATTGTGTCTACTTATCTTTATAGTGATCCTTTCCAGTCGTCTAATATGTTTCTTGGTGTTAAGATAAAATTCATCAAGGAGGATGCCGTAGTTTTTCCTAGCCCATGTACTTTCGATCTTTTCCAAAATCATCTTCAGGTGTATATTACAAAGGCAAACTTAATGTAACTGCGATAAAATCTGCATTCCGTTGTGAGGGTTATTTTTAAAAAAACAAAAAACACGCGCGAACTTGTAATTATTTTAAAATTTTTAATTTATCCGTTTTAGCTATGGAATTTTTTGCAAAACAAGTGTTTCAATAAGGGAGCTGACCAAAAATTGGTAGAAATTTAAAATGTTATTAAATGTTATATGCATTTTTATATGTTTTGTAGAGTGTCCGTTGATTGATTTTGACATAAAGGGTATTGATATGAACTTGAAAAGATCGAAATTACTTGGATTAGAATCGTACGTCGACTTTCTTCATAAATTTCATCTTAACATCAAGAATCTTATTAGAGATCTAGAAAAGATCAGTATAAAATAAATAGATCCAATATTATTCAATGATATATATATATATATATATATATATATATATATATATATATATATATATATATATATGCATATGTATGGATGGATAGGTATTCCTATTTATTTATTTTTCTACGCTGCATCGGTTTTATTCAAATCTTATAGAATGTGCTTAACTTTCAGAATTAATGAGTTAAGAATGAAATATGAAACGTTAAGGATAAAAATGAATTTTTAGCATAACGTGTGCTAAATTCTTTTTCTATTGTATAAAGAACAATTATAATCTCAACTTCTCTCTCTCCCCCTCTCTCTCTCTCTCTCTCTCTCTCTCTCTCTCTCTCTCTCTCTCTTAACAGTTGTACAAATATAATGATTTTAAAAAAGTGAAAATCAATGCCCAATTGAAATTTGGTTACTACGATTATCCCTAAACGTCTAAATAAACGACAAATTCTGTCTGTCCGTCTAGATAAAATCCCTTTAACTTGGGCCACACTTTCTCTACATAAACATCTTATACTTTTTTGAAATCAGTATGTTCCCAGAATTGAATATCTGCCCTACATGTGATGCTTGAACATCCACCATTTTGATTTTTGTACGGATGAGAAAGGAATGATTAAATATTCAAATTTTAAAATAACTGAAAAAAATGTGTTTTTAAAAGCTCTTTAATTTATATTGAGTTTAAAGTAACACAATAACTTTGTGAATTTAAATAAATTTGTTTTAAATTCAGTTTAAAATATCTCCAAAACATTGTGAATTAAAGAAATCAATTTTATTTCTTCAAGGTGCCAAGGAAAAAGTGTTAAAGTGGGAGGTTTCGTGACGTGTGGTTATGAAGTTTCGCAGAGTTTGTGAATTGAAGAACTCAACTCTATTGAAGTTCCAGGGAGTTTGTTATTTGAAGAACTCAATTTTTGACCTGAATTGGAATTTCGGCTCAAATCAGTCTTTTGGCTGGAAATGAACTTATAGCCCTAATCAGATTTAAAGTGAGGTTTTGAAGTTCCATGGAGTGATATAAGGAATTAAAAAGTTATTTCTTCAACATTATCATTACTACTTTCTGAGTTGGGACCAGAGGGTCGCTTTAGTTTTTGCCCTCCGTAGGAGCTAGCATAAAAATTCGACAAAAGTGCGGCTTTTCTGCTAGTTATGAATAAATTGCTTCTCTTAAATCCCTTTGTTATTTATTAACTATTATTTATATGTTGTCTATCCATATATACAGTGGCCGGCTAAAGAAATGAGACAACTTGCCAAAACATTAATTAATTTTTACTAAGAAGTTTTAAATATTCGACAAGGTACTTTCATGAGTAGTATGTGTGGGCATTCAATACAGTAATGAAAGGTATCACATTCAAGTAAACACAATACAGTGAGAGATACTAAAACATGATATTGAAAATAAGGCATGCAAAAGTTAAGTGTCAGTTGATCGCCATCAAGATTAACATAATCCTAAATTAAGATAAGCATACAAATTTCCCATCTTCTTCTCTTCTTCTGTATGTTGTGTTCTCTTAACTTATGGGTGATCACGGCTCTCCAAAACCTCCTGTCTTATGTATTTCTTAGTAATCTTCACAGATGAAGTAAAGACTTGAGGCAACAAAGATGCGGTTTTACAAAAGGATGCTAAGGATACCTTGGACTGAACATGGTATCCTTAGCGAGGAAGATTTAGAGAAAATGGAAACAAAAAGGGCACTTATATTTGGAATCAGAAAAAGACAGTTGCAGCACATCACAAGGAAAGAGGCCTTAGAAAGATTGATACTCACAGGACATACTGAAGTCAAGAGGGACAAAGAAAAGTTTGTGTAAATGGTTGACAGAAAAGAGATTAGAAGACTTAGCTTAAAGACAAACCTTGTTAAGAGCTACAAAGGAGAGGAAGGTGTGGAGAACTATGGTCACGCACGTCCTTAATAGACAAGGTACATTGAAGAAGAATACTCTTTCCGCAACTGAACTTAAATATTAAATCCCTTTTGCAAGTAAGCATACAACTAAAAATAAATTATTTTTCTTGAAAAATCTTATTTCTGACTTTTCGTCATTCTCTTTGGCCTGGCAACACTAGCCTTTATGACTTCAGCGCAATGAAGCATTATGCTTGGTATGAGTTTACATTGCATCATGTTTGGTATCATCAAACTTCGTCAGATAGATAGATAGATAGATAGTGTCGTGGACTCGGAAGAGGTCCGAAAGAAAACTCGAACTCATCAATTCAGTGAAAACGTATTATTAACAAAAAGAACGAATACAGAAGTGTTACACTTCCGTCTGACGGCTAAGTACAGTCGTCAACTCGTCCACGATATTTAACAGTACCCCCACGAGGAATATATGTAGTTTAACGTGAGTTTCTCCGAGCCCGTAGGCTCGGCCAAAAATATACACTTTGAAGCCGCCTAGACGGGTTCAGGGCCTGTCTACCTCCCCGGACGAAACTTTGCCTTTCGGCAAAGCTTTGTCCGGGCTCCTCTCTGCCAAAGCAGAGAGTTCAACTGAAGTCGGACACAGAAGACGAACACATAGTCAACTCGTCCACTGTCTACAGTCCTCTTGCGAGGCATAATATAGTCATAAGACGAGTCTATTTTGTCCATGAAGGTAGGTCCCCATAATAGATAGATAGATAGATAGATAGATAGATAGATAGATAGATAGATAGATTGTAGGAATAAAAGGATTGGCATACATTTCAAATTGGCATAAGGCGGCTGGTGCGCAGCTTTGTTAAGGCCATCAGAATCGGTACAATGTTAGCAAAGATTGAACAGGGAATTTAATCTATCGTAATACAGTTTGGAGCATCAGTAGTCGATAAACTGCCATTAGTTATTTTAGACCTAGTGCAATATAATTCAGGAAAAAATGATAATCACTAGGAAACAGGTCCGGTGAATAGGGAGTGTGAAGCAGGACCACGATGCCTAAATGCTTGTGTCTTTATCGAATGCTTTGTGAAGTATGAAATCATGCGTTATTCTTCAGTAGTATCGATCACTTTCTCATCACCACTACTGGCCAAAATATTTGCAGCAACCTGCGTAAGGGTCCATGTCAGTGTTTCTCAACCGGTGTTACCCGGAACACTAGGGTTCCCGAAATGGTCGCTGGGGGGTTCCCAAAAAACAGTCATAAATAGGCTAATGCACTTGTGATTCCTTTTTGCGTAATTTTATATTTGTTATTTTACTATACATGTACGGCATATAGTTGGAAAATCTTTGGCGATTTCTATATGACATCAATGTGAAACCGCTCTCACCAGTTAGTCGACATGACGTGTACGTGGCGGGTTAGTGTATCATTGAGTAAAGCACGCATGCACGGTGTCTATATATTATGTTTATCACGTGATCTACGATAAAAATATAAAAACGATAGATATTTATAATGATATATAATAATTTTTATGCAGTGATTCTCTGATAAATGAAAACCATTTCAAGTGTAAAAAAGTTGAGAAACGCTGACCATCGTTGTAAGAAGCTATAAAAGATATTATAGCCCCATTATAGTACCACTAAAATGTTAAGAGGATGAAAATTTGACATTTGATTAAAAAAGAAACAAGCATGTTGTCAAGAAAGCAATATGATTCGATTTTTGATTGCCATACAAAAGCTACTTGTTATCACATGTAAGAATATGATGAAGAAAATTATCATTTTTTTAAACATCGTGCAAACAACTGTTTATTTTTCACTGCCGATTTATACCTGATAATTTTTGACATTTTTATGAGCTTTCGATGTTTTGTTTCTACATGAACCTTTACGAATGTCTTCAATTCTTTATTGTATTGTAATTACTTGTGAGTACAAAAAGAATCAACTTGGAAGCGAAATTTGAATCCAACAACGCGCAGTGCATATTTCGAATAACTCCCACAACGGTCGTTTTTGGATTCATGAAGGATATTGAACTGAAAACTATGTTTCTTCGTCTTTCCTGTGATATTCTATATAAGACAAAAATAAAATTAGTACAAAAAATCAAGCAACACCCAAAAGAGGAGAGAAATAGTTTTAAAATGATATATAAATGTATGCACAAACAAAAGAAAATTGTGTAAAAAATACTCTGTTCATTTGAATCTAGCCTGATATATATATATATATATATATATATATATATATATATATATATATATATATAGAGAGAGAGAGAGAGAGAGAGAGAGAGACAGACAGACAGACAGACAGACAGGAGAGAAAAATACAGATAGATAGATAGATAGATAGATAGATAGATAGATAGATAGATAGATAGATAGATGTTCATTGTGAATACCGACATGTGACTCTGTGTGTGTGTGTGTGTGTGTGTCTATATGTAAATACATCATTATGGATGTACCGTTTAGAACCCGCGCCTGTTCTCCCGCCTGTGCTTGCGTCTTTCTGTAACAAGTGCGTTAATGCTTTCTTCCTTTCGCGTGAAAGGGGTAAATGCGAGTCTTCGCGCGTGCCTGTGTGTGTGTGTGTTTGTGTGTACATGCGTGTGCATGTGTACGTAGATTGTGTTTCTTATTTATTTTCTCGGTGCTGTACAATGATAACCTCTGACCATCATGATGCCAAACTCTCTTCATAGGTAGTAATTCTCAAGGCTTTGATTTAGCGTTTTATCATATCAACCATCAGAATCACTTTCGAGCACCAAAAGGATATTGATTGGTTTGTTTTTGTTTATCAGAAATTACTCATAATGTGCAACTAAGCACACCCCTTTAGAGATTCAATTTCTGTCCAACCATCTTTATTGTGCTTATTGTGTTGTTACTATTATTATTATTATTATTATTATTATAGTTTCAACAGATGATAGTTGTTTTCACTGGAGTTCAAGTGACAACAATTTTTTCCCAATACTCCAGAACTCTCCCCAGTATTCTAGCGGAGTTTATCAGCAGTGTCATCTATATTCGTCTATGTTCTCCTTCTCGACTTTTACCAAGGTTCATTGAAACTGTTTTCAGGTTTCTGATGACTCACATGAGTATGAGCTTTACATTCTACAAATTCCTCGCTTGACTCACAATGTCAAGATACTTATCTAACACAGATTTAATCGAAATTTAATGCGAAACCCATTATCTGAAACATTTTTCCTTCTTCCTTAGTGCAACTACTAAGTTCGAGGCCTTAAATTGCCTCATCCATTTGAAAATTAAAGTACCAAATGATTTTATTTCTGTGTGATCTTCTATGAATGCCTTCAATTATCTATTGTCGCGTGAAGACTTGTGATCACAACAAAACTCATCTTGGAAGTGAATTATTTTAAGGCAACAACACAAAGTTAATATTGCGGATGGCTTCCACAATATCCATGTTTGAAATATAACATTCGTTTGGTAATGATAACATTGTATGGCAATGCAACCACAAAACAAAGTTTAATCGTTGCGCTGGGTTATAAAGTCCAGTGGTGCCGGACCAAAAAGAAAATGACGAGAAAAATAATTTATTTATTGAGGTATGTTAGTTACAAAAGGGATTCAACATTAGAGAAAGGCCAGTTCAGAAAATGTATTCTTCTTCTTCTTCTTCTTCTTCTTCTTCTTCTTCTTCTTCTTCTTCTTCTTCTTCTTCTTCTTCTTCTATGTGCCTCATTCTTTCAGGTTTTGGACAAACATAGCTCTCCACAACTTCCTGTCTTCTGCAGCGCTTCGTAAAATTTGTCTTTTTGCTGCCTCTTCTAATCACTGTTCTGTCAACTATTTGTACAAGGACTCGTCAGCTAGATTATGCACTATCTCTCATGCCTTCAATTCGTTCTGTAAATGTCAGATTTTCTAAGTCCTCACTATGTGCTCTAGAATTATTGAGTGTCTCTTTCTGATGGTATGTATAAGTGCTTCTTATTCCCATATTCTCTAAAACCTCGTCGTTGCTCACATGTTCAGTTCATGGTATTCTCAGCTTCCTTCTGTAAAACTACGTCTCTGTTGCCTCAAGTCTTTTCCTCATCTGTGAGTAGATTGTCCTATATAAGAAGACTGATATTACATAACAGTTCAGAACTATTTTCTTTGTGTCTAACGAAATTTTCTCGTTTCTTAATACTTTGCTTAGATTTTGCAATGAATCGAAAATTGTGTTTCTTCATGTTTGATTAGATATCCTACATAAAATAAAAATAAAACGAGCACAAAATTCAAGTAACATTCAAAAAAGGAGACGCAGAAATACGTAGGGTATATATATATATATATATATATATATATATATATATATATATATATATATATATATATAGTGTGTGTGTGTGATGGGTAAATTGTCGTCATTTTATATTTTTAATTTCGCGCATGCGCGTTGTTTGTTTTTGACTTTGTCGACTGCATAGTATTGTAGGGTCAGTTGGACACCGTTGTGAGAAAAAGAAGCACCATGACGCAATTCACTCCGTCAGAAATTTGGAATTTGGATGTCTCTATTCATCTTCCCACGGGGCCTCAGGCTACATCGAGTGCCTTGAGGAGATATTGCTGTCCTGCGTCAAGAGGTTGGCTGCTGGAAGACACTATGACTAGCAACAAGATTCTGAACCATGCCACACAAGCAGGAGAACCTAGTCATGGCTTTCAAACAATTTTTGCGACCCCGTACATCTGGCCACCTATCTCCCTAGACTGCAACTCCTTTGATCATTAAGTGTAGGGCACAGTTGTTTGAGAGACCAACAAAACTCCTTGTAACATTAAAGATGAACTTAAGGCAAGGATTATGACAGCATTCACCAACTTAATCAAGGAGACCATCCAGAAGAGATGCAGGAGATTCCGAAATCATCTGGAGGCCGTGGTTGAAGCCAATGGCGATTTCATTGAATAAATTTACTCTTTAGTATTCAAGATATTTTTGTGTAATTTTGATATATATATCTGTTAAAATAAGATGTGAGTGTTATTTTCATTTTTGTGTAATTTAGACGAAAATTTATCCATCGAGACGATATATATATCTGTTTATGCGTTATTTTTATAGGTATAAATATTTAAGTAAATGCTATGTATATAATAAACAGTATTAACTACATTTATCGGCATGAATGTCCGAGAAATTTCGTAGAAAATGTGTCCTCCAACATGAATCAAGCCTGTATTTTACACGGAACCGTCATATGGACTGACGTGCAATACCATTTAGCTACAGAGGAAGTGTCTTGATAGCAACTTCAAATAACTGTTTTTAAACAACACATTTCCTATGATACAGGTTCGATTCGGAACACATATTTTCTAAGAAATTTCTCGGACATTCAGGCCGGTAAATGTAGACTATACTGTTTATTATAAACAGAGCATTTACTTAAATGTTTGTATCTATAAAAATAACGTATAAACAGAAAATATATTAAAATAATTGTCGGACTTACTCTATTTCATTATATATATATATATATATATATATATATATATATATATATATATATATATATATATATATATATAATTATGTGTGAGTGAGTGTGTGTATATATACACTTAAACAGAAGAGAAATCGATCATAAAAATGCAATGTGAAACCAGTCTTCAAATCAACATAAACTCAAATACATATTTTAATATGCACATGGTTATTAAAAACTCCGTTTTTCTTGCTTATTAAAAAGCAATATATTTCAATATATCTTTAATTAAAAAAAACACTTGATCTAATATTGTTCGATTCGTCTTAGAAATTCAACGATTCGCAGAAAAAGCGCTTAAATGTTATAGTATCACATGGTACATAATAGAAGGAAACATTCAACACTGGGTATATACCTTTGGTCTTTACGGTCAAAATATAGTCAGAGTTGCCAATGTATATTTTGCTGCATTCGCCTATTATCTGGATGATTGTCTCATCTTTATTTCCATACAGCCTAGTATGTATAGTTGCTATTCTTCTGTGTCCGAGAAGTGCTGGATTATTGTCACTCAATCTCCAATGTAATTACTACTGGTCGGAACACTCAATGACTGAAAATAATAGCCTTATTTTTCTTCAGCATTTTCACCTTAAATTTATTATTATTATTTTGTTTCATCGTCATCTTTCTTTTTGCTTTTTCTCTTTTTTTGTCTTGTAAGATGCTCTTCCTTATTCTATCCTTGCTTTTCTGTTCTCAATAGACAATGAACATACGTTATAACCCTTATAATAATTATAATTATTGTTGTTATTGTTTGTTTATCATTGTCATTATTATTATTATTATTATTATTATTATTATTATTATTATTATCCTACTTTAATGTTATTAATAGTAATAATATTAGTCGTATTATTATAGCTTCCATCATCATCATCATCATCATCATCATCATAAATTCTTCTTATTATTTATATTCTATGCATTTTCATGTTCACATTGGCTGGCTGATATATATATTCTATTATTATTAGTAGTAGTAGTAGTATTATCATTAGTAGTAGTAGTAGTAGTAAGTAGGCCTTTATTTGCTTTTCGATATAATCGGTTATATATTTTGGCTGATTATTATTATTAATAATAATAATAGAAGTAGGAGAAAAAGGAGGAGAGATTCTTTTGATCCGTTTATATATATATATATATATATATATATATATATATATATATATATATATATATATAAAACCTTTACCAAGTCATTCACCAGAGACCTAAGATAATTGAACATTTTTCCTAGGAAGTTACTGAAAGAGATTTTCTAAGTATGTACGTAGTACTCATTAACTCAGTCTTTTGTGTTTCAGATAAAGATAGATTTCCTGGGATTTTTCTTAATGTGTGCATCAGTATTTCTTCTTAATCATTCCTGGCGCTCCTACAACTCGTGGAATAATGATTGTGTTTAAATGTCACATCCTTGTAATTTCTATTTCCTGATCCTTATATTTGGAGAGTTTATTAAATTCTTTCGCGGAAGTGTCTTTTATCAAACGGTATGATCACGTTGATAAAATAGCATTTATCTTCTTTGAAGCTGTTGTTGTTGTTTTTTGTTTTTTTTTTGTTGTTGTGTTGGGTTTTTTTTTTTTTTGGTTTTTTTCAGTAATGATATCTGGCCTTTTAGCTCGTATAGTGCGATCAGTGGAAATCCCAAAGCAAAGTAACATCATCACATTCTAGAACTGGTGCTGTTTTTGATCATAACACTTTTCTGTATGGGGTAACTTATAATGTTGGCATATCTTCCAATAAAGGTATTCCCCTACCCCTATCATGTCTATTTTTAAAATTATTTGGTGCTAGGTTGAAGCAACCAGGTATTAGATGATCAATAGCCGCCTCAGCGTGTGTACAGAAATGACACCTCAGAACTACTCCAATTCTTAAAATTTGTGCTGGGTAAGATCTTGTTAGCAAGATTTGATCTTTGATATTATTATTATTATTATTATTATTATTTCTGCTATGGACACACTACCTACCAAGTCTGCGGAAAGACCTAAGGCAGGTCGTGGTGTGTTGTTATAATACATTTCATGTTAATTTTTTTTTTTTTTTTTTTTTTTTTTTATCTCCGATGAAGTTGCTAGCGTTACATAGACAAAGTTCTCCTTAGTGTGTGTGCTGTACTTAATAAGACAATTTTCTGTATGTCTCTTAAGCTGGGGTTTCAGGGATTCTTTCAATGTGTTGTTTTGTTCCATTTTTTATAATTCCAAGTGCACCTATTACCACTGGTATTATTCTTGTTTTCAATTTCCACATTTTTTCTATTTCAATTTCAGGTCTTTGTATTTTGATAGTTTTTCAAATTCCTTGGTTGCTATGTTACAATCCGCTGGACAAGCCATATCAATTAGTAGGCAAGTTTTTTCTTTCTGGTTTTTTTTGACAATAATGTCCGGCCTATTTGCTTCAATTTTTCTGTCTGTGTGGATGGTATAATCCCATAGAATGGTGACATCTTCTATTTCTGTAACCGGCGCTGGCCGATGTTCATACCAGTGTTTGCTTACACATTTTCCAAAGTGTTTGCACATTGTCCAGTGTAAGTATTGCCCCACTCTATCGTGACGATTTTTATATTCATTTGGGGCAAGTATAGAACATCCTGAGATTAGATGGTCTATTGTTTCTTGGTATTTGTCACAGAACCTGCATTTTGGATCCACATTATTATGTATGATATTTGCCTGAAAATTCCTAGTGAAAAGACTCTGGTCTTGCGCTGCAAGAATAAAGCCTTCAGTTTCAGACTTTAATCCAGATGCTCGTAACCATCGATGAGTATTAACTTTATCAACATTGGGTTTATTTGCACGTTCTGGATATTGGCCATGCAGAGGTTTGTCTTGCCAGCGTTGTTTCATCTGTTCAAGGGCTTTATCCTTGGCTTTCTTTTTCATATCTTTTGCTGCAATAGTTGGTTCTTGGCTTCTGTTTTGATTTACTACAGAATCTACTAAATGTAAATGTTGTTTGTATTTACTGCCTTCTTTTATTATTGAATATTTTTTTTTCTTTCTGTTTTCATGTTGTTTCACTAATTTTATCATCCAGTCATTTGTTGTTTCCATGTAAGTTAGTAAGCCAATAGTTGTTGTCTTGTATGACAATTCTAGCTGAATAAGACCTCTTCCACCTTCTTTACGGGGTATGTATAGACGGTCTACATCAGCCTTTGGATGATGCATCTTATACTTAGAAAGAAGCTTTCTTGTTTTAGAATCCATTTGTCTGATGTCATTTAGAGTCCAGTTCAAGATGTTGAAACTATATTGGACCACTGGGATGGCAAGGTTATTAATGGCCATAATTCTGTTCTGAGAATTCAATTCAGTTTTTAATACCAGTCGTACCCTTCTATAGTACTCTTTACGCACTATTTTCTTTCATTTTCTTATGGTGAATTCCTTCACTCTCATTTACACCTAGGTACTTATAAGCTTCTCCTTGTTCTAAATCTTTTATTGTTACAGCAGGGTCTAAACTAATAGAGGAAGTTTGTTGTAGCGATCCTCGTAAAACTGTAGCTTTAGCACATTTATCCAAATTGAATTTCATTCCAATGTCTTCACTGAAGCATTTTACAGTTTGCAGAAGACCTTCCAGCTCATTGTCATTCCTAGCATACAATTTTAAGTCATCCATGTAAAATAGATGGTTTATTTTCTTTTGAGCTATTTTGTAACCGCATTCTGTCTTGTTAAGTTGGCTGGTTAATGCTATAAGTGATATGCAAAATAATAAAGGAGACAAAGAGTCACCTTGAAATATTCCTCTATTGATGTTTATTTCGCCAGACTTATAGGTTCCATTTTTATGATTGAGGTAAAGTGTAGTTTTCCATATCGACATACATTGTTTGATGAAATTGATGATAACGGGTGATACCTTGTACATACTTAAAGACTTTAAGATCCAGGAATGTGGTACACTATCGAATGCTTTACGATAATCTATCCAGGCAATACTAAGATTTTTTTTTCCACGGAAGCAGTTTTCCAGGATCATCCTATTAATAAGTAATTGGTCTTTACATCCGTAGCAGCCTCGTTTGCACCCTTTTTGTTCAAGTGGTAGTATGTCATTTCTTTCCAAGAAGAAATATGTCTGTTTTGTTAAAATAGATGTTAACAGTTTGTATGTTGTTGGAAGACATGTAATTGGTCTATAGTTTTCGGAATATTTGTGTCACTATTTTTGGGTAGAAGAAAGGTAACTCCTTTGGTCATCCATGCAGGAATTTTAGTTGGATCGGTAACCATTTCTTGAAGTTCTTTGGAGTTTTTTTGTGTGCTGTATTTAAATAATATAGCCAGAAGTTAGAATTTTATCTATTCCTGAGATTTCCAGTTGTGTGCTTTTTCAGTGCACATTTAACATCTTCTTCTGTGATTCCCGCCCATGTCTGTTCTGGTTTATTTTTCATTCGTTCTAACTCTTGCGCAATCCAATCTGCCTCTTCGTTGTGTTCTTTAGGGCAAGCCCATATTTTTCCCCAGAACTGTATAACTTCTTCCATTTTAGGGGGACTGTCACTTCAATTCTTTGTTTACCTATTTCCCTGTAAAATTTCTTTGCATCGGTTTGAAAGATCTTGTTCTGTCTATAGAATCTTGATCTTTTCTGGTAGCGTCTTATTCTTTGAGCCTTCAGTTGTATTGTTTGCTTTATTTTTTTTTTTAGTTGATAGGACTTCATTTTCATTCCTGATATTGTATTTTCTTTCGACTCTTCTGCCTTTTCTAGTTCTTACATTTACTCCTCTTGCTAGTTCATCGAGTACTGATAATTCACTTCTAAGGTGTTCAATTTCTTTTTCTATTTTTCTTTTCCAAGGTGGATCTTCATGTCTGTGAGACTGCCTTTTTTTTTTACTTTGATGTTCAGTTTATTTGTTGCTGCTATTGCTGATGCATATATTGCTTCATTGAGATTTATATGAGTGTCTTCTTCATCCAGAATCAATTTGAGTGCTGCATTATAGAGCTTAATAGTTTTGAGGTTATGCTTTGTTGGTTGTAATTTTGGGAGTTGTTCTCGTTCCTCCATTGCAATATTCTGTATCTGACTTATATGGCTCATGATTTCATCCTTGGCTTCTTGTATATTAATCTTGTTTTCTGTGAAATAATTCTGTTCGATGAATTTTGAACTCGTTTTATTACCGTCTTGTGACTGACTAAGATCATACCTTTCCAACATTTCTAAATTTTCAGCATTATCTTCACAGTGATTTGTGTGTATTTCGGTTTTTTTCATTATGACCTGAGGCTTGTGTGATGTTACTACTTTTTTTTTCGATTCCGGTTCCTTTTCATGTTTTGTTGGTTCATCTATTCTTGTTGCAATTCTTTTTATTTCATTAATTTCAGCCTCTGTCAATCGGTTATTTCGCATGATGTCCCTTCTTACATTGGCTAGTTTATTTTTTTTGTCTATGTACTTTCTAATTGTTTGCCTAACCTTCTCTCGCCAAATGTCATATGTTTGGCGAGTGATGTTTTTCTGAGGTTTGAGTAACGCTTCATGGAATGCAGTCATAACAACTTTGTACTCCTCACGAGACCATTTTATTTTTTCTTTCCTTAAATTTACGGTTATGGATCTAGCTGGAGAATTTACAGGACCATCATTAGGATTATCCTGGTTGTGGGGACCTGAAGATTCATTCTTTGTGTAGGAGTTTGTTCCTATGGCAGATTTTTCGACCTCAGGTAGGTTCCCCCTGAAGGACGGGCTCCCTGTTTATCCACTGGAAGAGCCATACTGGACGTTTTGTTTCTATTTTTAATTTTCATATTAATCCCACGAGTGACGCACGGGTCCAAAAGTCCACCCAAAGTTGCCCGGCACGTTGAGTAACGGTCTTTTACAGACAGGGTTCCGAAGCCTGTAGGGGATCGTTCGCGACCTCATAACGCAGTAGCCATTCACTCCTCGGCACGATTAACACCTTGAGTTGCGGGTTGTTGTTCGGAGTTTTCCTTCTCCTAAATGGGTTGCCAAGCAACAATAGACAGAGACACGATTGGAAATCAAAGAGAATGACGGTTTGGAAGAGCTTCTTAAAACACGTCATTCTCGTTGTAATCCCAACCGCGTCTCTTATTATTATTATTATTATTATTATTATTATTATTATTATTTTATTTCCTTTGATTTCTAGTGTACACATTTCTTTCCGGGTTCGGCCCAGAGATGTAAGCTTAGAAATAACATTATGACATTTTCCACTGCAAAAAATATTTTACATAGCTAAAGCCCTTCGTAAGGTGTGGGCTGTGCTCGTGAGAACATTTTTTTTGTATTTCTTTAAAGCATGGGTTCCCAGGAATCCCTTCAGTTAGTCTACTGAAATCTTTTCCAACCAATCCGAAGGCTCCAACTACAACAGGGATTGTTGATGTTCCCATGTGCCACATTTTTGAGATTTCAATTTCAAGTTCCTTGTATTTTGATAGCATTTTGAATATCTTCAAAGACACATTGCAGGGATTGCCATATCAATAAGGAGGCACTTGTTTTGTTTGTGGTCTCTAATAATGTCTGGGTGATTAGCTTTGATTGTTCTGTCAGTGTGTATTGTGTAGTCCCATAAAATTGTAACAGGTCCTATCTCCGTAACCGGGTCTGGGCGGTGTTCATACCAGTTATTATTATTATTATTATTATTATTATTATTATTATTATTATTATTGTTGTTGTTGTTGTTGTTGTTGTTACTATTATTATTATTATTATTTTAATCTGTTTGTTTTACAAGTATCCTCAAAGTCATAACCAGAAACCATAAGTCAAGAAACAGATCACTGTTGTTAGTACTACAGTTAGTTAGATATAGGACTGGTATTTTTGTTAATTGTATGATGTTATTGGAATGTACATATTAGTTTAAAATTTCTTTAAAATGTATACGAATATGTACAAATGAAATTTATGTAGTTTAAATGTGCAAACAAATTTAAATGGAGTCTAAAAAACTAAAATTACATCACGAAACCATGGTACGGTAAAATTATACAACTTTCAAAATTTAAAAGAGAAACCATTGTAAAATATGTAGATTTCTGTGAATCTATGTGAACGTGCATGCAATTTTAAATAGTATAGACCCTTTAAATATTCCCACATAACCTGTCACATTATTATTATTATTATTATTATTATTATTATTTCTTGGATTTCTGTTGTATACACGTTTCTTTCCGGGCCCCAACTAGAGATCTGAGGTAAGAAAGGGATTCGAGACATTCCCCAATGATCATTTTTGTAAAAAAAGAAAGCTTAAGATCACACACATTTTACATAGATAAAGCTCTTCGTAACGTGTGAGCTGTACTTGTGAGTACAATGTTTGTACTTATTATTATTATTATTCCATTATATTTTTATTAATAGTAGTAATATTAATACTATTATTATTCCTTTCGTTTTATCATCGTCAGTATTATGCTACGATTCAGTAAATACTTAGAATATTCAAAATATGAAAGAAAATCATTGTAAAATGTGTAGAATTCTTTTAATATATGTGTAATGCACATTCAAATGTCTGTCATAAAGGTTCTTTAAATATACCTCGATAACTTGTCATATTATTATTATTATTATTATTATTATTATTCATTTCATTGCTTAATTTTCCCTCATCGCTTTGCATCCACTTTTCGTGTATCCGATATATCTATAGCGGAATGTGACAATCTTTCATTAGTTCCGAGAAAATCAACTTACCCTTCTGCTCATTCCTTGGGGAACACCTGCAAAATAAACGAGACAATAATCAGCAACAGCTTAATGGAGTAGAAATGAAGACAACGGGTCTTATGTGTGGAGAAGAAAAATGTAAAATTAGATTAAAAAATACATAGTTGCTGATAAAATCATTGTATGTGATTAATAGGTTCTTTGGAAAACCTTTAAACGAAATCTGTGAAAAAGGCTGAAACTAACAGAATTGATGAAAATCCACATACGAACCATGTGATTGCATGCGATAGGATTTGAAATGTGCTTGATTGCCGAATGAAGTGGCTGCCAGACGCAGATAATTAGTTATATAAATATAATGGCTGTATATCTAGTTTCTGGATTGCGGGCCAGATGTTGATTTTAGAAGAGGTACAGGAACTTCTTAAAAGATAACACTCTTCCTCTGTGGAAACACCTACCGCCAGCGGGCATCAGAAAAATCACTAGGTTTTCCAGGAAAATTCCTTTCCAAAAATGCAGAATAAAAAGAGAAGAGATGGAGCATTCATACACATTTAAGGCTTCATCGTTGCTCACACATCCTTAGCACCCTTCTGTAGAACGACATCTCCGTTGCCGCAAGTCTTTTCACCTTTGAGGAAATCGTCCAACATTTGTTGCCGTAAAGAAGGACAGATGTCACGTAACAGTTTAGTAATCCTCCTGTCTCGCAATGCTCATTTTCTTCTAGCAGAGCTAATAGAATTATCTCCTCTCTCTATGAATTATTATTTCATATAAAACGTTTCGTATAGGACTTTCCCCAGACTTTTGGTTTATATGCATAAGCTCCAAGCATTTTTGACAAAATATTTATCCATATAAATAATAATTTGACAATCAAAGTGTTTTCTTTTGGTTTTCTGTGTCCTTATGCAGAGTTTCAATGAAATTGTATTCTATCGTAAAACCCTTTTCTCACCAGTTCCTGTGCAATCGCCGAAACTGAACAACGTTAAGTCTGGTCAGTAACTAGATGGATGACCGCTTGGGCATACCAGGTGCTGTAAACTTGGATGTGCGGCTGGTGTAATGGATAATGACTCGGAATTACTATTCAGAGAGCCGAGGTCTAATTCCCTTTGGGTTGGTTATATTCATTCAAGCACAAATATCCTTGGGAAAGGTATGACTGCACATCTTCTGCGCACCCCCCCGGCTATGGTTTAATTAGGAAAAAAACTAGTATTACTTAACCAGTATTATCTAAATAAAAATTGTTACAATCTAAAAATATTTTCTGGCTTTAAATAACCTGCAAAGGGTTGATAAGCCGTAGAAATCGAATCATTAAAAAAACTACTGTTCCTGTATTTGCTTTAATGAATTCTTCGACAATAAATGTACATCTTGAAATTTTAGAAATATAAGACAAGGAGGATTAAATGGTGCGATAATCTGAAAGTAAAAGGTTTGAAAAATCCATCGCGTCCTGGAGATTTTCCCAATCCAGATCAATCACCATTGTTTGCGTCATATTTTCAAATTGTGGGCGGACTTTGTCATGTAACAGCTTCATCAGTTGTTTTCTTTGCCCAGACTATCACTTTTCTCTTCCAATTGGTCATTCAAACAACCTGGTTACGCAACATATTGTGTATTAATAGTTTGTCTATGTTTCAGCAATTCACAATAAAGAATTCATTTTGAATGCCACCAAACATAGAAAATTCTAGTTCAAATTTTGAAAATTACCCTCGTATTCGAGGGTAACCTTCTACTAGAGAGGCTAGACAATTCTTATCGCAGACACTTGCTCAAGCACATTTGTGTTTGTTTAACACCCACAGAGTCCACATGTTGTTTATACTACAACTATGCTGAGCAGACCTTAGTTACAGTTTCTGGGAAAGAGCGTGTTATCTAGCGTGGTCAACAATGTGAATAAGGCCAGCACGCTCAAACGCTTGATCATGATGACATGACTTTGTGCTAACACAGCTACCGACGACCCACAGGTGTACCGTCTACCCAATTTCAATCAAAAGACATGGTTCAACACATGGTATGATTTTCAGGCACTTTCCAAAGGTACCACACGCTGGGATCGCCCCCTCAAAATCGATAATATCAGGAAGTTTCCTTCCTGATAAATCGATCATGGTGAGATTCGAACCAGGGTCTGATGGTCAGAAAACGAACGTTCTAACCACCCGGACATATGGCCTCAATATACCCATTATTTTTTTTTCATTTTATAGTGTTAAGGGGGGCACCCCTTTTTCATACAAGTGGACTCGCCCAGTGTGTACTTGTACTGCTGCCGGTGAATACCCGGAAGACTGATACAGTGAGAGAGTATGGGAGTGAGAGTGTGAGGTAACCGCTTTTAGGAGTCACAGTTGCGAGCACGTAGACTCAGAAGGAAGTCATACTTCGATACTGAATTTCCCAGACTGTATATATTATTATTATTATTATTGCTACTAACCGCATTTCTGGATCTACTAATCGTATTACCAATTGTATAATACATTTATTTGCTATATTTCATTCCTCCATTTGTCATTCATTTGAGACCGGATTTCATCCCGGAATCCACAACTTATAGTCATGTATTTAATGTGTTGACCGTATTTTTAATTAATTATTTCACACCACGCAAGGCAATAATGCCATTAAGATGCAGGATAATAAAAGAACAGTGTTCAAGAAAACAGAAAATGGCGATTGACGTTGTATTTAATTTTTTTAAGATTGTGGGTAGCTGGATAGCAAAAAATCGGAAGTTCACAGGTGATAAGTGCAAGAATAGAAATTGTTAGAATAGAAGTGGCGATTGCATATAGCTAGATCAACAGTAGAACGGTGAGTGAGACACAGTTACCAATCTGGTAGCAAGCATAAATTCATGTAACCGAAGCACTACCCATGAACAACTTGTGGAAAACACAGTGTTTCGAGTTTGAACTGAAAACACCAGATGAGGAAAAATTAGTGACAGCATGTATGACAAGTGTAAGCGTTTTAATAGCAAAATTCAAGCCATCGTTATGAGAATAGAAACGTCGATAATAATGGATTAAACCTGACTAATTAAATCTCTTTCTCATCATCGATATTTATATTGCCAAAAAGTGATTTGTTTTTATTTTTTTATTTTTGTTCTATGTCAAGCACGAAGTAAGATATATATTTTTTATTGTATACTGATCAATGTTGCTTTCTGTAAATTCGTGTTAACCCATTTTCCTAACTTTTGAATTTTTCTTAAGGCTTATAAGCGACGTGTTATTGCTGAAGTACCACCTAAGCAAAAAAAAAAAAAATAATAACTGAACGACAAAGACAGTTCTAACCCTAATCTTTTAAGAAAAATGACCCTGATAGCTTTTGCGTCTAACCCATGAGAGATCTTGAACAGAAAATCAACATCCTATACCAACTGTTTCAAGAATAAGACTCAGGATAAAACTTCCCAAAACAGAAACTATGGTCTTGAAAGCGATGATGTCACATACACTGAATCCATCATAAGAATTCAGGATATGGAATTAGTAAATACTAAACACTTCAAATACCTTGAAATATGGATAAGTTATAACGGATTTAGTATAGAAGCAAAGGAAATTAAACATAGAATAGCTTGTCCCAGATGAATACACGCACTTTCTAAGATGAATGGTTACAAAATGGTTACAAATGGCTTTGAGCGAGTGAAGCCGGAGGGATTTGACAGAGACCATCATTCTTCTTGTGGACTGGCGCTACAGAATCACAAACAAAGGACTGTATCAAATAACAGAAACGACATCACTTGAGGACTAACAACAGCAGCAACAACTAAAATGGATAGCACATCTTCCGCGAAGAGAAAATAATGACATAATCAAGATATTAACATTCCACACTATTTCAAATAAAAGGTTACTGGAAAAAAACAAGAACAACTACTAAACTTGAGAAGTCGATTTTCCTGAAAAAATTTTATTAAGAGAAAGATTTTATAAATTTCCATCAAAAGAAGTAATGGCTGCTTAGACAATGAATGTCAAATATTTCCTAGCAGAGAAACGGCTACTATAAGACTATTAGCATTTCTGTAAATTTTTGTCGAACCCATTTACCTAGATTTTGAATTTTTTTCTTCAGTCTTATAAACGATGTGCTACAGTTTAATTCCTGTCTAAGGTGAAAATAACTGAGCAAATTTCAAAGACATTTCTATTTTTCTTTAATCTTTTAGCTGATGCTAAAATAATATTCCATTTTTTATATCCACATTACAGTAATAATACAGATTACTGATAACCACACTGAAGAAGAAATGAAGTTTTTTATTACTACGTTCGAATGTCATCTCGGATTTTAAAATTGAATTTCGTTTTGAAATCAAGATCTTTATTCTGTTTGTTTGTTTTTTAGCTATATAGTAAATGTAACAACTCGGGCAGATTTATTGTTTTCTTCTTTGCTTCTAATATTTCAACCATGTCTACAGACTTTCCTCCATTTTTTTTCATCGAATAAATCATACGAGAAAGAACTGGAGATGTCTATTTACGCTGTAAATCTGCTGGAGTTATGAGTTCCCATTTTAAAACGAAGCGGTTCGTAATTACAGGATTCCTAAGGGATAACAATAGATAACAAACCACTTCATAAAGAAATGGGTTCGGACGCAAGAAGAAATAGTGAGAGTTAAAAGAAAAAAATAGCAAATATAATCGTGTCTTGTGATTTAAACAGCAGGAGCCAAACATCATCCGGGTATTTAAAAATGGCGACGCCCACAAAGAAACGATGTTGCATAGACATCTGTAGAAGAAGTGATCTTTTTTTTTTCAAAGTTATGTTTTTTCTTATTCTGTCACGTGGTGTAATGGTTAGCAAGCTTGTCAAATGCAACTGCAGTAGGGGAGTAGTAGGAGTTCAATCCTCGCAGGGTGCCCCACACTTTCGACCGTGTGCCATATGTAAACTATGCTTAGAAAATCATTGGTCACGTCAACATGATGTAATGGTTAGCACGCTTGTCTCACTATAACAATTATGACTGAGTAATGAATTTGATCCTCACCTGATGCCCCATACTTTCGGCCTTGTGCCACATCTAAGCAACGCTTAGAAAATGATAATGACGTAGGCGAGCTTAAAATACATGCTTGTTTTGTAGAGATCGTATCAAACTGAAATTTTAAAATATCTAGATAAAATTTATGGTTTATAGTCAGGTAATTAAGTTAAAATATGTTAAAACAATGTAGGTATTCAAGATTTTACAGGTACAAAAATGACTATTAAATTTTAGAATTATCGGAAATAAATAACCGAAAATTGTTATGTCGCTGCATGATTAATTTCAGTTCAATTAAAAAGCCTTTGAGCTTGTTGAGACCTGTTAATAAATGTTCATCTAAAATTTATTATACGAAATGCATCAAGCAGTTTTCGAATCAACAGAGTTTCATCATGTGTGGCTAACGTAACCGTTATCGTCACAGAAATTGGAATCGACGAGCCAAGATCAAATCTAAATTCATCTCTTCTAATTCCACCCTCCAGCTATGAGTTAAAAAGCAGTGAAGACTTGGGCTCTCTGAACTTGTGTGGCAACCAGTCTAAGTGTAGGATTATTCTGAATTCCAAACCGTGGAAAAGACAAAGGGAAAACACTCCATTATCTTTCCCAAGAAGTCATGGAAATTCATGAATAATAAAGACACGAGGCACAGTGGAGTAATGGATAACGACTCAGATTGAAGAATCGAAGAGCCTTGTTCGAAAGTGGCAACTAGTCTAAGAATAGGATTATTCTGAATTCCAAACCATGGAAAAGACAAAGGGAAGCCGCTCTAGTATCTTTCCAATCGAGTTTGTTAAATTCCCTTTCACTTGGAGAATCTATCTTGTCTCCCATATCCCAACTATGGGTAAATAGCAGGACAGACTGTATCCTATAGCCTTGGGTGACCACCGATGTGAGAGAGGGACAACTCTAAATTCTAAAAGGTAAGTGGTCTAAATCGGTTCCCCCACCAGACCCTAGTCTGATGAAGGCAGTAAGTGGAACCCTAGTAGCACAAATAAACAATATCTATTAAAGGTTGGATTAAGCCAACAGCCATCCACCTCACCTATGGGCAACATAGCCTCATCAAACCGCAATGGACCAAGCGTGTTGAGTTCGTTTACATCACTGAAGACATGGTCAACAAGGGAGGGATTCTTCCAAAAGAAGTGAGAAGGCCCTGTATCTGAATTTGATACGAAACAAAATCTGAGGAAAGTCATGTGAGCCTCCGTCTTGAAGGCAACTGGCATAAAAAAGCGTGAAAGAGATTCATTACAAATGGTGATATTGGAGATATAAACGTAAACTGAATTTCAATTGTTGTTTTTCGTCAAAGTTTTTCTAAACATCAACACACTAAATCATTAGTATTCTGCACGTAATCAGGTAAATGGAAGATGTAGAAAGAATATGATACTTTAGTATCCTACAAAATCAAATCCCCCAAATATACACAGCTCTAGAATTAATTAAACCCTCTTCATCCCCAAATTACTACAGGCTTCAAATGTGAAACTAATATTGTAATGTACATAACACGGAAGTCTAAATATAATCAAGAATGAGTTGTCCCAGAAGCGAATCCAAATTCATATCGAGAAATACGCGTGCCCTCAAAAATGACAGCAATTGTTAGAAAGTTTTAACAGAGAGATGGAACGAAACAAAAGTTTTCAAACAATGAATTGAAATTCAATATTCAGAGTTTCAGAATTCAAAACTAAAGTAGAGGCCAATGAACAGTTTAATCCGTTCTAGACGGTCAATGGTATCTATGATTCACTGACTATATAAATCGCTTTCAGCTCGAATATCTTTTCATGTTAGAAATTTCGTGTTTAATGTCGCATTGATTTGAAATGGAAATTATAACATCTTTCGAAAGAAAAAGATGAACAACTGAACGGCAAAGACCGCAATGACAAAGTGTATTTCAAGACTAATCTGAAGTAAGACTATCACTTAATAGACAAAGATATCTGAGTGTCTCACATGAAAGGCTTGAACAAATAACTCTGCAGTCAAAGAAGTGTAGTAGTAAAAGAACGGATTAATTAAACGATTCATTTTGGTCGGGAACTAATTTTGTCTAAATAAACAAAAATATTTCCTTTTTATATATTATTAAAATGACTAAGGAAAGTAACCACTTATAAATGTATTACCTTAAATTGATTTTCCTTCCTTCCTTCACGCTAGAGGGCGTGACAAGAAAGATATCGCTTACTAAAACGGATCCAACACCAGATTTTTTCTGATGCGGAGGATTGCGAGAAACTCAGCAAAATTAAATACAAGAATTGTCAAATGGAGTATAAACATACTTGTATGATCAATGGCCACCTAGCACAATGGGGTAGACTAAACTTCATAGATATGTATGCAGCCAGTGATGACAGGGTGGGGTGGAGTCTTTCTAGACTGAAGCCAATAGCGAGGGTGAATGGTTCCTCCAAAGGAATCAACGACCACGTTTTCTTCCTTGAAAAATATCAGCTTTGCAAGGTAAAGTATATGGGCCATGGTTTGACCTGGGAATGGATGGGATCCGCCAGGTTTGCTTTCCCAAGACACACTAGGCATGAATGAATACCTTATCTGGCTTTTAACACGGATATAAAAGGTTTTCGCCTGCAGAACGACCCTACGACCAAGTAGTCATGGGATGATGATGATGATGATGATGATGATGATGATGATTTCATTTGCACTTTTAAATAAGCGTATTTTTTCTTCGAACTTCTGCTTCAGAAGTAGTTTCTCCAGTTGACCATGAGCTTTTCAGTTTCAAAATTTTTAATTCCTTCCACTACACAATAAAAATATTAGCTCTTAGTATGTTTAGCAAAACGAGTTAGTTTTATTAACATTTTCGTTGTTTTCGTCTCACAATGACGACGCAGTATTGCTATTGTCAACATTCACTTAACCTAATGCATTTTTCTTCGATACTCTGTCACCTCACCATTTTTTATCGGGAAAAACTTGAATCAAATACATTCTTACTACTTTCGTTTAAGTTCATCTAATCCAGAAATCCAGTGGATTATTCCATTTCTTTTTCTTCATTCGTTCATAACGAGGCATTGGACAACACTTTTACGTCTTAGCAATCATTACTTTGCAAAGATTTCATAATTTACTTGAATAAGATTGCATTGGTTACTAGTGACTGCTGACAGTCACTCAGTACATTAAAGACATCTTCTGTTGCGTTATTTTTAATGTTGAAAGATTGAGAAAAATTAAAAGCACAAGTTCGATTATATAAATATACGCCATGTTCTTCCAATAGGTTAATTTGCCGCCGTTAATTTATATCTAATCCTGTTTTAATGACTTTTTATCAATTTATTGCGGCCTGCTTCTGTTTTCCGACATGCTGTGGTTAATAATGCATTGGACTTGTCAATTAAATGACACAAGCACTGACGCACGCAAATGGATACATTATACATATAAACACGCACTGAAGAAATACTCCCGTTATAGAGAAAAAAGTTCAACATCAAACAAGCATTTTTAATTCTTCCCTCACGCGAATCGTCAAATATTTATTTTATAAAAGAAAAATACATGTAACAAGGGGAAAATAAATACACGAAATTAAACCTGAAATCAAAGCAAAATTATAGTTAAACACAAAAAAATATATACAGTGGACGGTGGATAGTAAAAAGAAAACAAACTTACACCAAAATATAAAAATAAAAACGAAAACAAGAAACCTTTAAGTGAAAAAAGAGAAGAATGCTATCAAAGAAAAATTGAAAAGTCGTGCCGTCAATTATCAGACATTATTGGGATAATTCTCTGCAAATTGCATTCAAAATGGCCGTCTGCTTCTTCGTTGTTTATTTGATAGATTGCCTTGTTGTCTTCTAATTGACGGCCTCCCGCCATGTAAAAAATTACTTATCCGCTGGCCCCCGAATTAGGACGATGTCTGAAAATAATATAACCATCCTTGTATCAGAAAAAAAGATGAAAAGAAAAGGGAAGCGACATGGAAAAAAAGAGATGACTTCTTTGACTCTAGATCTAAATTGCAGACAATTTGATTGGGATCGTCGTTTTGTGTCCAAGTCAATATGGCTGGAAAGTAATTAAAAACAGACGCTACCCGTAGATGATTCTCCCAATATAACGCGACGATTTGCAATTAATAATCTACTAACATCACTGAACAGTGAAAAGAAGACAAACAGCAAATATTAAAGAGCCTTGTAACTAGATCTTAGCTGCAGTATGAAACAAATATTTTAAGATTGCGTGATTTGTGAAGATTTTCTTTTAAATTAAACTGTTGCGTATAACAATATGCCTAAATTGATTTCTGGTTTGTTTGTATTTCTTAGTCATTTCAATTAACAATTTTGTGTCTTGATTTATAATATTTCTAACTCTTTAAATTTCGCTAAAAATCGACATTATTATGAGTGATAACAACAAAAAGAAGATTTACTTTGATGTTTTACTATAAATGACATCACTATATAAATATATGCTTATAAAATATTCAGTTTTATCTTTGCGATTAATTCTTGTCCTCAAAAACGCCTATTAAACGACACTATCATGTATGAATTTCTTGACCTTTGAAGACATGTCTCATATAGTGGAAAATATCAAATGCGTATGTTGGATATACGACTATTAAACTTTCCCGTAGGTTAACTTACTACCAGTTAAATAGTCATTCGTGGCTCATATATTAAGCTCATATTACATAAGCTTAACTTTAGCATTGTTTTGCTATATGCAACCCTACAGTATATTCATATCGAATTTTCAGTGTATTGCTTCATTATTTTAACATTTTCAATGTCTTCATATTTCATTAAATAAAATATTAATTAGCATTTTTTTACTTCGCATTTCATTTGTTTTGAGGGATGTACTCATGTATATGCTTACATACGATTTTTGATATTAGATCTGTAAGCTTAACTATTCATATTTGATTTCAAAAATCAAAATCCGTATAACACCCCCATATACACATTGGCGTTTTTTTTTTTTGTTTTTTGTTTTTTTAAATTAACATCTGTAGATATGTGCCTTAGCACAAAAATAAGAAATGCAATGATACAGCACGTTTGTTGATAGGGAAATCAATTTTATGCAGGGACGGATTCCAGTAATTATTAATTAACTATTAATTAACTATTAACTGATATATGTCATTACAAAAACGCCCACCTTTGAAATATATATGGTCTTTCCAGCTATTTTGAATATCTCGACAGTTGGTTGCGCAGCCTTGATTAAATTTGACAGTCGATTAAGAGCGGATTATCCTGCGCTCACACAAATTGGTAATCTCCTTTGGCGTTACTCATTATCAAGACACACTAAGTGAAGTTTTTGTACTGTGGGTATGTAATGGAATTTATATCAGGAATCAAATTTAAACGCCCATCAGGAGCCTTGGTCTAAAAAGTGTTGGTCTGTGCGGACCCTAATATACACTGGGTTCATCTTAAGTTTTGTATTCAGTGTCAACCCCAGAACATCAAAAGACCTAGAAAACCCCGAGGATTGATCTAGAAGGTATACTCAAAGCCAAATCAGGTATCAAAGAAAATGTGCACAGATATGCAAAAGGAAATGAATCCAACTGAACTTAGGATATTCTCACACAAGACAACCGGATTACAGAAAGTTATATAAACGCCTGACTTGAGACTGAAAGCGAGAGAGAATTCCTCTAGAGAAAAGAGAGAATCTTTCATATCCTCGCAACAAAAGATGGAACGTTCGAAGAAAAAGCCGAAACCACACACCATCGCTGCAGTCAGCGTTAATTTTGACGGAGCCAGAAATGAATAAACAATTATCTTACCCATTATTAATATAACATTACAGATTCTTGGTGATTCATTACTAAAACTTCGCATCACACAAACTTCTCAGTACATTACCAGTATAGTTCAGATTCATCCCTCTGCAATTTTTGGTGTTTCCCAAAGTTAAAATTGCTCCTAAAATAAACTATATTAAGGAGGACGCGAAAAGGCTAATGATGGTGATCCCGAAATAAAACTTCGCAGATTTTTTTTGTATTTTTTCGTTAACATTGAATTTTTTCAGACAGCTTAAATCAGATTTCCGCATATCTTCAAATTAGTAATTGTTTTGTAGAAAAAATACAAATGAAAAAATATTGCAATACCATAGAAAACAAAACGAATAGATTAATTTTTACTATTTTTTTTTATTATTCTGCTACGTTGATTGTGAATAAATCCAGCTCTGTCAAAAGACACTAATTGCGATGAATAAAATCAAATAATTTACTCCATTCTATTAGAGGAAGACACTGATCGACCTATTTTCTTCATTGCCTGTCCAACAACCTCACAATTTAAGCTATCGACCATCCGAACGAAGTAATTACGCTAAAATTAAATCTTTCTTTCTTTTCTATGTGTGTAAAAAAGCTTTAACGAGTATAACTTATTGAGCAACATCATTCATTGTCCATCATTCTACCATTCAAATGAAACGAATTATTAAAAGAATTTTGCTATATTGTTTATTATAAACCAACGCCTTCCTCGCAGATCTTCCTTCCTGCAACAGTCTCAATCCTCACTTAGTTCTTCATGATTCCTTGATGAATTTCAATGATATTTTGTGGAAGAGTAAGTATTGGTGAATTGCTTCCTCTTGAACAATTGTTCAAATGCTGGGACGTTTTTATCGCTTAAGAGATATTACATGTATTAAGTCTCCTACTCTTATTGTTCCTCCTCTGTTTCTTCTTCTTTTTCTGTATGTAATGTTTCTTCAGGTCATTTACGTTCATGGCTCTCCGCGATATTCTACCTTCTGTTGAGTGATGAATTATTTCCAACCCTTTCACCAGGGTCTTAGCTGTGAGGGTAAGAGCTGGTGAAACTAAAGAATGTAGTTTGTATGAATACCTTCCGTGAAAATAATGATAAAGCAGTGAGAAAACTTGCGACGTTACGTCTGTGAGAATGGAGTTGTAGGGTTGGAAATAATTCGCCACTCACCAGAACGCGGAGACGGACTCCATCGTGACGGGAACATGAAAAATAAGGAAGCGCCTCCTCATATATGAGAGCAGTACTCCATTTTCGATCTGATCTGGCTCTTGTAAAGCTAGAGGATTGAAGGAGGAGAGCTACAAGGAACTGACCATTTTTCCAGCATCTTCAGCGATGGATCGTATGTACGAGTTCCACAAGACTGGGTAGAGTTTAAATCAAAATAGGCGCTGAAGACATGGAGCCACCCTGGGAAAACACCAGTTCATCGAGATAGGCGAAACTTCAGAGTCCACTCAATGATGATGGAACGTCACTAGTTTTGTTTTTGAGGCAGTGAATAAGACCAGCCGGGTTTCTCCCCACTAATCTGTTTGGAGCTAAGTCAGAAATCAGCAGCTAAGCTCTGGGAATCTAGTTTTGGAGGTGCACACATATACTGTAGTGTACCCTCATACATATTTACAAACGATCGGGGTATACTCTTAGGCAGAGCCTTTACGTAAAGTAAAAAAAAGGTTGGACCGAGAAGCGAACCTTGGGGAACGCCTAGGTTGGTCGCTTGGGCCATGGAGGACTGGACGTTAACAACTACCTTCAGGGACCTTCCAGTGATAGGTTGCTTGTACTGTAACCCTCTATGCCACACTTGTTGAAAGGCCTTTGAAATATCTAATGCAGTCTTGAGGTGTATTATTTGTATAGTACTCCGCTGATTCTGTGAATAATGATAGGATATCACTAGTGGAACGAGCCGATCGAAATCCGTACTGCTTTTCGCTCAAGAGGCTGTCCCTATTGACGTTATCAACAATCTTCTTGTTGATTATAGCTTCAATAGTTTTCTAATGTCACTCAGGTGGCTGGTGAGTCTATTCCGAGACATGGATGAGCGCTCATCCGCATTCTTAAAAACAGGACATGATCTTTACACTTTCCACAAACTTTGGAAGGATTTCTCCTTCAAGCAACGGTTAAATAATTTTGCTTAGATCGGAAATAACTGAGTTATTATTATTAAGGATAACCACTGAGATTTTAGCTGAGCCGGTAGCCTTCTAGGGTGAAGATTTTTCATGTTGCGAAACTTTCTGGGGCTGCGATAAAAATATTACTAAGAGTGTCCTCAGTGATACGGGTGAAGAGGGTGGTGTTTGTAAACTAACGTTTAGACAAAGATCATTGCGAAAAGCTTTGCCTTAAAAGCAAAAGAGAACATATACTACTTTGGTTCCAACCGAAGGCCGGATAAAAGTACTCTGATCGTAAATATTCTGAAATTAGTAGCACCCCACCAAAATATTTTTTATAAATTAAAATTTTTAATAAAAATTTTAATTGAGGACAAAGCTGCAAACGACTTTACAAATGTTCGGAATCTTGGATTAAAAAATGCGTTTTTTTCATTACAAATGAGCGTTAGTTTTCAAAGGATAAAAGAAGGAAGGAGAGAAAAAGAGGATAAATAAAAAGAAGAGGAGAGAAAATGATAGCAGGAGATACAGAGAAAAGAGACAGATAAAGGGAGGAGAGAAAATGATAAGAAAATAACGAAGAGAAAGAGGATAAAAGAGAGGGGTGAAATGATACTAACAAAAACAAAAAAAAAGCAAGAATCTTTCTTTTCCTTCTTTTTTTTTTTTGTTAGATTCACAGAGAAAAAAAATTTAAGAGAAACTATAGATTCTTTTAAATCATCTCTCTCTCTTTCTTTCTAGAAAGTACAGGCAACAGGTTTTTTATTCTTTCTTGACGCACCAAATTTACACTTGTTTAAAATTCTTTATAAAACTTCGAACGTTGTGATCAGATGCAATTTTTCCAATTAGATTTTACTTTAGAAATAATATAATCGATATAAAATTAATTAGTATGTATAGCATTTTATACAGGTAAAGTTTTTCACAGATGTTAGCTATTCCACAGAATGCACAGATGAATTTGCTGCTTTAAGAGATATTTAGATTTTTACTATTCCTCTTGCTTCCATCCCGAACTAGTGGAACACCGCAACTATGTGGCCTTTTCGTATTTTACCACAAACCGAAAGAGGAAGTCCCAAAAGAACAACTATCGGTGAAAGCAATACAGGCAAAAAGTTGCGAACAGCCATGATGGCTGACTTCTTGAAGTGACGTATCACATCAACAAAGAGGCAGACATGTAGATATCCTCACTTAAACAGTATTTACTATTCTGTTCAAGACAACTGACTTCTCGATGAGTAACACAATGAGCAATTAACAATATATATATATATATATAACGGAGAAAAATTATATATATATATATATATATATATATATATATATATATATATATATATATATATATATATAACGGAAAAAAGGAACCACATTTTTCTTCGAAAACAAATCGAAAAGTACTTGGGAAATAAAAGATTTTCACTGTTACAGTTAATTTTCTTGCATCATTTGATTGTAAAACACGGAAAAATATCCGTAAATATGAAGAAATTGTGCTAAAGATAGGCAGAAATAATGTCTGTAATTTATTTCATCAGACATGCCTAAATATATATCATTGTGTCTTTGGGTAGTAATCCCACTTTCATAAAAGTTTCGTTAAAATCGACTGTGAAGCTACTGCGGTTACTTTCCTTGTTTGCTGCCTGGTGATGTAATTTAATACGCGTTCATTTGGGTAGTAACCCTTCATTTATATACGTTCCATTAAATTATTAAATCACATGGTTTGGTAACCAACAAGCAAATAATTGCAGTACCTTTTCAGTTATTTAAAAAATGTATAAAGGTGGGATCTCTTAGCAAATATACAATCATTAAATTACATGACCTGGGAGGTAAATAAGGAGTAAATCGCAGTACTTGTGATCGTTTTTAATGAAGATATATATATATATATATATATATATATATATATATATATATATATATATATATATTGAACAATAAAAATATTAAAAAATTAAAAAAGTAAAATCTTCAAAAAATTAAAAAGTAAAATCTCAGACACACACACACACACATATATATATATATATATATATATATATATATATATATATATATATATATATATTGAATGATCAAAAATATCAAAATTAAAAAAGTTAAATCTTCAGACACACTGGGTTGTAGATTAATATTCTTTCGTTTTTATTATTATTATTATTTCATTTAGATTCCTCGACTAGTTTCGGCCAACATGCCCATCATCAGGAGAAGAAATATTTCTGCTTGCTGATAGCAGTGAACTACAGAAATGAATGTCTTAATGAAGAAAATGAACTTTTGTCTGTGGTTTTCATTTGTTTTTTTATTTTTTTATCTTTTTAACATGAATCTTTTAACATTCCTTGTGTTGGTCAAACAGTCTCTTTTAAGTTATTATTTGAGATACGAGCTGGATGGATCTATGCTTCTCTGAATTCCCCTGGTTAGTTTGACAGTTTTATTGGTTCCTGGAGAGGGTATGTGTCTCTGTTAAGTGTGTGTGTGTGTGTGTGTGTGTGTGTGTGTGTGTGTGTGTGTGTGTGTGTATTTGGTTCTTAGGGAGTGAGTGAGTATGATATGTGTAAGCGTGTATATTGCTGTGGGTGTGTGTTATCATTTGCCTCATTAGGGAGTCAGTGCGTATGATGTGTAAGTGTGTATGTTCGTTTGGGTGTGCGGTATAAGTGTGAGGCCTCAACGCCTGTAAGCATGTCTGTCTTGTCCTGGGTGAGAAATGTGGGTAGGTTTGTTTGTAAGGTTATATTAATACTATCTATATTGTTGAATTTATGGTTTAATAAATGGATAGTGTTTTTGTATTTTTTGTATCCACTTGTTTTCATGGAACTCTAAAATCTTTTATATTATTATCTGCTCTGAAATTTTCTATTTTCTCAATTATAGTAAATTTGGCATGGGTTTTGAAATCGTGTTTTTTTAAAGGAAATGTTGTTCTGAGGTAATAATTTTTTCATGGGGAGTTGACTTTGTCGATTACTGATAATGATAATTTATAATATATATATATATATATATATATATATATATATATATATATATATATATATATGTGTGTGTGTGTGTGTGTGTGTGTGTGTGTGTGTGTGTGTGTGTGTGTTTTTATATAGTGAAACTTGTATTTTGAAATAGATGCCTCATTTTTTATTTATTAAACAGTATACTTCGCCTATCGGCCTGCACAATCGAGAAATCCTATTAAAGACGTCTCCGATATGGATCGAACTTCCGTTCTGTTTACATCCGGATATATATATATATATATATATATATATATATATATATATATATATATATATATATATATATATATATATATATATATATATATAAGTATGAAAGTGTGTGTGTGTGTGTGTGTGTGTGTTTGACGTACATCACCGGTTCCAGTACAGGGAAGACAAGTTAACGTCGATCCTGGTAAATTTCAGAAATGACTGACCCTAATGGGGAATGCCAGGTACTGTGGGGTGTGGATGTGATTGAAATATATATAGAATTGAAGTCGGATTCGTTATATTAACTTGTGCGCAAAGGTATGAATCCATCTCTTGTCCCCAAGCTATGTGTTAATTAGTAGGACTTGTGTCAATAAATCATTATTATCTTCAAAAAGATTCTCACAATCTAAAAATATTTTCTGGCTTAAAATAATCTGCAAAGGGTTGATAAGCCATAAAAAATCACTCCATTAATATATATATATATGTATGTATGTGTGTGTGTGTGTGTGTGTGTGTGTGTGTGTGTGTGTGTGTGTGTGTGTGTGTGTATATTTATAACTAATAACCAAACATCAGAATTATTTTAAAAGAGCATCTTAGATCGGGCGGAGAGTTTCTCAGAAAAGTGTATTTGGTTCTCATGACATTGATTTTGCCGTTATTAAGTCCAGTTTATTTACTTTATATTTTGATCTGCGTAACGATGTCTATATATATATATAAGTTATTTTCTTGATTTCTCTTTTGAACATACAATTACTTTTCTTCCACTTTTCAAAAAATTTCCTTGTTATGTTTACTGGTCTTTAAAAGTTTTCTTTATTATTGTATATATTATTTCGAACAACACCTTCAACATCATAATCATTGTTATTATTGGCATATCATAAAAATTCAGAAATTTGAACTGATAACTTCTTCTTTTTCAATGCTATGTCTCTTCAAGACGTGGGCGATCTTGACCCTCCATAGATTTTTCTCTATTATCCGTGAATTGTCATTCCTTCTCGGGAAAGATAATGGAATTGCTTTCCATTGCCTTCCCCACAGTTTATAATTCAGCGATTTTCTTCTCGTAGTCTTGTTTTCATCCCCGGCTAGAGAATCTGTCTCTTCTGCTACCCTAGCTGGTAGCAGAAGATTCATGCTTCCCAAGAACATTTGACCGAAAGTGAACACGATATACTACGTCGGAATTTGAACTCACCGATTCTACTTCTAAGAATTTTAAATACTTCTGGGTTTTTATCTTTGACTCCCCAATGAGTCAGGATGTGACGCAAGATCAGTATGCTTTAACGTGGGGACCGCGTGTCTCCACTCGAGCCGCTGGTCAAAACTGGTTCTAGCTTGTCTAAGCTAGTCATAGCCAGTCATATTACCGCTGCGGAACAGAGTTACAGAACAAGTCCGAAGATTCTGCCTAGACAGCGGGGGAGAAGTCAGACACCGGCACGGAACAGATATTACAACAGCATCATCTTATCCTACGGGAAAATGTATCCTCTCCATTTTAAATACTTCTGTGGCTGGATTATTTATAAGAAATTTATTATAAAACATAAGAAAGATCGATACAAGATAGGTTACGTTAGGATAACTTTATCCTACACTATAAGATACTACAAAAGCAACATATTGTACTAATCATTTTAGTCATTCTTCTTAAGTAGCTTCATCAAATCCAGTCAGTCATATTAACGTCAGGAATGATGTCCAACAGAGATGTCTAAACTATTATCTGCTGTCTTACGGCAATATCACGTTGAAACAGCGGATTCCGTGCGATCACCGAGCCTGGTCAGTACCTAGGTGGATGACTGCTTGAGAATACCAGGTGCTGTAAACTCAGATATGCAATGTGGTTGGTCCTGATCTGTCATCCCATCTGCAGTCGTTATCTCACAGACGTGCTGTGGCCTCCCTCTGTCTTTTCTATAAGTACTTTCATGGTAACTGCTCAGACGAGCTAATTTCACTGGTTCCCAAACTGCATGAATTTAAGCGTCGGATGGGGTTGGCATCTCAGTCCCACCCTTTCACTGTCGAAACAGCTAAATGTAGAAATCTCTTCTACTCCAACAGCTTCTTATGTCACAGGTTCCATCAGTGGAACTCCCTTCCTATCACTTGCTTCCCTGATAGCTATAATTTTCAAATGTAATGTCAATCGACATCTTTTAGTGCCTTGGCCTTGATCTCTACCCTTCTATTTATCCTTTTCCCAAACACTCCTCTTTACTCTTACTCTCTCATATATATATATATATATATATATATACAAACATATATATTTAATAATAATAAGATCCAATTACATTATTATTATTATTATTATTATTATTATTATATAAATACATAGATAGATAATTTTATTAATTTATATATATATATATATATATATATATATATAAAGTCTAATTTCCTGAAAAGTATTTTAATAAAAGATTTTATAAATTTCAACCGAAAGTGAAGCTAATTGTTCGGTCAATGAACGCCAGTTGTTTCCTGTGTGGATACGGCTGATCTCACCATCACCATTATCATTTACTAAGGTAAGTCTGGTTCAGTTCTCCTTATTGTTATTCAGTCAGCTGTGACATGTCATGGTTGAGTATTTTGATAATTTTGCTGTAAAATATTTACAAAATAAAGAAAAGTCTACTCTATAGCCCCTAACCATCATTATTAAATCACAATCCTGAACTTTGTTTTATTTTTTTTTAAATAATGAAACTTTTTTTTCCACAGGAAGTATGGAATTAATGAAAAACGGAGTGATTATTTTGTTTAATTGTTTCTTCTAGGCTGTCAGGCTTTGTAAAGTAGGTGATGAGTATATGTTCCATCAAAGCTTGATCTGATCACTCATTGATTTTTCACCAGCCGTTGTGGATCTACCTTGTCACTGAATATTAGGGATGATAATACTGCAGCCGATTCTTCACCAGCCGCAAGGGACCCTAGCTTGCCGCTGAATCCGACGAGATATTGAAAAGGCGGACCTGCATTTAGGCAGGTACTTCATTCACTGCTACTGATTCTTCATCATGTGTAAAGGCCCCTACCTTGCCGTTAAATCCTAGATGGGACTTTGAAAAGGCAGGCCTATATTTGTGCAACCCCTTCATTCACTGCAGCCGATTCTTTACCAGCAGTAAAGGACTATACCTTGCCAGTAAATCAGACAGCCAGTCTTTCTAAAAATGTAAAAAAAAATAGGGACTAAAAATTTTATTTTGATTACTACCCGGGGACTGCGTGTTAGTATTACTATTAGTAAAAAAAATCTTCCTTAGCTGATCTCGGAATAAAAATTAATTTACTGAAATATATTAACTTCTTAGTTGATTTAAAAGAACTGTTCAGAAGGAAAATTCAATTTTAAAAAATAAACGCTGCTGAAATTAACACTTCTGCCTCACTTCTCAGTAGGCATGCCCCCCCACACACACACACCTACGCGTTTGAGAGGTTCGGGGTAGTAAGCACTGGTCCTTTCGATTATTATAGTTGATGATTGATAATATAACTTAGGTAGACAATATAGTAAAAAGTACAAAAAGAAAAAAACGTCGTGAGTTCCTGCATAGAACGCATCGCACCGGGCATGCAGATACATGATGTATATTATTAGTTGAAAAATGTAACGTCAATTTAAAAATAATTTTAAAAAAATATTGGAAGACCATAAACCAGTGCTGAAAAAGATGGAAGAGGCCACACCAAGTCCCAAAAAACTCTAACCCCAGGTCGGGTATTTCGGGGGTAAGACGCGCCGGCCCCGCCGAAAGGAGATACCGGGAAGGTACGTTTAGCATTTGTCTATCTTCTTACACACTTGAAATCCATTCACGCGCACGCCATTCCTTGAAAGGGACCATGAACATTCTTTCAGAGGGATAGCGAAAGATATGCTGTCAAGCATTTAATCGACCTTAATCACAATCTATGGTTCGCTTAACGTAGAAAGAACGATTTCTGTTTTTATTTATTTTATTATTACTTTTTATAATTGTCTTTGTGTATTGATTGGAAATATTTCCCTCTCTTTCTTTCCTTTTGCTTTTTTCACATACATTTTTAACTAATTTTATGTAAGAGTTTTTCATTTATCTGTAGATTAGTGGACAAATGAAAGACATACCTCTTTTAACTTAAATTGGTATGCAGATTTTGAAGCGTAGGATTTCTCCTACCAAGTGGTCCGTTTCCTTGCAGTTGACGAGTTGGCTCTTCTCCAGATCGTCACAAAGTAAAGTGAAGCGTGATATGTGGAACTAAGTGGTCCCCAGCAGCAGCAATGGACGCCAATTTATGACGGTAAAAGTCGCGTTAAGCGTCGTAAAAAATCTATTTGAAATCGATAATGTCCCTGACGAGCGAATACTGAAAGAGTATCAGATAAAGAAAATGTTGTCAGATTTTTGTTTTGATGGTGGCGAGCGTTTATTTATTTATTTCTGTATTTTTTTTTAATTCATGTCTTGTTTTTCAAAACGTAGAGAAAAAAATAGTTATAATATCCGTTTCAGATTGTCACCTATGCTTCCACATATATTACGGTGTGCGATGGAGGTTGTTAAAGCAAGCATTAATGTCAGCGTTGAGATCATCTATGCTTATCATCAGTTGATAATATTAGGATAGACTCAGTGATTATCAGACTACTTGCAAACAAACAAGTGTGAGTAATTGCAGTTATATGTTTTTGTGAGTTGCTATTAGCCACCACGCCAATGTCTTAAATCTTTTACAATTAGGAATTTATTTTTTAAATCACCATAGGATAAAAAATACATACAGTTTGATTTCCCGTCAAAGTATTTTATATAAACTGGATTATTATCTGTAGCTGTTCCAGCTTTGTCATGTTAACAGTTTTTACATTTATATTTTTATTCAATTTTCTTTGCCTTTTTTTCTCTTAATAAAATTAAAAATATGCTTTAATATGATTTTCTGTCGGAACACATCTTTAGAGCCAGGCCGAAAATGGAATACCGGTTCCGTATATGGTCAGGAGCTGCACACTCTTCACGTTCCACTGTGATATCATCCAAAAACGTCTTCGCGTTCTTGTGGATGACAAATTATTTTCAACCCTACAAACCCTTTCTCTCCCGCTGCTCTATCGTATTTCCGTGTAAAGTATCCTGACGAACTATATTCCTTAGTTCCACCAGCTCTAACCTTCATGACTAAGACCCACTATGCCACGCACATTGTAGCAAACCAATTTAATTGCCTTCATATTTCATTGTTGAAATGTTAGTACCACTTGAGTAGTTGATTCCCACAAACCGCTGCTTTGTGGAACCGACTTCCAAATGGATGCTTCCCCGATCTTGACCTGTTCAAGTCTTGGGTTAACCGTTATCTTTCCCACATATTACCATAAAATGTGCCTCTTACTTTGCCACCTTCTACCTCGAGTGGCTCTTGGACCTCATACAGAGTTAACAAAAATGTAAAAAAATAAATACCTCAGATATTTTCATGAATTTTCTTTATTTTATATATTCTAAAAGACGTATTTGGTTGTCTGTAGAGAAATAACATTTTCAAAATGTGATAGATTTTGTAGTTTTATTGAGTTTTATTGTGTTTTTTTTTATTTTTACCGAGTTTTTATATTTGCTTTTATAAAGTTGATATTTTATAAGCTAGACTAATCTGACACAATGCCACAAATAAGGCGCGTTTTATAAGAATCGTTCCGACTAGTAATAACCAATAAGACTTACTTTATTGGTTATCTAAACTGTAAAACTTGTGATTTTTACTTTCGTTATGTGCAAGATCTTTTGCCTTTTAACTAAATGTATCAATTTCCTCAGATATATGAAGGTAGGTCAATAAGTCGGTTACTTGATACATAACTATTAACTAAGTTTTGATTTGAAATTTTCGTTGTATAATTTTCTAACCAAATGATTAACATTCACTGCTGAAATAAGTGCATTGAACATAAAGGAGATTTTGTTGAAAAAAAGAATATTTTTTCTATAAAATGAATACGTTCTTCGTCCTTAGGCTACGGACTCATTGACTGACTTGCCTAAATACGCATTCACACACACACATATATATATATAGAGAGAGAAAAAAGACAGAATGTTGACAGAGTATCAAAAATACTTTTACAAACAATTTTGATTTGCCTCCATACCAACCTACGCAAGTGGTTGCTAAAAAGTTATCGAGTCGATCCTCTTCCCGACCAAATGATAAAACCTGTGTGAATTATTGTTCTTTGTTTTTGGCCGTGAGTAGAAAATTTCACAACAGCTTTATATATATATATATATATATATGTATATTGATAGATAGATAGATAGATAGATAGATAGATAGTTAATTATATATATATATATATATATATATATATATATATATATATATATATATATATATATATATATATATATATATATATAAGGCTGTTGTGAAATTTTCTATTTTTAACCAGAGGTACGTCGACAGAAGATTCAATGATCATAAAAAGATACTTAATAATTTGCACAAATTGGCACAATATAGGTTATCGACCAACTCCAGGAACAAAGAAATATTCGATGATAATAAATCTAGATACAACAAAGCGCTAGAACGCAGCAACCATAATGTGAAATTGAGGTAATAATGACGAAGATGAAAATAAGCTAAAACAACTCAAATAGAATATAATATGGTTCAAACCCGCCATACCACAGTAATGTCAAAACTAATGTAGGTAAAATTTTCCTGAATTTAATTCACAAATAATTTGATCACTCTTCAACTCCAAAAAAGATTTTCAACAAAAATAATATTAAGGTATTTTAGCTGTACAAAAAGAATTCAGACGATGATGTTAAATATTACTGCAATAGAACTGCTGGAAATCTCGTTTTTACCACCACGAAATCACACTGAGCAATATCAAGTACAAAAACTGCACAACACTTTCAAAGTATGTTTGGTGATTAAAAAACAATAAGAATCCAACATTTAGCTGGAAAATAATTGCGTAAGCTACTCCATACAATGGAAAAGGAAACAGGTGTGACTTGTGTTTGTTGGCTCTTGATATATATATATATATATATATATATATATATATATATATATATATATATATATATATATATATATATATATATATATGAGATATTTGGGCTGAAATCCCTCTTGTATACAAGTTTCATTAAAAAATGACTGACAAAGTACTGCGGTTAAGTTTTTTGAAATATATTAACTGTTAACAAGAAATAATTTGTTGTATGTATATAGAAGGCTTATTAATAAAAACAAAAAAAAACGATACTCAATAATATCAGCTATGAATATGGAAACAATATAGAATTTTGAAGGACTGGTCGTGTGTGGCGTAATCCGATGAAGCACGGTTCTATTTGTTTCGGTATGATGATAAGGTTCGGATATGGCGCAGATTTAATGAGGTCAGCGTACTGCAAGTTTTTGTCGGATTCTTAATATTGCGTGGCCTATTCATTTAGTATGAGTTCAGTTCATTGTTCCGCCTAAATATGTCATCGACAGGTTTCCTGTTACGGTTCACTACTTTGTGACGATTTGAATCTGCTCAAGGACGCTATGCACCTAAACAACTATGGATTGCTCCAGCACGATAATGCAATATATCATTAGACTCAAGTTGAGCAGAATTGGGCCAAGGAAACTTCCGGTTAATTGTGCGGTTACAAATATTAGTTGTGCAGAGGAATATTCAAAATGAATATGCTATCAATATATCAAAATGATAGATTTAGTATATCGAAATATCTCTCTAGAGCTCGACCGGCTCATTATGGAATTGATATCACGTTAAGTTGCTGGACTACGCGACGCCAGAGATGATTTGACACGATACTCGGCACTTATCCCATTATTTTTTCACGCCAATATATAGGTATGTATATATTTGCTAATTTTCAATTAGTTTGGCCAAATACTGGCTGAGGTTAGAACCCTCTAACTATAGACTGTATTAATCTTGAATGAAAATTAGCTGGATATTCGTCATTTGATGCTCTTTTATTTCCTTAAAGGAAAAATGCTGTACAAAGAACAAAAAAGATATGTGCCGTTTATAGAGATGGTGCCATAAATGAGGGGTGCTAAGTTCAGAAGTAGAAATTCGATTTGTAAAAATGAGAACCTTTCGGCAGACCATATCAAAACAAATATTAAAAATAATCCCGGTCACCGACACAGAATTACGCAGAGTTACTTCACATATCTTATATGAACGTTGTATGGCATTTGAAAATACTTGGATCCATGAATAGCTACGATGTTTGAATGTCTCGAGATTTAACGGAAAACTATATAACAGGCTGTATTCACATTTCAAACACAAAAATTTATGCTGAATCTGCAAAGCAACATATTTGTAAAAGAACGATCACAAGCGATGAAAATTGAACTGTTTATAACAATGCGGAGTGAAAAGGTTCCTGGGAAAAACAAAATCAGCCTGTATTCTTCCGAAGAAGGTGATCCTGGATATTTGGTTAGATTGAAAGGAATTGTTTATTACGAGCTCTTTCCGTAAAATGATATGTTGAGATCAGATAATTACTGTTTCCAGTTGCACCTATTTAGGACAGAAATCGATGAAAAGCTCTCGGAATTGGCCAATCGGAAGGGTGTCGTCTTCCACCAGGTCAACACCAGACCTCACCTCTCTTTGCAGACCCAGCATAAATTGGTGCGCTTTGGTTGGTATGTCCTACGACACCCACCATACTCACCTAACTTTGCACCTTGCACTTTACAACACCCACCATACTCACCTAACTTTGCACTCATTTAGGTTGAACATTCTTCTAACAGATCCTGTGCCTCCTCACTTAAACTCGTCATATCCGATGCTAACCAGAATTGTTCTCTTTCAACCTACGCATTGAATTCTCTCTCTCTCTCTCTCTCTCTCTCTCTCTCTCTCTCTCTCTCTCTCTCTCTCTCTCTTTCACACACACACACACACGTTTTTAAGTGTTTAAAATGTCCGAAACTATTGTTGTTTATACTCGGATCTATTAAAATAGATTAATTCGGCATTTTTAATAAAAGTCGACATCAAAATCTACATAAATCCTGGATGAGGACCTTTTTCTTTAAAACTTCAATAACTCCTAGTTTGTGGCCATATCACGTTGAAACAGTGCTTCTCATACGGTCACCAAAGTTAAGTTTTGCTGGTTTGATTTTGTTTAGCGGCGCTATGGGTTATTTAATGCCGAAATCTAAATATGTCTTCAACTAAAGATAAAATGTATTATTGGCCATTTTGTTATAAAATTTATTCTTTGTATTTCTGCTTTTAAAATATATTCTTCGAAATTCTACTATAAATATGTATCGTCGGTAAAAAAAAAAATTATATTGAAATATATTAGTGGTATTTTTTACTATAAAAATGTATTTTTATACATTCATATTGCTTAGGTGTTTACTACTTTCCGATAGCTGGGGTCCTAACAGGTACACCACCCCCAGAAATTGAGTAACGTCGAGCCTGATCAGTACCCAGATGGGTGACCGCTTGCAAATAACAAAGGGATAAGCCTGGATGTATGGATGGTATAATGGATAACGGTTCGGATTGAAAATGTGAAAACTGAGTTCCAATTCCAGTTGGGTTCGTTATATTCACTTATGCACACAGAACCTTGGTAAATGTATATATCCATCCCTTATTTTTTACAGCTATAGGTTAATTAATAAAACTTGTATCAATAAATCATTTTATCTCAAAAAATTCTTACAATCTTAAATATTTTCTGGCTTTAATTACCTTGCAAACGGTTGATAAGCTAAACATGCATACTTGCATCATAAATTCAGTTTTAATGAAAGCCAACATACAATTAATTACATTTTGGTTGCCATCTACTTCCTGGTATTTTCCACCAAAAGGAATTATCAGCGACAAGAATATAATAATGCATACTTGTAGTTAGTTTACTTATCCAAGACATTCTTAATTGTTGATATACGTATTATCCTCAGAGTATTTATGAAATAGGTCTGTTAGCTAGAGTAGGTGTATGGCCTGTAGGACTCAGCAAAATATTAGTGATATAACCAGGTTAGCCTCGATCTGGGATCTTGTTGTAATCCAACTGAATGCAGTTGTTTCTCCATATAGCTAAATTAGATTGATTTTCATGACAATATAAAACATTTCAAGAGATTCGATATCTGGCAAGAAAAGCAAGATTGGAAATATTCCTTATATTAACAAAATCAAATACAAAATGTTGGACGTGAGAGAATCGCTAAGTAAATGTTATATTCTGTGTAGAGTGATTGCTCTTTATTGCATTGTCGAGGACGATGCGATTTTTGGCACAGTTTATAAATTTCTTCTACAAATGTTTTGATTATATATTTAGAGCTCTCGCTAAACTAGTCCATTACTCGTATCTTTTGCCAACTATTTTTTTAGCTTCATTGCAATTAGTGATACAAACTATCATTATCAGAACCGTATATACTACTATGTCAGGTGAAACGAAGGTAATATTTCTACCTTTTAGCATCATATGATATAACATACTGAAGTGCTTTCACTACAAAATACACCAAACAATGATATTTTCCGAATAATCAATCTTTCTTACGAAACTTTTTTCATTTCTGCCTTATAGTCTATTTCTTTTTTCAATATATATATATATATATATATATATATATATATATATATATATATATATATTAATTTATTCGCTTATCTGTGTATGCACGCTAAACGCTAACGGGCGCATATACAATTATTTGGTTTATATCCACACTTATATATTCTTCAGTTTATACATATCAATGTGTGTATGCGTGTGCATGTTTGTGTGTTGATAGAGAGAAAGGATATGACAGAAAGAAAAAAAGAACGTGCTTCGTGCCTAAACCAATAATAAGTTCATTTCTGGAACCAGTTGTCCAAATACAATCCATATTGAAAACGCTTATTTTCAAAACATTCAGGTTACTTCTCTTATCTGCGTATCGTAGAATCTGTAATACTCAAGTGGTATAAATTACGTCTATGCTAATCCAACTACTCTATGTATTTCAATCTGTTTCTATCTATCTATCTATCTATCTATCAATCTCTCTCTCTCTCTCTCTATATATATATATATATATATATATATATATATATATATATATATATATATATATACAAGTATATGATAGGTATATATGGAATGAATTCCAATAACCAACAAATATTTATTTTACATTCAACATCATCACTTGATAAGACACCGAGGGTGTTGAAACAAAATGGTTATTTTTGTAGTTTTTTTATAACATATTTATATTTATAAATTTTTTAAATAAACAATTATATATATATATATATATATATATATATATATATTCTTATCTATCTCATTATATTCTCATTTATCTATCTATCTATCTCAGTTTTTTCATATCTATATATTTATATACCTATCTATCTTCCAAAGGGAATCTGTTATACCAATCTTTTTTACACAATTCTACACTTTTTATCTATGTCGCTTCTCTGTCTCTTTCTCTCTTTAATCCTATCATTCTGGTCTCTTTTTTTAAGGTTCCTTACTTTTCCATTGTTCCCTCTCTCTCGTTTTCTCACTCTCCCGCTTTCTCTCTCTCTCTCTCTCTCTCTCTCTCTCATTTTCTCATTTATCTAGGTATCTCTCAGTGTCACTTTTTGCAAACAACCCTTCAAGCCCATTTATAATATATGGTAACCGTGAATTGAGCTAAGAAAGTCCAGATGATGGATATATCTTTCTATTCCCACACAAAAATGGTTCGCCTTCATAGTGTGTGTATATAAATATATATATATATATATATATATATATATATATATATATGTGTGTGTGTGTGTGTGTGTGTGTGTGTGTGTGTGTGTGTGCAAGAAGTAGTTAAAAGTTAACAAATATCAAAAAGAGACAAAATTATAATCAAGTAATAATTGGTGAATTTTAGTTTTCAAATATAGCCATTTCATTATTCTGTTGACGTCTCTGTTGTTTAATAATAATCCTATAATTTTTCTAGTTTAGTTTTCTGCCCTGCCATTACCTCGGATAAATAATGGAACATTCTGTTTTGATGACATTCGGAAAATATATATAAGAGAAGCTATTTGGTTTTAGGAAAAACAGAACTTTCGTAAAGAAAGAAAGAAACAAATAAAGGAACAAAGGGAAGATGTGAAATGAAGTACATTTTGTCAATCTTCTATTATTTTTTTTTTTTTTTTATTTGT
>CAHIKZ030000668.1:4062500-4152500 GCA_903632075.3 Acanthosepion pharaonis | reverse complement strand
TTTTAGACTCCCTTAATTCAAGCCTTCTCAAAGATCTGAGCGCTGGTCAAACGTGGTTGCTTCGCTATAACACGCTTTAGTTTACGTTCATCTCGAGGAAGAAAGTTCTTAAAACCTTTTCCTTTGTTTCGTGTTCTCAACTTACTTAATTTTCGACAGCCTTCTTTATCGTTCGATGATATCTGAAAAGCTTCTTTGATATCTCCAATGTGGATCTTCCCTCACTCAATAACTTGTTTATTTTCTGTTTTTCAATTGTTAGACCCTTCCCTTTACCCATGATTCAACATATATTATGGACAAAAAGAAAAATAGTTTTTATTACATTTCAGAGTTTTTAAGCCAATAGTAGTTTAATCTGCATAATAACAAGTCGGTGCACATTTGTAAATTCCAGATATTTCAAAAAGTAACCTTTAAAATGGTGGCAAATTTAATTAGATATTTTACTAAGGGTGGAAATGGACGAGTTTAAATAACTTCAGAAAGGCTGTAGTAGTGTACCCTGGGCAATAACCCCACGGACGAGGAAAAACTAGAGGCAGCAGAAATGTAGTTCTTCATAAGAAAACTGAAAATACCCTGGACGAAGCGAATAAGCAACAAGGAAATCTTCAAGAAAAGGGCAACAGAAAGAACACTTAGAATCAAAACCAGGAAGAGACATCTGGAATTCCTTGGATACATAAAGAGGAAGAAGGGATTAGAAGACTTAACCCTCAAGGGTTATATTGAAGGCAAGAGAGATGGGGGGGACTTCAAGTCACTGACCTGACGAACTTGTGTGAGTGAATGGCGAAAAGGTGGAATGAGTGCCTTAAAAAAAGGGAGAAAAACTGCTAAGAGCCACAAGGGATATGTCCTGAAGGGATGTGTCAATAGGATTCATGGTCCTGACATGGCATCTCGGTTCGAATCAGTTTCCCACTGCAGCTATAACGTAGTTTCCCTTTGCCTCTTCTATAAATATTATTTCCGCAACGGTACTTTTATTTCAGGTTTAAAACAGTACTAGATTGGCCGATAGGTCTCATAATGTCATTCTTTTAAAGTAGTTAATATAAATTCTATGCTAATTGTTTCTTCTCTCACGCTTTTCACTTTTAGAACTCTTATCTGCTTTCCTGTCAACTACGATCATCAAATGTTTAAATGCAATTTTCTGTTTCCTCGAACCCTGTTCTTTTGTCCTCTTCTATGTTTTTTCCATTCAGTAATCCCTTGCATCCCAGTGGCTTTATTGCCTTGCTTAGGATAAAATGAGTAAAAAAATGCCTACCTAATTAAAGTATTCCTATCTGATTGAACTAAAACGTGTTAAATTGGAAAATAAAATTATAACATTACTGTTTATATGAGGCCCAATATAATTCCCGAAATCAGTTTTCTCATGTTTCGTCATTAAAATACTAATTCATATACTATTTCTGTTCCTAATAACCTGTAATTTCAATACAAAGTAAATTTGTTACTGTTTTATTTCTACAGATTCTTCGTGAAGCACAGTACCGCAAATATGCAAATTGATGCTTCTGTATTTTCAATTTCACTCGATTTTTAAGGCGCATTTCACACTGGCACAGCGAAAGTGACTTCCAAAATCTAAGCAATGTATGAAGAAACTGGAAACATTAGTGAACTGTGACGTAATATCAGTCCTCCTATACGTCAGTGAATGCTGGATAATCTTCGTACAGAACTGTGACGTAATATCAGTCCTCCAATACGTCAGTGAATGCTGGATAATCTTCGTACAGAACTGAGACTTAATATCAGTCCTCCTATACGGCAGTGAATGCTGGATAATCTTCGTACAGATGAAGAAGGAACCTGAGGCTATAAAAATGTGGTTCTACTGAAGGATTCTAAGAATGTCATGGAATGAACATGTGAGCAACGATTAAATTTTAGAGTAAATGGAAACAAGAGGACATAATTCTTAAACTCTTTCACCCCAAGCATGAAAATAAACCCACTAATATGCAAGGGATTATTGAGTATGAGAGAATACATTATTAAGGAGAGAGATCAACACAAGAACAGGAATTAAGAAGACAGAAGATAACAATTGATATTATATATATGATATGGTTGTAAACCTTATGGATTGTAAGAACTTTTTGCAAATAAATATTGCATTAATCATTTTATTTTTTAGAATAAGGAGGATATTTTTCTAGATGCAAATTCTATTATTACACCAATAACTAGGGGGAGAAGATGCATTCATATCTTTCCCAATGATATTTACGAGTAAGTAAACGTAACGAACCCAACTGGAATTCGAACTCGACAACGAATTCTCATCCTGGGCCGTTATCCCGCATATCCCCGTAAATCGTAAGACCACCATCCAAATAAGTCACTTCCTAGCTCTTTGAAACGAAAGGAACTTATTTATTAAGGTACTAAGTATTGATTCCAGTAGCGTGACTTTATTCAAACCCTATATACAAAAGAAGTTTCTTTGCTACTATCATTAAAGTTTCCTAAATGTTTAGCCATAAAATAAACGAAAGTTTCTATTTGCTACGGAGCATTAACTGTGTTGGTAAATATTTGACTTGTGTAAATGGAAAACGAGGAAATTCTTACTGTTTTGCTAATGATGTTACAATGTTTGTCTGCTAGTGAAAAGTTGCTAACACTTCTGTGAGACAGATAGAGAGAGAGGGAATGAAGTGAGACTTAAATGTTGCTCATCGAGAAATGTGACAGCTTCTTTCCAAGTCATTAATCGTGGAATGGCCGTCACAAATTCTCTATCATTTCGCACAGTCTCTCTTTCTTTAGATCTCTAAAGTTTTTAACATTATCACTCTCATTTGTACTCACCTGATATATATATATATATATATATATATATATATATATATATATATGGACAAGGTCCGACAATTTATTTATTAGACATTTTTTATGTTTAACGTTGTTATTTATAGATACAAGTATTTAAGCAAATGCTCTGTTTATGATAAACAGTATTAAATAACATTTACCGGCCTGAATGTCCGAAATTTTCATAGAAAATATTCGTTCTTTGACAAGTTCGAACCTGCATCCTATACGGAACCGTCATTTACGCTGACGTGCCTAACCTCTTGGTCGAATTTACTGCTTATAAACTTCAATCTTCCATGAATCTCGTACATTCATAACTGCTCTGGCGTATCAAAAGTAAACAAATGACATCATATATTGAGGTTCTACCGAAAGGTTCTTTGTGGCCTAGAGGTTAGGCACGTCAGCGTAAATGACGGTTCCGTATAGGATGCAGGTTCAAATCCTGTCAAAGAACGAATATTTTCTATGAAAATTTCTCGGACATTCAGGCCGGTAAATGTTATTTAATACTGTTTATCATAAACAGAGCATTTGCTTAAATACTTGTATCTATAAATAACAACGTTAAACATAAAAAATGTCTTTAATATATATATATATATATATATATACTTCTTAAAAACCTCATATGTATTGGATACCCGTGTTTGAGTAGATATCGTATTTTGACAGTTTAAAAAACAGCATGCCTCGGGACAGGACCCTTGCCTGAATTTTTGGTGGAGTTGCACATTTTCTTTAGCCTATCAATCTATAGATCGATAGGTCAATTAGCATTAATTACACTGTTTCAAAAAACGGGGATCTCTTCAACTTATTAATATAACGTTTATATTAACAAGAAATGTAGTTGTATTACGAATATATGCATTAAGTATGACATATATATATATATATATATATATATATATATATATATATATATGTTCAAGTAAACAAATATATATATATATATATATATATATATATATATATATATTTGTTTACTTGAACAGCAAACTCTCTCTTATACAAGTTTTAATAAAACGGCTGGCAAGGTACTGCGGTTGAGTTTTTATTTAATTTTTCGTGTGTTCTTATAGTATCTTTTATACAAGTCATTTTCATACAAGTTTCATTAAAATAGTTTTTAATGATGCTTGCATATATATATATATATATATATATATATATATATATATATATATACTCCCCGGACCACATATCTTCAAGTCTAGTGTTAATCGTTTCCTTTCTCACACATCTTTATAAACTACGCACGCTTGTTTTTTCTTACTCTTACCGCTCACACACCAACCTCCTTCAATAACTCTCTACCTTGAGTGGCTCTTTGACATTGAATAGGTGAATACTAGTAAAAGAAAATAACGTCTATACTACCTTGGCTTAGGAGAGTAATAAGAACCATTATGATTTCTTAACAGTTCTTGAAAATGCAATGCAACATATATTTATATGGTACTCACTAAACTTTCCACTGAGACTGAATACTTTGCGAGACCAGCATGATGAGTGCGAGACCAACACACGAGGGCACTCATATGTCATTTTATACGTGCGCTGACTTATCACACGGTACATTAATGGATAGCGACTAGGATTGAGAAATTGGAGTGTCAAGGTCGAATTCTAGTCGAATCCATTACATTCACTTACGTGGTAATACCATTGGAAACGGTATGAATCCTTTTCTTCTCTCCCCGGCTACGGGTAAATAGCAGGTCAGACCAGGTTCTATAGTCTTGGATGGCAACTACTGCAGAAAGAAATGGAAAGTTACTGTGAGAAAAAAATCCGCCTCGTCAGTCATGTATCGAAAGATACATGATCGCCTAAGTGTGTATCACGCATGGCACATAACTGAACTTATCGTTAACCACTAGAGCCACGTATTGGAACTAGATGTTTAAGTGGTGGAGAGCATTGTCAGGTAAAGTATAATGTACTAACTTTTATGTTAATTATTTAACACACCTATAATCATTAGACAATTTAAGGATTTAAAAATAACGTAAGAAATACAAATATATATTTTTATGTGTGTATAGTGGTAGAGGAAATGAAGAACTCCAATCCAATCGTTTACAGATTTCATCCAGTCCAGCAACTCGTCACACATTCCTTCCTGTTCTTTTCTATTCTTGATAACAATCATTAAGAGATTACACGTGCGTTTATTTGATATTAATCATGTATCCTCCAAAAGAATATCTCTCAGAGTAAGTCGAGATTCTGCCTCATTCTCTTTCTCTTTCTAAAATTTGGAATTTCTTTCCTTCTTATATTTTCCTGCTTGGGAAATTGTTCTATGTGGAAATTCTCGTTACTTCAAATCAACAGTGAAATAGGAAAATTGAAACCGCACCAAACCGATTGTCACTGCCTTTTAAGAAGCTGGTGCTTTACTCGTAATCTTTGCAATATATGAGCGGCTTAAATCTCTTCATAAATACTTGAACGTTACACCTGACCAGGTAGGAAACGGCTATTATCAAATTTCATCAATGAGATTATATGAAATATATATTTGCAGAACTCTAAATAAATTTCAAAATCGCACAGGAGGATTTAATTAATGAAAATTAATATTCCGTGTAAGATTATTCTTTAAAGCAAAATCGCCAACGAACGAGAAGAAAAATAAACTGTAAACCGGAAGAGAAGGGGTTTTGCTTCGAATCATTTAGACCTGTGCAATATTTGCAAAACGTAAAAATACTTTTTGTGTATAAAATTAACAAATTTGTTTTTATTCATTTTCGTTTTTCACTAAATTATCTTTTAAAAATTTTATCCACTTTTCTTTTTCATTTGATTCTTCAATTTCGCAGGCATATTTCACCCCATTATGCTCAAAACTAAATACAAAAGGAAAAACGAACATTCTCTTATTCTGCAAATAATCCATATATATATATATATATATATATATATATATATATATATATATATATATATATATATATATATATATTATATGTGTGTATATATATATAAGTATGTATGTATGTATATATACGCATGATATACTTATCGGTTCCCAAGAAAAATAACATTATCATGATATCATAAAAATTCGTCTCATTAGAACATATTAAATTTCAAACATTGCTGATAACATTTGAATAGTCGCATTAGTTTAGAATTTCAGTTCTTACATTCGCAATTCGGTTGGAGTCAAATTTTAAAAACACAACCAATCAAATTACTGAATTTTATCATATATAAATTGTAATTCAAATGTAAGTAAAATGCGCTTTCTCACATATACCTTCCAGAAGTACCTTACATATAATGGTGTGACATTTGCTAGATGAAGGCTCCATTACCACTAATGTTTTTCTATTATGTGGGAGGTATTTCCGAGGTGTTGCTTAGGCTTGGTCCACAATCAGTGATCTTTTTTTTCTATGTGCTTCTGTGTTTCTTCAGAGAGTGAGTGATCATGGCTTTCCACAAGTTCCTATTCTTTTGCAACTCTTAAAATGTTTATCTTTTTATTCTTCCTCCAGTTCATGGTGTGCCTCCATTTATACAAGCCCGTTAAATAGGCTACTCGCTATTTCCCCTGTCTTTCTTGCCTTCGATATGTCCTGCGAGTGTTTTATTTTCCAAGACTTCCTTCCTCATTATACTTCCCAGAAACTTCAACTGTATAAGAGTCCTATTTGTTTCCGTTTTTCTTAAAACTTACACGTTGCTTGCATGCGCCATCCATGGTATTCTCGTCATCTTTCTATAGATTATATATCTTTGCCTCAAGTTTCTTCTTCGTCTGTGAGAACATTGTCCAGCATTTTTGTCATACAGGGAGATCGATATTACATGGCAGTTCAACTCTCTTTTCTTTGTTTCAAAGGAAATGTTCCTGTTTCTTAATAGTTTGCTTACTTTTTGTAAGTCAATTTTTTCTATTGCAATACGCCTTCGGATTTCCGTACCACATTTTCATATACCAGGTGTAACAGCAAGATTGTCCCAATCTTTTTAACAGCAAAATTGTCTAATTGTTAGATTAAGCTTTGAAACGTTGGATCTTAGAAATAGTTAAAGATATCTTACTGGAATTCTTCGAGGTTTTTATAAAACTATTGGACTCTATTTTGAACAATAAGAATGCATTTAGCTCTAAGTTGAAACGATGATCCGTCTTGCTGTTGTGACCTCCTGATCCAGTTTTCCTCTCTACTGTTCCCTATTTTTTAAACTTATTCACCGTTCTCTTGGTGGTTCTTGAGTGAACTTTGAAGACGGAAGCCAGAGTATGAATGTTGGTACCATTACTGAAGCCCTGAATGATCTTTTTCCTCTTACCATTGATCATTTAGGAAGACATAGTGGGGCTGACACAAAACGATTTTAACCTGTTCTCTTTCGAGCTGAATAATTCAAAGGATTTCTCAGTGATTCTTACGACAAATGGTGTGAAGATGACTAACCGTCTTCTCTGAAAACCTGGAAAAAAGAAACTCAGTTAGTTTAGTGTTTTTGTTTTTGTTTTATTTTTTTTTTTTTTTTTTAGATATTTAACATTTTGTGGGATGGACAATTATCCCATACTGTTACACGATTTGGACAATTTTGCTGTTACAGCCGGTAAATCGAGTTTTTTTTTCCTAGCAGTTCAAACAGATCCTTGTGCCTACCTTAACAAATGCTGTAATCGATGAAACATGCTGTTGAAGAACTCTCAGTTATCTCAGTCGGCAAACAGTCTTTAGCTGGACAAAATCGATTAATTTATTGACAGATAAAATTATGTATTTTGATCTATCACGTCCCACATGGCTCATAAATGAATAAGTATAGTTGTAAATTGGATTAACAGCTTTCTTCAAATTCTTCCCAGGTCCAATTGTAAAATGATGAACTTAGTTGTTCGTATAAAGGTGCAAATTACAAGGATTCATTTCAGTGTTACCAGTCCTGACCTGGTAATTAGACTTCAGTCACTTTCCCCAGCGTCTTTACACAGCTTCCCTTTGCCACTTCTATGAATATTCTCACGGTAATTGTTACTCTGAGCTTTCCTAGTTGGTACCCCAGATTCATGAATTTAAACGCAGTACCAGATTGGTAGCTAGGTCTCATAATTTCACTGTCAAAATTTCTAGATGTAAATGTAAGTTTTATGCTAATTGTTTCTTCTCTCGCATTGCTTGCTTGTGAAAATCTCTTACCGCTTCATGCTTTCCTATCGTCCACGATCTTCAAATATTTAAATGCAGCTTTATTTTATTGCCCTGTCTCTTGTCACTGACATTTTCACAGTTTATTTCATTCTCAGTAACTCGTTACGTTTTAGAGTCTTTAACGCCTTGCCTGGGGTGAAATTAATTAAAAAAGAAGATTTAAAAAAATTATTTTTTAAATGTTATATATATTAAAATAAGATGGTCTTAAACTCATTAATTACATTTTATCTATGGCCACATGAGCCTCTTTCTTAAATGTGCTTTTGAGAATCTCTTTTTATTTGTTAACGAGAGTTCCTGGTTTGATATTTCTTTCTTTCGATTTCGTAAGGATCGAAATATTTGTAAAGCATCGATAATAGTAATTTTTTTCAATAATTTTGGTAAAGATTTCCCCTTTTTGTCAGTTTAAAATATATACCTTTGAAATTTAATTTAAACTATGAGAAAGTGTAAGATCTTATATCAAAGTAAAATTATTTTTCATTAATTAACAAAATATATTTTCAAAATTTACGAAAAGGTTTTTAAAATTAATAAAATTATTTTCATTGATATTTATCAAAACGTATTAAATATTAATTACCATCTAGATAAGTATATGTAAGGCTAAATCATTTGGGCAACTCAAATTCCTAGAACTTTTGAAAATTACCCTATATACTAAGGTAATATTTTCTAAATATTATAGATAAATATCAAACATTACGAAAATATGAACAAGTTTAGATGCTTAAAAATTAAAATAAGAAAAATCAAGATAAATACATAAGCAGTAACATATTGACAATTTACTTTTAAAATTTTTATTACTACACATTATTTCTAAAATTCAGATTTAATAACATAATATTGTAAATCTGGTATCATATCTTACTAATTGAAAAACTGCAGCTGTTAAGCTCTATAGCAATTCACTTATTATGTATAGAAGTGATAGTATAATTATCTGTAGATAAATAACAAATAAATAAAAAGAAAGTACTCTGTAATAATTACACCAACTACATTTATAATTTAAAATTAGTTTTATTAATCCCTAATCAGCACTAATCTAGTGATGACTGATTTCTGAACATACATGCTGACAACTTAGACCATTTATTTGTTTGTAATAAAATGCATAAATGTTGAAGATGGGAGAGGAAAAGAAAAGAGAAATAATTTTTTAAATAAAATGATGATGATGCTTATGAAATACTGACATGTTCATTTTGGAAAAGTTTCTATTTCAGTATAAAAATATCTAATATTTTTTATTGTATTTTTTCAAACACAAAGGTATCATGATTTTTCATTTCTTTCCTCTTTTAAAGTCGCTATAATCTTTTATATTTTTTCGTAACGAATAGAAAAATCAACGGAATTGGATCATTGTCATTGGAGCTGGCCCGAATGCAACTCCGACATTATAAAGTTGCAATTTAGACTGAAAATTGTTTCATTATTCGGATTAGAGAGTTTTAACTGTTTTGCCCTAATGTAAATTTGGCTACTGTGTTCTGTTTTTGCTATGGCATTGTATCAAACACACCCATAAACAGATATTCTATCGTATATTTGTATTAATATTTGAAAACTGGGATCATCATTAACATCATTAATCACTTGTTGGGTGTATATCTAATGACACATATCCTTCAAATCAATTTATTCGAAGTTTTCTTCAGGTCTTTTGTCCTTCTTCCTGACTCATTGCAATTTTGCGTTTCAGATGTGCATGAGTTCAGAAAGACAATAGACGGATAGCCATTTTGTTGCCACTGCACAGCTAGATAAAGTATTTAAAGCACTCTCTACTCATTGCATTTTCCTCCACTCTTTACGTAAGTCATGGATTTTTCTCTTTATCTCTCATTACACACACACACACACACATACACACGTATATATATATATATATATATATATATATATATATATATATATATATATATATAGAGAGAGAGAGAGAGAGAGAGTTTTATGGTAAAAGTGATCAATATCCTGGATAAATATAAGACTGTAAACTGATGTCAAAACCGACAGCATTATTTTATGCTTAATCTCAGTATTCAGGCCTGAAGATTTCGTTTAAACATGAAACAGACTGCCCCCACTTGGTGTTGACCTCAGTGACCACTTAAATATAAATATATATATATATATATATATATATATATATATATATATATATATTAACTAATGTACAAAAACTTAGATACGGCAATAGTTCGCCTTCCATTGTAAAAATGAGCTATCTGCGACGGGTGTCTATGTGCGCCATAATAGGTTAAGAATTCGTATACATATAGCAGTGTGGCAGTCATATAAAACAAACAGGACTTAAAATTGTTTGATAAAAGAATGAAAGTTGTGGACAAAATGATATGGGCGGCAACTGTTCGTTAAGTTAAAATAATATTTTATGTTACTACTTCTTGTTAAATTGATAAAAATATTTTCTTAAGAATGATATTTGCTTACCTCATCATATTTTTCGGGGCATTCTATATATATTAGAAAGAAAGAAAGAAAGAAAGAAAGAAAGAAAGAAAGAAAGAAAAAAATTCAGATTTCGGTACTCAGCAGCAATGTGGGCATTTTTCAGCAGAAATACGCTGACGTCACTGCGATAATCTTTATAGATCTTTCTGGAAAGAATTCGACGACCTGTTCCAGATAATCCAGTTGTTTCAGCATCCTACGTTGGTTCAAATGAATGCCGAGACATCGATGATCAAAAGGAGAATGAAAGAATTACGTGCTATGAATCAATTTTTCCTATTTGGAATTGTAAAAACGAGTTCAGCTTTAGTAATGCCGAAATATCATTTTAGTATTAGAAACAGTACGATCCTGGTAATCGCTGCGGGTTTAGTCTATCTGAACTTATTAATTTCTAGAAGAAGGCAATATTGATGGAGCAACAAAAGATCAAACTATTAATGAGTTACAAGTTCAGTATTCTTTTTATGAAACTATTAAACAATATCAGCTTAAAAAAAAAAAAAAGTAATAATACTCTGCCAATCTATAAATGAAATTAGGCATTATGTTTTTTTATGGTTTTGAGAACTGATTGCAGGCGCCTGTGTTAAATAAAGAGGAAGACGTCCTTGCACGGATTACTAAAAGTATCTATAAATCCGGTGAGGCCACATCCTTACGCTTTTTTTTGTTTTGTTTTGTTTTTGTGTACTTGTTGAATTCATCAATTGGTGGTTTATTCCTACTATTCGAGGTCTGATCCAAAAATATCGGCACTGTTGTTATGGTAGCTATAATAAATGAGTTCACTATACTTCCTAAAAATCCAGAACATCTTCAGTTAGGAATGTTGATTCTATCCGAGTTGTTGTTTCCAAGCAATTAAAAAAAAAATACAGGCACTCCTCACTTAAAGAATGGATTCTGTTTCAAAGACTTGAACAATTTGGTCGCCAAGTCAGAAGTTGATCTGACCGCTATTTCAAGCATACTACTCGAATAATGGCTTTATGTTAACCAATTTCAGAGACCGTTAATGTCCCGTTTAGAACATTTTCAATTTATTTCTAAATGTTTATATGATGCTGTAGTATATTGAAGAGAAAACATAATAAACGAACTTGAAAATCAGCACTATATCGTGTAAGGTACTTTAAATTACATTATTGTAAATACTGTACGGTACTTTAAATTACATTATTGTAAATACTGTACGGTACTTTAAATTACATTACTGTAAATACAGTACAAGTAAATTGTTATCTATTTTTTTATCTTACTTATTCATTTTTCTTGGATTTGGCTGGGTAGTTTCAAAATAATTATTAATCTTATGCCCCAGAGGCCATCTCTCCAGGCAGTACCATCGGGAAAGATCTGGGGTCATCATTACCCGACATCTGAGGCGTCCCCAAAAGAGTGACGAGGGAGCTCGAGTAAATCTTTCACAGTATTGCCATTAAACCCTGTTTAAATCGCGACCTTGTTTCACAATCGCTAGCGGCGTGAGCGCGCTAAAAAAATCCACTTTAGTTATTTATTTTGATTTATTTTGAAGAAAAAGATAAAGATTACGGTCCAAATTTTCGTACAACGTATTATATCGACTGGTCGTCTTTTATTTTATATTAAAATATTTTATAACTGGTCGTAGGTTCGGGTTTCATTAAACATGTATGCCGTTAAAAGAGGCGTTTTTGTATTTTATTTTGCTCTTACAAAATTTTGAAAAAAAAAAAACTAAATAAATCACATTAAATGATTTTTTTTAAATTTATTAACTGACTCAAACAGGTCTTCCCTTCAAAAGAAGTTCTAAGTTATTCGTATTACTACCCAGTAGTACTCCGCCTAATCGGATATTCCGTCTATATTAATTGGTTACTCTACATATCACCACATTAATAATTTGCATAATTAATATAAACGCTACAATTAGTGGATGCACTTAGACATCACTGTTTTTTAAAAAGTGAAATCAATGTCTATTGGCCTAGAGAGCGAGAGTCCAACTAAAGAAAATGTGTATTCCCTTTTTCATTCTAGGAAACCACTCTTCAATTAAGTATACCGCAAGTCATCACAACAAAACAAAGCTCCATAACCCTACCTAAAAATAATTCATAAATCTCGTTAGAGCCTTTCGAAGTCTATACCTTCTAACTTTATTTCAGCATCCGAAATATAAAATAATTTTTAACCAATTAATTGATTTTTTAATCCGACATTATTTTCTATTACTATAAATTATTGCTCTATATGGATTCTTTTATATCAAGAATATTTTTCAATATCAATTGAATTATTTATTCTTATTCATGCCTTTCTTAAATGCATTAGGGTGAAATGAATTCTCAATCAGAATTAGAATTCGGCTCACCGATTCCATTATATGTATACCAACAATTAGGGTGCTTCCAAAAGTACTCTAATGGTTGTCATCTTCAGACAAAGAAGATATTTATTCCCCGCTAAGGCGATCTTCGATAATAAATGTCAGCGAATTTATAATTGTCGAATAATCTTCATCCTCTGCACAATTCTGCGTACGGTTATACCTTATATTATAAAGTGGTGCTGAAAAGTTTTTTCCACGACTAAGAAGTCTCATGTTTAGTCAGTGGCTCAGATTATGAGAAGTAGGTTGAGCTGAGAACACTTTAGCAAGTCCTAGTACGAGTTCTAAACTGATCCTAGAATTAATTTCTTGAAATGAGATTTTGTAGGGTGTCATTTTACGTAGAATCTGTTGTCCACAACATCGATGCTCATATGACTAAGTCAACCCTGCCTTAGTAGATATCTCGAAAGATAATATTGTTCAACAGTAGGGACTTGAATACGTTAATTTGATTTCAGAATTCTAGACACAATTAACAAAATGATGGGGAAAAGAATGGAAATCTTGGAACTCGTGTTCATTAAAAACAAATAGAAAAATCTTACGCACTTTAAAAATATCACAATATACTTTCTTTTTAATTCATGTGAATAAAGCGTACGTTGATTTTACAGCTCTGTAGCAAGATATAATGATCCCTCGATATTTTTATCCTAACCAGAGATTTTCGCTGTGAAAAATTCTCATTTTGCAAAGATCGGGAGCTGATGCGTATTCAAGCATTTGTTCGTCACAAAACAAGAAATTGTTTTCATAAGCCCATATTGTTCTGTACGGCAAATTGCGTGAACGATTCAACATGACGATTCTTCTGTGCGTATCCATTGTTCCTTTTTAACCTAAGTATCACGAACCGATGCAAGATCACGCCCAGGATCACGTTCTTCTAATAATAACGCTATAAAATCTCACACAAAAATAATTGTATTGTAATCGACATAAAATATGATAGCAAGTGAATTTTTGCCAAAAGAAGCTAAGATCTGGCTTCAACTGACCAGAAAATAACAGATCATATTGAATCTTATCACGCAATAGATGATACTCTAACTTAATCACGCTGTTATACAAATGGAGAATCTATGAATACGAATATATGAATGAAAAAAATATCAATGGCTTGTGATACAAGCACGTTAACTGCCGGAGTATAACAAATGATTTAATATCTCACCATAAGGATATTTAATAAGGACAGAGCAAGTTTACAAATCTGAATCACCAGGTGTAATTCAAAACTAATTAAAATTTAATGGCTAGACGTTTGACCATTAATTTGCAACGAGATATTTTTAATTCCGCAATACTCAAGTTTTGTTTTATGATATCAATCATTCTATTTCCTATCTTTCAAAGATTAAACTGCCAAAACAAATATATTTTTAAATTTAGCTTAAACATAATTGTTTTAATTAGAAATACAATGACACAATTATAATCCAAGTTTTTTTTGTTTGTTTTTTTTCTCGTAGACGTCTTTTCTAATTCAGTGGATAGATACGAAATGGTATCGGAATGTAGGGCGTGCGGGTTGTGTAATAGATAACGGCAAAAAATGAGAAATCGTAGAACAGAGTTCTAATTCCAGTTGTGTTCGTTATATTTATTTATATACCACATAATGAAACAAACTTATTTTCTAACTGTAGTTTTAAAGGAACATGCATAATATATCTGATAAAATCTAACATTTAGGAAAGATATTAAACCACCTCTTCTCCCCTCCCCCAGATATGGATTAATTAGTAGGACGTATCAAAAAATCATTATTATCGCCATAAAATTCTTACAGTCAAAAATATTTTCTGTTTTAAATTACTGCAAAAGCCGTGAAAATACTCTTGGGAAAGTTATGAATCTATCTCTCCTCTAGCTATGGGTTAAATAGTAGGAATTTTATCTGGAAAGATTATTTTTATTCTTAGAATATTGTTAATGTAATGATCACTGGTGAGAAAATAGAATTATTCTTGCAATCCAAAATATTTTTTCACTTTAAATAAATTTTGATAAGCTTTAGACAAGTTAGTTCAAGCCGAACTGTAAATGCTTTGATTGTGACATTCAACAGAAATGCACTTGCAGCTAACTCTGATTTGTACCCAGCCTACTGAGTTAGTATTTCAATAGGCCTCGTGCTATGTACTTTATATAATTATGTATGTAATTATTAAGCAGGTTTTTGTATTGTTGGAATGGATCTGCGATCTTTACTTCTTATATGTGCCGTGTTCCTTCATGGCGTCGGCTATAACGGTTCTCCACAACTTCCTCTCCTTTGTAGCGCTTAAAAACGTTATTGCAGTTTCTCCTAATCCCTGTTCTGCCAACCATTTACCCAAGATCTTTAAGTAGGTTATTCGTTGCTTTCCTTTATCCCGCTTGCCTTTACGATTTCCTGTGAGTGTCAAATTTTCTAAGCCCTCTTTCCATATTATGAACCTAAGTAATTTCAACTTTCATTTTTTTTTATGCTTAGGTGTTCTTTTGTTTATATTTTCCTTAAAACTTCGTCGTTTCATATATTCAGTTCATGGTATTCTCAGCATCCTTCAGTAGAACCGCATTCCTGCTGCCTTCTTCTTCATCATTGAGAATAAATTTAATAACGTGTCTGCATCAGTTTATGCGTGTATTCTAACAAATCTATCATAGTTTGTCACACTCTTGGAAAATATTAATTAGGTCTAAACAGGTTGATGAGTAGCTCAAGCGTTTCAAGTCCGGTCGAGTTTCAGTTCAAGATGATGAGCGTTCAAAGCAACCATTCACCAGAAAAAATATCAGAAAATGCGTGAACAATTTGTGAGCTCAGTAATGAGGGCAGTCACTGTAAAATCCACCAGAATCTATTATAGAATCAACCAGGGATTCATAACCCGGCAACTTTCCGATATCATCTCTTACTTCCAATTCTCTCATAGACTAAACAGTCCGAGATCGAAAAACACGAGGTAACCGTATATTTTGAGCATAACACTTAGGTTGTACACTACAGGGCCACCTTAAGTTGAGATGTTCTTTTTTATTTTCTAAAAATAAAAGATAAAATTCCAATAGCTAAAGGGTATTTTCTTTTAACAAAAAATAAGCACTTAACTAGAAAAAAATAATCATAGAGAAACATCATATTTTGTTTCAGTCAATAAAACCCACAATTACTGTTTTACAGATTCTTGGCATTCTTTCCAACAGTTTTTGAAAAAAAGTAGATCGGAGATCTCAAGCATTCTTTAAGCACTGAAAAAGCTCACTCTCACTCCTTGCATATTCTCTTCTATCCAATTTATCCAATACTAATTCAAGAGGAGTAGGGTCAGGAGATGGAGGTAGCCATGTCATGCTTCCCAAAATTCTGTACCTTTTTATATATACAAGGTAATTTTGACATAATTTAGAAGAATGTTGTGGATTGTTGTCTTGTTGAAAGGTAATTTTTTCACTTATGCTTAAACCATATGGTATGTATTTGAAAAATCGAATTATATTGTTCTTATTTTATTATTCCCTTGACCTGAATCAAATCTCCAGACCTCTCTCTACCAAAACACGTCCACACAATAATAAATTCATCTCCATGCTTAAAAGAGAAAACTGTTATTGTCGAAAAAGCATAAGAACTGAAATTTGAAAGAGTGAAAAATGTATTGTTGACAGACGAGTCGAAAATTGAAATTTTGGCTAGCAAGAGGAGAGTGTTGTGAAAAGAAATTCAGGAGTAAGATGAATGTATGGGTTCAACAGTTTCAAACTTTCTATCATTTGTAGCTCTAAACAATATTTCTTCCTTTACTATAGTTCCCAGTCCCGGTTCTACCATCTATTTATACAAACTCGTTAGGTGTGTTTCAGTCTGCATCTCTTCCCTTCAATATTTACTGTGTTAAATTTTCTAAGCCCCTTTTTCTCATTATATATTCCAGGATTTTTAACTGTTTCTTTCTGATCGTAATCACAAGATGCTTTTAGTTCCCATTCTCCTTAAAACTTCCTGATTACTCACATTCTGCATCCTTGATATTTTCAGCATCATTCTGTAGAACTATATTTCTGTTATCTCATTTCTCCTATTGTCCGTCATTCACTGACTTATGGAAGGTTTGATATCACATCGCAATTCAGCTATCACAAAAAATACCGTGATTAAAATTACGAGCTATTCAAGTTTGTTTACTAAATGAGATGCGTTAAGGAGCCCTCTAACTTGAGTGGCTCTCGCTGCTTTAATTAAATTTTAGTATACAAAAAATGTTCTACCGAGCAATATCCTGATTTCAACACAAGATGTTAGTTTCCGTTTTAATAGTTGAAAAGTTGAAGATATTGAACTTGAGATACTAATGTATGCTTAGATAACGTGTTAGACTCTTATCGTTCGTCTCAGAAAACTTTAAAAATCTAATCAAAATGTTTTCACTTAGCAGTTCTTACTATTTCTTACTATTTCTATGGATGCTTAATCATTTTCCAATTTTATTGTGAACGGGACACACGATCATCATTGTGACTTTTTTAGTTTTTAAGGAATAAGTGTAAACTGATTACCTTGCCCTAGATGCATCATTTCTGCTATAACTGCAATAAATGTATTAAGTGTGTAAACCGTGTTGACCATGTTTGCCGTCGTCTTTGAATATAGAATCCTGTGCAGTACGTAATGTGTTCAATGGAACAACGCCAATATCACTAGTAGCAGCTGTTCTGTAATTCTTCAGGTCTTCGATATCAGAGGTTGGCAGTGAATATTCTTAGAATGTTAAGTTATTTTTCTGGTCTTCGATATCAGAGGTTAGCAGTTGAAGAAAAACCAAAATGGCTGCCTTTATACACGTCGGATTGAATATTTTGATCTTTCTAATTGGTTAACCCTTCTCTTGGTGGACTATAAAATGAGTCAGCTCATTTTGGTTGGCTCACTAGCACACAGATGTATCCAGAAAACTGTAACAAACCGCTCTCTCGAGTGGTATACACATTCAGATACTTACCGGTCACAAGGATCCGTCCCTGTGCTGGTAGTATCATAGCTATGACTAGTTTGAGCGGGCTTTGACCAGCTTGGACAGCTAAGACCAGCTATGACTAGCTTAGACCAGCTATGACCAGATTGGACAAGCTATGACTAGCTAAGACCAGCGGTCAGAGTGAAGACGCTCGGGTCCCGATGTTAAAAACTGACCTTATGTCACAACCTGATTCAGGGGAGGGGGGTCAAGTATAATCAACTGCAATAAATGTAGTGTGTATACGACCCTACTGGAATACAGGACTCTTGACATTACAAAAAAATAACTGTGCCCATTAGAATATTCATATAAGACGTTTGGAAACAAATTGACCAGAAAGTGATGTAAATAAACGTCGAAATATTAATGAATTTGGTTTGTTTGCTTTTAAAGCTTTTCTTTCTTGTTTAATTGTCTAATTTTGGTTACCTACAAATATTTCACGAGGGATTTATTTTCAGCTTTCATATCTTAACAATATTTGACGAAGCACATATCATTGGCATATTTACGATACAAACACATCGATGAAGTATAAGTGTATAACTTTTATTGTAAATGTTTTCTGAAAAGCTGCGTCGGTATATATATATATATATATATATATATATATATATATATATATATAATGTGTGTGTGTGTGTGTGTGTGTGTGTGTGTGTGTGTGTGTGTGTGTGTGTAATCGTTATTTACTGTATTTCAAAACTCTTGTCCAGTCGTAAAAATTAAATCACAACAGTGCTTAAACACGGACGGACATCAAAGAATTGTGACGGTAATGTATTTACATCATCTCAGAAAAAATCTACACAAACAAATGTATACAGATATATATTTTTTGCGAGTCCTATGCGAAATACGCCAATTTTCAGAGTCTATTAATGTGATCATGTTTCGCTTTAATTATAAGTTCCAAGTGGAAACTCACCGGTAACAGATACAGGCCAACGTAATCAAATTGTTCTGGTAAGTGAAAAGAAAACTTTTTTTTTTTAACCTTATTGACTATCAATCTCATATGGTTCATATAAATCACGACCATATTCGTGTTTTACTTGTAAAACAAAACTCACCCATTCATGTTCTTTCTATATGTGTAAGTTTTTCTCCCTCGCTGTTCCAATTATTCTCGAAATTTTCTCTCTCTTCTTTTTTCTTCATGTCTCTGACTCTTTCACTCGTTCTTGGAGAATTACACGTTATCTTTCTTCTTCTCTTCTCTTTCATATATAAAATGGTTCTTTCAAGTTAGACTTCTTTCATTCTTTCGTTTTTTATTCATATCCGTCTTTCTCTACATTTTCAAACTATTTTGTCATTATTTGCAATGACATCTATGTTTTCTCATTCTTTTCCGCAAATATTTTTTTAAATATTTTCGTCAAATTTCTCCTTTTCACCAATGCATTTTTCCTCCATCTTTATTACTTAATAATTATCTCTTTTTTTCTATCCGTTACTAATAATCTTCTCCCTGTTCTTTTGCCTGTCATTTTGTTTCTTTATTTCTTTTCTTTTCTCTTCTTTTCTTTATTTCTTTTCTCTTTCTTTCTTTCTTTCTTTCTTTTTCCTTTTCTTTTTGATTCCCTTTGTTTTCTTTCTTTCCTGTCTTTCTTTCTTTACTTTCTTTCTTTCATTCTTTCTTTCTTTCTTTCCTATCTTCATTTCCTTTGTTTTCTACCTTCTTTCATTCGTGTTTTCATTTGCTTTCCTTCCTGTCTCTCTTTTCTTTCTTTCTTTCTTTCTTTCTTTTCTTTCTTTCTTTCTTTCTTTACTTTCTTTCTTTCTTTCATTCTTTCTTTCTTTCTTTCTTTCATTCTTCCTTTCTTTTCTACCTTCTTTCATTCGTGTTTTCATTTGCTTTCCTTCCTGTCTCTCTTTTCTTTCTTTCTTTCTTTCTTTCTTTCTTTCTTTCTTTCTTTCTTTCTTTCTTGCTTGCTTGCTTTCTCGTCTTCCTTTCCTTTCTTTCCTATCTTTCTTTCTTTCTTTCTTTATTTTCTTGTCTTTATTTATTTATTTTATTTTTCTCTCTCTCTTTCTTTCTTTCTTTCTTTTGCTTTCTGTTTTTCTTTCTTTTATTTTCTGTTGCATAATATCTACCAGCCTTCTCTTTCGTTTCCTTATTCTCTACTTTTTCCTTTCACCACTCATCGCGTTTTGCTCCGTTCCTCCACTCTTTAGCCGACGTTTTTTTATTTCGTGTTTACATATTGTTTCCTATCAGTCGATTTTGAATACTACTTTTTTTGTTTTTCAGCAAGGACAAACAATATGCCGTGGACGTTATTTTCTTTCGTGAGAAAAACTCGTAAATATTCTAGGGAATTCTTTATATACCTGATCTGTTGTGGGTGTAAAATGGTCACGATGCGTAATTGTTATTAGACCTCCTAGAAGTTTGTTATGCTTGAATGAATGGTCATTTTCTTCCATAAGCTCTCCATCAGCAACAGCAGCAGCAGCAACAACAGCAGCACCAGCAGTTTCATGACCGAGTGAAGTCGGAAGGCTACTCAGCAGCTGAGTCCTCCCATATACCCGAAGAAGTATTTATTCATATTTAGCGTGTTTTGGCGAAACAGACCTGGCGAAATCTATCCCTCTCGAGATCAAACCACAATGAATGTTCAACATTGTAACCGTTAATTCAATCGAAACAACCCCCCGCTTTGCCCGTTAATTTTAAACTATGAAACCCTCTTTTCAGCGATGCCATGTAATTACTGCACTGTCTGCATACGTAACTATGGAACCCCATGGTGCTCGATAGCCATTGACCTTACACACACGAGCTCGCGCATTTACTAAAGATGAGCATTGAACATTGACCCTATTAGAATAATTTCAATACTTAATTGCCGTATTTTGTGGTAAGGAAAGAGGAAAAATTCTAGGTGACGCCCAAAAATAGCTGTGCAAAATTGTTAGCTTCTTCACAGAAATCAAGCAAGAGACTGTTTTAAAGCAGAAAAAGGTCTGTAATAAAAATTTACTATATTATGTTCATTTGTACAATTTACTATGAAACGTTCATATTTCGTGTGACTTACGCTATCTTAAATAATTCTTTCGGGACGTCTGGGAAAGGATACGTACAAAATCTCTCATCATCTTCACGGGTATGAGATGCCATTATTTGCGTCTGAGCTTTCTTCAAGATTGCGTGCTTTCTTCTGACAAACTCTTCTCTTTAGTCCTACCCATGTTTGCACGATGATATTTCGTAAAGGATCAGAGCTGATCAGTTTTTCAATCCGGTGCCACTTCCATTTGTATTGCACGCGATCTATGGCATAGTGAACTGTAATTCTACAAAACCTCGCCTGGAACCAAGTCTGGTACGAAATGGTCCTTCAACAGCTGGATATATATTGGCACTAGAGAAACTATCGTCAAATTTAACCAACTTTCTTGAACTTTCACTTTTTATGTTTGCCCAAAGCGTCAGAATCTTGCACGCAAACGTCACTGCTTTCTTAGTTTGTTTCGGTTGCCTGTGGGCATTCTGACAAATCCTTTATTATCACCTTCGTTCTAGTTTCGTCTCTGAATCTGGTCTTATTTCTCGCATTTGCATTTCTTTATTCATGCCACTTTCATCAACTTAATATTGCTTTCCAATTCTATTTCTTTAATGCCATTCTCTCGACGGATAAGTTCAGTGGTATCTATCAACACTAAAATGAACAAGTCGCACTCATCATACACTTGTCTTGCAGTTTTCTTTTGCTTGGTCTACTTTGTCGTGCTAAGCAATTTTTCTCCTCCGAATCTATCTTAGATTCCTGCTTCTTACTCTCCAATCAAGTTTAATCATCAAAAAATTGCTATCTTCGGTCTTCTTAATTTCTGTTCTTTTATTGCTCCTTAATACTGTTTTTCTTTTTCTTATATTCTTTCACACTCTGTAGCTTAGTGGCTTTATTGTCTTACTTAGTGTGAATTGATTTTTTAAAAAAATGGGAAAATTTCCCAAAAAGAGAGTGTGGTATACAAATAACCATCAACTAGAAGTTCATGTATCCATCCTGAGAAATATTGTAAAAGTGGTGGAGTTTCCAACATTGGAGAGCGGAGATGGAAATTGGACGAGAAAACTAAAAAGAAATAGACAACTGGAAACTACCAGAATTATAAATCTGTCAGTTTATGAGTTGGGCTTTGATCACCATTTGATATCGATCTGATAATATTTATAGTGAGGTAGCCAACAATCAGCAGCAACGCGCTGTGTTCGGCATATAGAAAGGGTTGATTAACGTTTGTGTATCAATTGTTCGACGCGGATTTTACCCGGATGTAGCTCCGTATCCTTCTTCCTTTTGTACACGAAGTCAAGTAAGGAAGAAGAAAAAAAGATCCAGAAAATAAAAAAAGCGAATCACAAGTTTGAAAGACAGAAATAGAGTAAGTAACAAATAAACGAATGAAGAAAAATACATAACAATGAAAGCAAGAGCAAGACAATAAAACAATAGAAAAAGCACGCAAGTAAAAAGCGATATGAGACGAAAGAGATACTAATAAGGAGAGACTTATTATCCGAAGCGGAAAACTGAGAAGTAAAGAAAATTATCAGAAAGTAGAAAGGAAAACAATAACATAAACACCTAGGAAAAAAGATGAGTCCAAACAATAGGAGCATAGGAAAGATGTGGCGAAAGAGTTATAAAAGAAAGATAAAAATAAAAAAATGTATTATAAAAAGAACTGATACAAACACCAATGAAAATCATTCACATTAATTACATTCGAACTATTGTCCTTATCTTATTGTTTCTGTTATCACAACATTTCATTGTTCTCTCCGGCTTTCATCAGGTATATATATATATATATATATATATATATATATATATATATATATATATATGTGTGTGTGTGTGCATCGATCCGATATATATATATATATATATATATATATATATATATATATATCATATATTTTCAACGATGCCATGTCATCACTGCACTGTCTGCATACGTAACTATGGGACCCCATGGTGCTCGACAGCCATTGACCTTACACACTTATTAAAGATGAGCATTGAACATTGACCCGATTAGAATTTCTGAAAATATATACTACAGGAAATTATGAACTGAACACTTTATTTAATCTACAGAAGTAGACTGTTCCTGTTTCACTGCCCATGTATAGGGATATCTAGTCTTATTTTCAGTACTGGCAAAACTATATATATATATATATATATATATATATATATATATATATATATATATATATATATAATTTGTGGGGAGGGAACTTCGACTTGCTGTAAATTAGTTCAATCCTCACTGGGTACTCCATACTTTTGGCTTTGTGCCACATTTCAGCTACGCTTAGAAAATACACACTCACGCATACACATATACATATATATACATACATATGTGTGCCAGTGTGTGTGTGTTTGTGTTTGTGAAACAAAGTAAAAATTCCATGACTTACGTAAAGAGAGGAGGAAAAATCAATTTGAGTAGTAAAGAGAATGTTGATGTTTCATATACTTATTTTAATCTGTTATTCATTTTCATATTATCATTAGCACTTCTTTTAGTCAGTTTTGCAAAAAACGATATCTAAAAGATACACCTGTATCCTTTCCATTATGAATTCTTTTATTTTTGTTGTAATGCCCCAAGCACGATTTGTACCTGAAACAAAACCTTAGATCTCTTTATTCTCTGCTATAACATTTCAGCTAAATCAAATTCAGATCAGTCTTGTAGGCACTGATTGTATCAGGCACATCTTAGAACGCAATTAACACCGAATAATCGCAAAAAAATTCTCGGTCATGGAATTCCTCAACCTAAATGGCGAGATTTCAATTCATAAAAGAGCATTCAACCGTAAACATATAATATACCGACTCGGCTGCGTTTGTTCTTCAAAGATATTTCAACGTGATCTCAGTAGTATCTCGCACAAACAATGCCTGTGGAGATGACAAAGTATTGGTGTTAGTTTTGCCAAGACAAAGAGATGATAAATCAAACGGTTTATATTGGAGACTAGAGTGGCAAGTTTACGTTGTTGCTACTTAGTTCGACATGCTTTTGTGTAACCTTTGGCCGCTTCTTGTTCTACTGAGTTAAGTGAATAAAAATATTGAATAGGAAACTAAATGTAGTTTCTTATTTGATTTCGACTACAATGAAGAAACAGCCAAAATATATTTTAACATTTTTTTTTAATTGGTTTCACTCCAAGCAAGACAGTAAAGCCACTAAGACACAGGAGGCTAGTTATTGGCTGTGGAAGAATTAGGAACAGAAACATTGGTAATGAGCGGGAAGAGGAAAGAGTAATCACGAAGACAGTAGATATCTATTGACATAACCTTTACATTTTTGGAGATTAAAGTTGGCTGGAATGCATGGTGCCGGGAGGAATTTCCACAAGCGAGAAATGCGAGAAAAGAAATTGTTAGCATAGGATTTGCGGTTATATCTAGCCAGCTCAGCTGCAAATTGATGAGATCTCAGTGTCAGTCTAGTATTGAGCTTAAATTCAAAAAGCCCAGGTACCATAGGGAAGAGCGATATTTATTTCTGCTACGTACAGAAAATGTGACACAAGGCCAAAATGGTGAATGGTGAAAAGGATGGTCTTCATCTGTCTTAACTTTAAACTTAGCTAGCCACAAACACTGACCCAAAACATACCACAATATTTCTTAAACCAAACCAACGCATTCTTACTTAGCTTTCTTACTACATCCACCATAATACACCAATATCTCCATGAAAATTCTAACTAGTCCCCATATATACAATTCCTTGTCTGGATGGGGAATAAAACAGTTTTTAAATTTAAAATCTAGCCCGATGAGTATATACAAAAAGAAAACAAAACTATTTACGAGAAACTAAACAAAATAATGTTAGTAATAAACCCCTCACAATCCATAAGGAAGAGCGATATTTATTCTGTTTAATACAGAAATGTGGCACAAGGCCGAAAAGGGGATTGGGGAAAGGACGGTCTTCTTCTGTCTTAACTATAACTTTACTAGCCGCAAACACTGACCCAATCGTACGAAACAATATTCCTTTCACCAAAACAACACATTCATTCGTACCTTTCTTACTACAACCACCATAATACCTCTTTGTCTCTATGAAAATACTAATTAGTCCCCATATTTACAATTCGTGGTCTGTGGGGGGGGGAATAAAACATAAGGAAGAGCTCATCCGAACAATTACCATGAAAGTATTTATAGAAAATACACAGGGAGGCAACCTTACGCCGGTGGGACTTTGACTGAAGCCGAGCTGCCAGATAGGGACCGATAATATTTCTGATTCTTCTTAGGATTTTATCAAGGAGCTCAGGGTAAATAGCAGGAGCGCCGGACCATATATACCAGTAATATTCTAAGCATCAACGAATAGTAGACTTTCTGGAGAGAAAAATTGTCTTGCACAACACAGTGAACTAACTTTCTTAACAGCTGACCTAGAAATGGATTAAATATAAATGTTTGACTAGTTTTTCTTTCATTATATTTGTGTTGTCATTTTATCGCATCACTTACACCTTTTTTACATCCTGCAACTGTTAAGTATCATTTCGGTTGGACGAGAGTTTTCATTTTCTATCCACGATGATTAACAGTCATATATTAAAAACATAGCCCAAGGATTGTCATTAAAAAAAGCAATAACGACAAAATGAAAGAACTAGTATCGGTCGTCAGCAAGAAGAACAGCTAAAGATGAGAGCTACGATTTGGAGATGCCAAAATCAAACAATAACAGACATTTAAATATCTGGGAAGTGTCATAAGAGATGACGGAAAATGGAAAACCAAAATCCAAAAGTTAGATTGAAATAACGAGAGGTACGAAACAAACTATGAAGAAATAAAATTTCGTTAGAAACGAAAAAAAAAATACTGAACTGTTATCTAATATCAATCTTCCTCCTATATGCCAGTGAATGGTGGGAAAATTCTTCACAGATAAAAAGGAGAGAAATAGAAATTCGGTACTACAGAAGGATTCTGAGAACACCATGCACGGATATAAGCAACGAGGAAATTTTAAGGAAAATAGAAACAAAAAGTTTACTTTTATTGAGACTCAGAGAGAGCCGGTTAAAACATCTAGGACACATAATGACGAAAAAGGGTTTTGAAAATTTGATACTTATAGGGCATACTGAAAGCAAAAGCGGCAGAATAAAACAGCGAGTAACCTATATAAAGAGCTTGTGTCAATCTAGGGCAAAACAGAGTGTAGGTGAGGTAGTTAAAAAAAAAACATTGCTAAGCGTACAAAAGGTTAATAAGTTATGGATAGCTATGATCGCACACATCCCGAACAGACACGTCACATAAAAGAAGTCACAAATTAATCATAATGACAATGCTTTATCTCAGAAATTAGGACCATCTTAATCACTTTTATTATATTATGTACATTACATATTTGTCTTATTATTTCTTGATTTTTTTTAATCGAATTCACACGATGCAAGCACTAAAGCCACTAAGATACAAGGGGTTACTTGGTATGAAAGAATTAGCAAACAAGAAGACAATAGATAATGATTTACACTGCATTTAAATTTTTGAAGATCAAAGTTGGCTGGAAATCATGGAGCCGAAAGAGTGTTCCACAAGCGAGAAGTGCGAGAAAAAACTATTACCCTAGAACATGATTACATATAGCCAATTCACCTGTAAATTGTTGCTAATCTAGTACTACGCATAAATTAATAAAATCTAGATACCATAGCAATAGCTCATCCAAACAATTACCATGAAAGTATTTATAGAAAAGACACAAGGAAGCAACTTTATGGTGGAAGGAAAATGACTGAAGCCGAGATGACAGATCAGGACCAATTATATTGCTGATTCTTCTTTGGATTTTATCAAGAATTTCTAAATATTTAGCAGGAGCACCGGACCATATGTGGCACAGATAGCCGAAGCATGGATGAATGATAGACTTATAGACATGTAAGAGATAGATCATGGAGATAAAAATTGTCTAACCAACTTTCTTGGCAACAAACCTAGCAATGGATTTAATATAGTCTTTATTTAAAATCCAAACTGTGTATACTTATAAATTGCTAGCAGAAGTTCCCGGAGCTGCCGGAGACATAACACCGGAGTGATAAAATTAAATGTAACTCACCTTGTTTTAACTCAAGTTTCAAAAACGCAATGTAAGAGACCAGTTTAGCATTATGTTTACATCATAAATTGGACTTCTGCTGTCATACAGCCGGACACAAAGTCAGTGTTTAGTTTTGCTTTATATGTACATTATAAATTAGCCTCTCTTTTTAGATCTACCTCAATTGCTTCCACTTTAAAACTTAATTTTCTTCAACAATAAAATATATCCCAGATAAATATAAAGAAACGAAGTTAAATTAAAGGGAGATAATACAATTTTCTAGAAAAATATACAAGTTTGTATACTGAACAATATTTACATTCTTATTTCTTATTTATTTATCATTTCAATGTTTTAGCATTTGAAGAAAAAAATAAAAATAGTAAATAAAGCGTAGAGATTTTCAGTTTTTCCGTTTAGGGCTTTTATTTTTGGGCAAAAAAAGTGTTTACTTTGTTTTTATCAATAAAATGTTATTTTATTTCATTAAATAATCTCAATAAATATAAACAAATAAATCCATTATTAAACAAAAAAATGACTAACTTAATAATTTTTATGAACTAACCTAAAAATATATTTCAGAAATATTTTCACAATATGCTATTGTTGTCAACATCGGTTATTTCCTTTTATACATTGCTTAATTCCGTTTACTCCCTAGCTGAGCTCTAAGTGCTTTGGTCGTTACGGCTTACAGGGAGGAAAATACCTATATATAAATAACTAAGCAAATAACCAATAATCAACAATCAATAAAACTGTCGCTTTTCATAATGATCAATAAAATCAATAAAACTGTCGCTTCTTATAATGATCACAACATTCGGTAAGAATTTTCGACTTAATTATATTTTTCTTAATCCCTATTTAACTAAGGAATTTATTTATCATAGAATTTCTTTTAGTATGAGTATCTATGAGAACAATGCAAAATCTTTAAGGGAAGCACGTCTGAAAAATGGATAGCGGCTCGGTTTAAGAAATCGGAGAAGTGAGTTCGAATTCAAGTCTGGTTCGTTACATTTACTTACAGTCCCTAAGATTTTGAAGAAGATATGGACATACCTCATACCCTTAGGAAAGTTATGAGTCTACCCTTTCTTCCATGTGAAGGGTCTTATAACCTTGGGTGTCAAGGAGAAGGATAACCGTGAATTCAAAATCAGCTCACCAACTCTTAGTTGGCAAAGCGTGATGAATATGGCTACAACCCTAAAGCGGTGAATCAGTAACAGTAGTGAGTAGATCCTGGATTTAAGTATGCCGCATTATTTTAATGAACAGGAAATTAATTTTGCACAATATAAATCTTTATTATTTTTATCTCTTTCACTCACATCAACATCATACACTGACAATTTCAAGTATTTAATTCCTGAAATGAATAAAGAAAGACGTAATAAAACAATAAAATATAATATAAAACACATCTAAGCATATGCATATATGTCGGCATGTGTTCCTATATGGCTGGAGGCCTGTGTGTACGTTTCAATTTCCATTGTTTTGTACTGTAATAGTTGACAATACAATTGATTCGTTTACTTCTGCGTGACGATAAAAGCAAATGAAAAAGAAATGAATTATTCATTTGATAACACATTTTTTTTTCAGTCATATAAGATTGATACTTTCGGAATACTTTCGGAATTTAGGATTTACTTTTAATTCCAGCAAACTCAATTATATGTAAATTGTTTTGCCATTTTGGCTTGCTTATGCTTCTAGCAGTGCTATGTACAGACCACCCGGGGCTTCGTAATTATAATAGATGCTTTTTGTTCACAGGTAAACTAGAATATAGCAAACACAACGCATTCAGGCGATTGGCGCCTCTTGCCATAGAAATCATTAGTAAAAGTCACGATGTATAATAGTTGCTCATTGATTTAAAAATACTCTATTTTACCTGCAGTACTTCATGTCCATTCCTATATTTTCGTTTTATTTTTGTTCAGTGAATGTTTTCCAAAATAAACACTTTAATAGGAAATATAAAACTCATTAAAATAAAAAAAAAATATTCTGAAAGCATGTTGTATTATAAATAAAATAAATAATGTGATGAATATCAACGAAATACAAAGAAATGACAGTATTTAGCTTAATTATATTTAAATAAATCATACAAAATAAAGGAAAGTTTTATTTTAATTGATTTAGCTTGCCCTCAAGTAATGTAACTAATAGGAAAAGTTCATAATAATATAAATATTTTGGAAAATGATTCGAAGAAATAACAAATTCTAAATCTGTTTATGATATTAAATCAATTCAAAAGACCATAAAATCTCCTTTGATTAAATATCAATGAGATTTTTGACGTTTTATCAACATATTTTAGGTTGTAAGAATATATATTTTTGCGGGTGAATATTTCAGTAACAATTTTGCGAGAATGCCAGTCATTTTGCAGATACAAGCCCTACTATTTAATCCATAGCTGGGAGAATACATTAATTCATAACATTCCCCAGTGGTATTTGAGCGTAAGCGATGCTAACGAACCCGATTGGAATGAGACCTCGGCTCTAATGATTTCTCATTCGAAGCTACTATAACGAACACCACACAGCACATTTACTATTCAACTGAAGGTGGAAAGAAACCAACAAAGAATGAAACAAAATTAAAACTGTCGAGATAGAAACGACGGTTTTACTATCAATAAAATGAATGGCGTGAATCAATAGCATTTAAATATCGGTTGTTATCGAGGGGATTGTTAAGATAACTAATGATGTTATATTCCGGCCATAAACGTCACAATAGTAGTCATCTGGAGGCCGTGGCTGAAGCCAATGCCGATTTTATTGAATAAATTTACTCTTTAATATTTCAAGATATTTTTGTGTAATTTTGGTAAATATATCTGTTAAAATGAGATGTCAGTGTTATTTCCATTTTTGCGTAATTTAGACGATAATTTATCCATCGCACCCTGTCTATATATACTTCTTTAAAGATTTTGCAGTAAAATGCTTACTAATAATTTCCGGAACAATAATAATCCATAAAGCGATTAATAACTTTTAATGATACAGCAACACGATTTTGATTGTCTATTTAATTGCCCGTTTTTCCTTACGCGAAGCCTCCATTTTTGTAGATGATACATCATAATTTATAGAATTTAAATTTATTATATTTAAATAAACATTCATCTTTATAGATGTTTCTTCATAATTTATAGAATTTAAGAAAAAAATTCATTTTTTTAGACGTTTCATAGTAAATTATAAAATTTAAATTCATTAATTTTAAATACACATTCACTTTTATAGTTGTTTCTTCATAATTTATAGAATTTAAATAAATATATATTTAAAAAATCTCGGTACATTGCCATTCCATCATAAACGTAGCTTTCTTCTGAAGCTCATCTTGAAATAAATGGGGATTTTCTCAAAACTATCCTTTTACGTGAGCTGAAATAAGAACAAAATATAAGAAAAATATTAGTTGAATAATATAAAATGAAGACGGAATCTCTTGGATGATTTATCGAGAATAAATATATGTCATTTCAGAGGAAACTCTGGAGCAATCGAATGAAAATAACGCAATTGTTTTACACCAGAGAGCAGTACGCATGCGCGCTATTCACATTAAGCTGCCTTTGATAACTTGGCCGCGTTCGCAACTTTATGGTCGAATGTTCTGACGATTATCTGATAAATTGGAGTTGTATTATTTGATCAGTGAAGGCCATGGTCGGTGAATTCCCCTCAACCATCAGCAAAAAAAGAAAGAAAAGGTATTTTGAACAATTATCTAAGAACAAAGAAATATTAATGAAGGATCTCCTTAGTAGTATAAGTAGAGATTTCAAAGTCAGTTTGTATCTTCCGTATCAGGATTTTCTTTGGAAACAATCAGTACATGATAGTATAGGTTGTCTATACTGAAAAACGGAAATTTCCATTCGTTTTAGCTGCTAATAATATTACTAGTTGTTTTTGAGTAAATGTTCACCCAATAAAAGGTCCAGGAGCTATCCAAAGTATACGAAGATAGAAGTAAATGCAGATTTTGAGGATATGTAGAATAGAAAACTGTTGATCGTAGACTTGAAGAGGTTAAGTATTTAATGATCGGTAAGAATTCTTTCGGGAGTCTGTTCAACAAAATAGCGGTTCTTAGCGAGAAGCTGTTCGAATGGAACTTCTTCCTTCCTGATAGAATACAAAAGGAATGAGCATGATTTGTCCCAGTTTAGGTGGCATGACGGGTCACTGAAGGTCAAAACTGATGAAACTAAGGGATTTAGCTTCTCTAAACATTTACCATGGAAATAGCGATGCAGTAAAGATGTTTTCGTCTGTGGTAAAGGCGTTGTAAGTTTGAAAATGATTAATCCCCACCACAAGGCCACATAAACGCTTTGGAATTATATCGAGGCTGGAAAGATTGGAATAGGCAGCTCCAGCCCATATATGGTAGCAATACTCCAATTTTGGTCTGATACCACTCTTGTCAAGATAGAGCATATAATAGGAGTCAGACTCTTTCTAGAATGATATAAGGAATCGTATGTTTTGGAATAACACTGACAAGTTTCTGGTCGTTCATTTTTCCACTGAGTAAATTACCAGAGTGAACTGATGGATTTGTTTTTTACGGATTATCAACCCTTTGCAGGACATTTAAAGCCAGAAACTATTTTTAGATTGTACACATTTGGGGGAGATAATAATGACTTACTGATACGCGTCTTACTAATTAACCCATATCTGGAGTTGAAAGGGTATTTGCGCGTAAGTGAATATAACAAATCAGGCTGGAATTAGAACTCAGCACTCCGATGCTCAATTTCAAGCCGTTATCCACTACACTATCAGCACATACAAGTATACTGGTATTCCCAAGTGGCCATCCATCTAGGTAGTGACCAAACTGATCGCACGAGAACCGATGTTTCAACGTGATATGGCCGTAAGCCTATTAGAGTGAAATACGTTATAGCTATGAGCGTGATTCAATAAATCTTCGGCCTGATGTGAAGTTATTAACTGAATTTTGACCTCAAATTATAACTGCACTTTTTTTGTGTGTAATTAACACTCACCTGTGAATTAAGAACGTTGGAAGGTAGTTTGCATCGCAAAATTAACATTCGTTGCAAAATGAACACTTTTTGTTATCACTGAGATACAAACTTATTGTGTTACCTACGTAGATCGCATGACAGTAGCTACAGAACTATGAAAAATACTTCAACCCTTTCGATAGATTCACAAAATCAAATATGTAGGGAAAGAAAGAATAGATAAATATTATCGTCAGATAATAGAAAAAATAGAAAGATCAAGTGATCAGAGTAACAGTTTTTAGCTGAATGCTGATCTTAAGTTATCACTGTATAATGTTTGTTTTACATAATCTATGACAGTTACGTAAGATGGAAGCAGATTATGTTACTTAAAATTAATTGTTGTCTAAAATAAATGTTTTTTTTAATTGTGTATTTACCGATTTACCTATATATATTCTGTGGTAGTATGAAAAAAAATCAATTTTCTATTCTATACACTGCTCTGAAGTAGGAGTGATCTTTGAAACTGTTGCTTTTTTTTTTATTTTGTGTGTTTTTGTAGAAAGCCCGATGGGGTCTGACACTTGGGTTGGAACCTTTTTAGACTGTTACTGAATTCACTTATAAAAATACATAAAACCCAAACAACTTGGTGGTTTTAATAATATATTATTTATTATTTACTGTTTTACGCATAAAATTCTATTTCGTTTTGCCGATCTTCAGTCGGTTTTAGACTCATATTATATGTGTTATTTCGAATATGAATAAGGCGGTGGAGGCATAATGATCTGGGGTGGTATTATTGGAAAAACATTAGTGGGTCCATGGAGAGTACCAGATGGCGTCAAAATGACTACTGATGCATACATAGCGTTTATGAAGGAGCATCTTGAACCGTGGATGAAAAGGCAAAGAGTTGCCTTCAGAAGGGCCATTGTCTTTATGCAAGATAATGCTCCCTCACATGCTGCTCACAAGACTACTGAATATTTGAAACAGTTAGGCTTCGATAACCTCGAAAAATGAAGTGGCCAGCAAATTCTCCGGATTTGAACCCAATCGAAAACCTTTGGAGCATCATGAAGCGAAGACTGTACGCCAACTGACGACAATTCAGGAGCAACGCTGAGCTGTGGGAAGCAAGTCTTGACATATCTCGCGGCATTACAGCAGATGACATCCTACAATTAACAAATTCTATGGATCGTCGACTTCTTCAAGTAATTTCAAAACAGGGAAAGCACATTCCCTATTAATTTGTTTAAAACTGTGCCTTTGTTTGCATCTGTTATTATTTGTTTGATTATCTTATTTATTAGCTTCTTTTGATCATAAACATTCACGTGCAACATTAATAAACGTTTTGTGTGCTCAATTCTGGGATTTTTACTAAACCTTTTGGCACGCTCAAATCACCGTGCTGATAACAAATATGGCGCCAGTTTGTTTACATTGCGCAGATCAGGTCGAAAATTTCAGTGATTGCGCAGGTCAGTGTTGCCAACATTGTGTGAATTGATTGGACGGTTTTTGAAATATAAAAAAAGTTATCTCGATAATAATTTGGCACGCAGTGTATGTACATGTCGTTCTCTATTAACTGATGTATGATTGGCGTAAAGGTTATCGATGCAAATAATAGAATTGGTGTTGAGTTCACATTCAGATCGAGGCTGCTCACTTTGAATTATACCCTTGAAAACAGGATAAATCTATTTATTCTCCCCTTAGCTATGCAGGGAAATCTTTACGTATATGTGTCCTCTGTTCTTCGAAATAAAATTTTATAAACAGCATGATTTGGATCAATATCTATGTCCATCTGTTTAATGCATGTTGGATTTAAACTGTTTCAAATTAAAATCTTGTCCCATAATTTTTCTGGCAGCAGAAAAGGGTAAAATCGGTCTTGATATTCTTCATGATTTTTTTTACGTTCTATGCAATTATATTCCATTAGTAAAAAGCAAGTTCCATTCGAACATTATTTTTCCATGGAACAGACTCCTGACAGGATGTTTTCCTAATCCCTGCAATTTTGTTCTCTCCAAGTCTAGAGTTAACCGTTATCTTTCTTACATAACGATATGAACTTCTCTTCTGGCCTTTCATTTACATTATTTACACTGCTCGGATTGTTGTCCTCATCTTTTTGCCATATGCACAACGTTTCGACAGTAGTACGTTCTGGACTTCTTCAGGTGATTGGAATTTCGAACTGAACCTTTTATTTCGTTCACCGGGTGTTGTAGAGTAGTTTTCAAAGTGGAGGCTTGTATTTCGCTAAGTCAGTCCTAAAAGGGTCCGACGTACAAAACGTTAAGAACTTGAAATAAGAGTTAACTCTCCAACCTTTTGCTCACCACTGCAGTAGCCAAGTATTGAACTCACAACTCTTTGGGCCTAGTCACTGGATCCAACCAATGCTTTTATCCACTGGGCCATTCGTCCTAGAAGAATTCCAATTACCTGAAGAAGACCAGGGAGTACAACGACAGAAACGTTTTGAATATGGCAATAAAGATGATGACAACAGTCCGAACTATGTAAATGATTACAATACCTCATCTCAGAAATATAGACAGTTATATTCTGCCCTTTTCTTACGTTAACACAAACCCGAACAATAACCCCTACTTTGAGTAGCTCTTGGGCCTTGTATTGGGTGAACATCAGTATATAAAAAATATTCGTTACAACGCGATCTTATAGGTCTATAAAATTTCATCGCCCTAAAAACGATATGGATTTCGAGATTCAAGAAATTCGGCATTATTCGCGTAGTGTTCAAATTCACCGAACATAATAATGATCACACTATAAAATGATCGTGTTATATCTGGATTCAGTCGAAATCAAGGTGCATAAAATCGACATTTTTCTGTAATGCAACATGAGTTAAGATAAATGCGCGTGTACTGTGGGACGATCAGTTAGCTTCATAATTTGAAGCTAACTTGAATGTCCTCGAAAATCATTTTCCTCTATCTCCGGAAGTTGTCCTTTATCTCACAAGATCATGCATCTAAACACTAGTTATGAGTCTATCTTTTATATTATAGAAATTAATATCCGCCATAACATTCATTAAATCTTGGGAAAATATATAAAATAAAACTAATATGAAATATAATTTATCCCAAGGACTTTATACCAAAAATCTATAATCATGTTTCAGCCTACACTAAGTAAATATCAATACAATCGATTTGTTAAAACAATTTCCAAAGTATTGAGGAGTGTCAGCTGTTGTGCTTGTAAAGAAATTTATTCTTTAACTTGACGATTTAGGTTCGAATTCCAATAAAGTCTACCTAATTCACTCTAAATTCAATTTCGTTTTGAAGATCTCAAAATCAAGTAGAGAAATTGAAATATCTGGGAAGTATTTTAACAGGCGACAAAATATGTGATGCTGAAATCCGAAGAGGAATTCGAATAGCGATAATGTCTTCCAAAAGTTAAGCAATGTATTACGAGGCAGGTTAATTTCATTAGAAACAAAGAAAAGAGTATTGAACTGCTATGTAATATGAATCCTCCTATAGAGTAGTGAATATCAGTCAATTTCTTCAGAGATGAAGAGGAGGCAACAGTGAGGTGGTTTTACGGAAGGAACCTGCGAATATTATGGGCAGAGCATAAACGATGAAGTTTTAAAGAAAATTGAATGGATACTTACACCTAAAATTAGAAATGGAGAATTGAAAATTCAGGGATACATATTGAGGGAGGAGAGCTTGAATTCGACACCCTCAAGGACATATTGAAAGCATGAAGGACAAAGATAAACAGCGAGTAACCTATCGAACGAGCTTCTGTAAATGGATGACCGAACAATGAGTGGGAGTGATATTAAGAAAGAACATTACTTAGGGCTACGATGGATTTGAAGCTGTGAAAGGTTATGGTTGACTACCTCCTGACGAAACAAGTAATATAACAGAAGAAAATGATCAATTCACGGAAGAACGCTCGCTGTGAAACGAATATAGATATAAGTCTATATATATTTCCAGAATATCAATATCTTTGTTATATTCATTGAGCGTCTAAAAGACATTCTGTAATATTTTTGATAAAGACATTCTGGTCCTTGCAGCTTTATCAACTTTCATTTGGTTATGTGAAAACATAAATGTTTCCCTGTCATTTCTAATTGTTTTAAATCTTAATAAGGTTAAAAGTGAAAGTAACCTACTAAGGATCGAACTTGCTACAATACCATGATATGGTTCGGCCTGCTGGCATTGCTTCTCGAGCCTATCGAATAGTGATATTTCGCTTCCTAAGATCAATGTTGAAAAAACTATTTGAGCCAGTGAAGTCTGAAAGTTTTAGCAAAGATCATCCTACTTTGAACATCGTGGACTGGTACTACCGAATCCCAAAGAACAGTACTAAATAACAGAAACCAAATCACTTGGTGACTATCAACATCGGCAACAATTAAAATGGATATCACATGTAACGCGAAGAGAAAATAATGACATAATCAAGATGTTAACATTCCACACTACTTCGAATAAAAGGCAAGGAAGAAAAGTCCCATCAATCCTGAAAAGAGCGTTAATAGAAATGAGTTTTCATGAAAAATCGTTTTAAGAGAAAAAGTCTATAAATTGACCGTGTTTATACTTGGTAAAAATTAGTAGGTTTATACTTGATCCTGTTGATAAACATTATTCGGGTTTGTACTTAAGTACATTTGTAAACATTGCTTGAGCCTATTGATAAACATTTGAAGGGTTTTTACTTAAGCCTATTGGTAAAGGCTAGTCGGGTTTATAGTATATTTTATTGGTAATCATTTGTTGAATTTATACTTGAGCCTGTTGGTAAACCTTGGTCTGTGTTGTAACTGAGTTATCAAAATCAGCAGAAGAAAACAAGAATTGGTTTACCAAGTTAATTACCTTTTGGTACAGGATAACATAAGGTAGAATAGAAACTAGGGAAGAGAATGTTTAGCTGTGAATGACAGTTTTCAGCAAAAGCTACTGCTTCTACTGCTCCTCCTGCTATTCCTCCTCTTGATGTAGGAGTATTTTTATAACTTTCGCCCGATGGACGAGTCTAAACTTGTAGGGAATTATTCTCCTTCGCAACAGTCTGGTTAATACTTTAGAGATCAAGCATCCAACGAGAAAACGGGATCTTTGATTGGGAATCCTACCCCTCTGCAGATAATGCAAACGGTTTATTCTCGTCCTCGTCAACAGTCTAGTGCTACGTTTGTTTTTCTCGCTGGGAAGGTCGCTCCAACTTGAAAATCAGCATTAGAAATATCGGTTTTTACCACGGGTTATTCAGTGCATGCATCAAATTCGATAAATTTTAGTTATTATAAACATGAAAGAATTGAGTCATCAATTTGTATGCCTTTTTTTCCTGCAAAACGAAAAACTTCAAGCAAGTTATCTTTTCTTTGTTCATCTCATTTTAATTCACTTTCTGGCTGTTTCTCTCTCATTCTGTCTCTTTTCTACCAATGTATAAACTTTGTTGTATAAAAAACTAAGATTCGTGCGAATCTAGAGAGAGTTCAACACAAAAGAAGCGGGAATTTTGTGCGTATGCAAATCAGTATTATTTGATTATACCTATTTATCCCATCACCCACGCTGGTGAAGTGTTAGCATATTTATATAAATAAACATGGGGAACTGCAACCAAAGAAATTATATACATAATATATGGGAATTTATATTCACACATTAAGTAAAAACCTACTCTAATATAGCCTATATAAAATTGCATATTTATTGACAGATAAATGTAAATTCATTTATGCTTATATATATATATATATATATATATATATATATATATATATATATATATATATATATGATTAAACTGATGAACATTAACAAAAAGGATCCCGAAAAGAATATGCACCTACAGTTTATAATTCAAAGTAGATTGTAAAATTGAAGGTTATGGGTTGTAAGGTTGATAGGTTCATAATTATATTTCATCTACTATACTGGAAAGCATATAAGACACACTTTTTTCGAAAGAATGGCTAAGGAATCAACTCGCATTTTATATGCAAGTTTGAGGACTCTCGCCAGATAATATAATCCCCCAACGTTCTGTAACCTGAGCTATAATTTTACCTTAGGCATCCACGTCCACCTAGCACGACTACACGATATTTTTTACTTAAAAAAAATAACAAACATCATCATCACCATCATCATCATCATTATTTTTTAAGAAGAAGGACCGTAACGCAGTAGCAGTGACGTTCGTCGGCATCAGCTGATTGATCATACCTAAATATGCCTCTGCATACACCTATCATTAACCAGTTAGAAAATTCAGAAAAAACGACTTCAGCCACTAACGTAGTACATTATTTACAATGTGGTATAGAGAAATTTCGAGCTCGTTAGCTGAATCAGTGAGCCAGTAAACTTTCAAATATTGGATTGGCTCTGAGATCTTTACGATGGCTGAAAGGATTTATTTGTTTTTGTTTGCTTTCTTTTTACAGCTTATCAACTCTTTTGAGTTATTTAAGACCGATACATATCTTGAATAATAATTTTTGAATGAAGATTACAGTAACATTTTTTTAGAAAAGTTATTTTTCCAGATACAATTTCTATTATTTAATCCATAGCAGGAGAGGGGAAATGGTTTCATGCCTTTCACCAAAGATATTTTCGCGAATTTGTCAGGGCAGGATATTAGAAAAAGTTCGAGAAAGTTCGCCTGCTGTCCCGTTGCATCTGACACTCTAGTTGGCTCTTCAAAAATCTGCATTAGTTCATGTTCGATGGAGAAGTCTCTACGATATCTGCCTTCCTCATAGATTTTGTTACAGTGGACTATCCACTCTTTGTGGTGAACATTGAAGTCACCGCATATGTGAAAGTTCCCCAAAGGAATTTCGGTGAGAATATTATCAATCCTCTCTGATATTCAATCGAAGACGATACGGACAAAGACGAATGTGATAAAACAGTTTGGGTTTATATCCAAATATAATGATAGATTTCTTTTTATAAAGTGATTTCTCTTTTCTCCTGCATTTTATTACTGTAATCATGTACTATATTTCTACTATTGAAATTTCTTGTTTTATGCCCATCTGTAATGCAAGCATGGTTTTCGTATACAGTAATGTTTTACTATGGCACAAGTGCTTTTTAATGTCATGTCATGTACTTTCTTCAAACATTACATGTTTAAATACACTTAAAATTATTTTCCTGTATATGCTGTTGAGTTGCAGCTCAGACCAGACACCAGGTTCGTTCCTGTCAAACGCTTGTGGCTTAAAATAACTCTATGGTCAGATCGTTACCCACAAAATAAAACCATGAAACCTTTGAAACACTAAGCAAAATTTTATTTTACTTGCAACCTATTACTATAGAAGCAAAGATTGAGTGGGTCAGGGTAGCGGTGAACAGTCTAACAGGGACGGATGCCCTTTTGCGTCGCTGCGAGGCGTGACTCTCGCCTATCTGTCGGTCTCTCTGTGTTCGGCTGGTCGTGACTACTGTATTACAGACATTATTCTTTGTCTTGTCATCTTTACATAAAAGATTAACTTACCTTTATTCAGTGACCTACTTTGTCAGTGTTTTTTGCCATGTTCTTTGTGGGGACCTCTTCACTTACCTCAAGGCAAATAAATACCTGAAACAATACTTATGGCAACTCAGATATTTCCATTTAGCAATATGTCGGCTGACACTGATATCGTTACATCGAAATTCTAAGTTTGAACACTGACGGCTCGCTCCGGACGGAAATATACAATTCACAAAACGACTTCAGCCACTAACGTAGTACATTATTTACAATGTGGTATAGAGAAATTTCGAGCTCGTTAGTTGAATCAGTGAGCCAGTAAACTTTCAAATATTGGATCGACTCTGTGATCTTTACGATGGCTGACAAATTAGATGAAAGTGCCTTCCTCAGACCTTGCCTGAAGATCAGCCTTGAAACGTTTCGGCAAGTTTTTTCTGTGTATTCTTTAGATCAAACGTTGTTTTTGAGTGGTACGCGTGATTCAAGGCAGGTCGAGTGTCGCTTCACAATTTTGAATGTTTAAGTCTCTCAATCACCAGCAAAATACAAGAAACTTCCATTAACACATCTATGAGGACTCTCAATAAACAATTATTCATTAATAGTAATGTCGTTTTTTTTAAGTTTTAGTCCAGTAAATTTCTGATACCACCTCGTACATATATCAGCATGCTATAAAATCTGACTACGTCGAGAATTCTGAACCCGACCAGTATCGAAAACACAAATACAAGCCCTTTATAATAAACTGGTTTTACTTGAGCTTTTGCATGCGTTTTTTCTTTGGCGACGCGTAAGTGACCTTTCCTATAACCTTCTGAATATTTTTTTTATTTCTTTTTTTCAAATCTCGGTTCTTGCAGAACTTCAATTACAATTCTGCTATTTAGTAGACTCTTCTGGTAACAAAGAAAAGTATTAGACTTAAATAGAGAGGACGTCATTTTACCTTTTAACACAATTGAAATAGATTTAAGTAAATAAATTAACGACTAAAAACAACAATAAATGAAATGAGTAGTATATGTAACTAGTAGAGAATATGACATAAGATTTTGACTTTCACATGACCTTAAACAAAACGTTAGGAAGAAACTTTTATCAATAATAGAAAATGGTTGAAGAGAATGATTTTGTGAATAATCGACAGCAATTCAATGAATGTTGGATGTTTCCTGTATGGAAGCGGTTAATCCCACCATTACTAATAAACTAGGTTTAGTCACCGGTTTTATCCTAATTTGGCAGCTCCTATTTCATTTGGTCCTTGTGGAGTATCTCGCATTTACGACCCTTTGTCAGACTAATTTAAACTATGAATTTTTCAGACATTTTAATATCTGAAGATCTTTGCCAGTTTTCTTAATATTCGCAATTAAGTATATTCCTTGTTAATATATTTTAATTCTAAGTAGATATACGTGTGTTATTGCGTGTTAATGTATATACAATTATTTCTCACAATTGAATAAATTTACACTTTACCTTTCATTGTTTTTTTTCTTTTAAGTCTTTCTAAACTTGTATAATTGTTGTATCTATGAAGTTGCATAACACTTTATTCAGCCGTTGTGTCATCTCATAATTATACCTGATGGAAGTCTATTTATTAACTAGTCACGAAAGCAAGATTTTTGAGAAATGCGTAATTCTTTAACTTCGTTTGACGACAACCGACTTGATAACATTGTTGAATCAATGAATACAACAAAGGAAAAACCGTCCAGCGCCACCGCTCTTTTTTCAACACCCAATTAAACAAGGTCCTCCGTTACATTCTCACCTGAAAATAAAAATCTTTTCAAAAATACTTTCTATTTCCGACACCGTTTCCAACTTTCAAAAAATGTTCGTGTGAAGAATATTAAGTATAATAAATAATTTCGGTTCTTTCACAAGACTAAACAAACTTTGACTCGCCGTTATCAATTACTTGACGTTTAATAACTGCCTCCCCTGGCCTGAATTTTTTAACTAGTTATAAGTGCATCAGTTTAATCTATTAATATCTACATTAAAATCCGGGATAAGTTTGAAGAATTAAAATTAAAATCCAGTATTTCTATAGATTAAGCATTCCACATAACGAATATTGAAACAAAAATGATACATTTTATAAAAGTTAAAAGGGAGATCCACTTTTCTATATTTATTAATTGTAAATTGATTTTCCCCTACAGAAGCCAAAACAAAATAAGCTCATATGATGTGATTTCTTAAAACGGGAAAAATATTTTCAAATTCTAATCTGGAGTGGTTAATCGAGAGTTATATATGAAAAAAGAATTCCAGATTAGTAATTTAATTTTTTTTATATATTTCAGATGCTATGGACATGTTTTGCTTTCGGAGGCATACCAATTTATTCGATGAACTTATTAGAACTGGACCCCCTCCTATTATCCTTTATAAAATTTATTTTTTAAACTATCCCTGGTCTGGAGTGCTTGATTTATAGTAAAAGGAAAAATATATTATTTTTAATCACCGTACCTATTGTACAAGTCTACCTTTCTCCTTTTTTGTACTTTCTGCATTTAAAAATATCTTACTTTAAAAGTTTATTTAATGCAGATTCAGTTGGAATTTCAGAGCTTCTTTAATAGAATATTTCTAGTATAAACATGTAGTATATCGACATTTGGTGTTTCTATATGTTTTTTAATAAAAATCCGATATTACAATTTTCAACCTGCTAATTGATTGTTTCGTTTTGTATGGCTTATCAATCCTTTGTATGTTATTTAAAGCCAGAAACTATTTTTAGGTATTAAAGGATTTATTTTTTAGGTAATGATGGTTTAGTGATACAAGTCTTACTAATTAACCAACAAGCTGGCGGAAAAGAGGTGGATTCATATCTTACCCAAGGTCATTTGCGCGTAAGTGAATATAACGAACACAACGGGGATTCAAAATCGGCTCTTCTATCAACAATTCCGAGCCAATATCCATCATACCACCTGCACATCCAAACTTACGGTACTTCGCATTCCCAAGCGGTCACCCATTTGCGTACCTACGAGGCTCGAGGTTGCATTGTACGAGAAATGGTGTTTCAACGTGATGTAGCCGTAAGCCTGTTGGATGTTGATATTATTTTATTTACATGGTTACGTTTCATGGTTTCACTATTTTACACAAGTATTTTCAATAATGTTGATTCTGTGCAAGAACCAAAAGTCATGAGAGGTAGAAGATTAAAGAGTAAGAGGCATAGTTTATGGATATATGTGGGGAAGATAACGGTTAACCTTAGACGTGAACAGATTAAGACTGTAGTGATCGGGGAAGCATCCTCTTGGGAGTCGGTTCCACACAAGCAGCGCATCATGGGAAGAAGCTGCTCCAGTGGAAATTGCATCTCACTAATGGAATACAAAGGAAATGAGAGCGGTTCGCTAGAAAGTGCGTGGAATGGCAGGTATTATTCGTGAAGGTTAGAATAGGTGTAACTACGGAATGTATTTCGTCTGGATACTTTCCATAGAAACAGAGCAGCGAGAGACTTGCGATGTTACGTCTGTGGAAAAAGGGTTTTAGGGTGGAAAATATATCACCGCCTACAAGGACATGGAGAGGTTTTTGAACTCTATCGAGACAGGAAAGTGAAGACAGGGAAAGAAAAGTCGTTACTATATCAACATTGCTACACAAATAGTGTGACCTATTTAAAATATTTTAACAACTAAGAGAAAATTTAAAAAACATATCCTTGAACAAATCAATAAGATTTTCACAAAGGAAATAATGGTTCTCCACAATTTCTTGTCATTTGTAGCTCTTCATAAATTTTATCTTTTGTTCCCTTTCCTAAATATTGTTCCGTAATCCATTGACACAAGCTTTCTGGGTAGGTTATACGTTGTTTTCTTCTGTCCCTCTCGCCTTCAGTCTGTCCTGTGTGTATCAAATTTGCAAAGCCCTCTTTCCTCATTATGTGCCCTAGAAATTTCACCTGTCTCTTTCTGGTGTTAATTATGTGTCCTTTTTGTTTAAATTTTCTTTAAAACTTCGTCGTTGCTCACATGTTCCTTCCATTGTATTCTCACAATCCACCCGTAGAACCACGTTACTGTTGCTTCAAGTCTCTCTGAAATTCTTGCTTATGTGTAGAGATGCATACAAAACCAACTACAGAAATGACCCTTTTAACCTCAGTAGATATTTACTAGTATAAGTGGCTAATATAAGAGGTAAGAGTGGATCCTGCGAGCCAAGATCAAATTCCGAGCTAGTCTATTGCGTTCATATTGGCAAGAATGTTCTTACGAAAGACATGAATCTGTCTCTTCTTCCTCTTTCGCTGCGAGTTAAATACCAAAGTATTTGGCTCTCTAGTCTAGCCTTTCTTGCCAACCGGTCTAAGAGAAGAAAAAATGAATTCCACACCGTGAAGAAGACAACGGGTAAAAATCTCCACTACCTACAAGAATGCATGACAATTCACCGATAATAAAGAACAAATATTTGTGAAGATTCATGAATACCTACATTCTGATGAGAAATGACATTTAAAAGAAAAAAGCTTTGACCGTGTATGACCTTTGACCTGTATTACCCAATACAATACGAACACTTCTTTAGGTGTCGTGACACCTCAGAACGTAGGCGATCATGGCTCTCCATAATTTCTTGTTCCTTATAGCTCTTAATAACATTTGACTTTCATTTATTTCTCCTAAGCCTTGTTCCTCCATTCACTTACTCATTAAGTATGTTATACGCTGTTTTCCTCTGTCTCTCTCTTGCTCTCTATTTCTCCCGTGAGTATCAGATTTTCCAAGCCCTCTTTCTTCATTATATGCCACAGAAACATCAACAGTCTCTTCCTGGTGTTAAGTATTAGTTTCCTTTTTGTTTCCATTTTCTCTAAAACTTCATTATTAGTTACATGTTCGGACCACGGTATCCTCAGTATCCTTCTGTAGAACCACATTTCTGCTGTTTCAAGTATCCTCTTCATCTGTGAGGATATCGTTCAGCACTCACTGTCATACAAATATCACATAGCAATGTAGTACTCTTTTCCTTGTTTCTAGTGAAATTTTCCTATTTCTTAGTACTCTGTTAAGCTTTTGGAATGCTTCCTTGGCTATCTTCGGATTTCGGTGTCGCTCTTTCCGTCCTCTATTAAAACACTTCCCAGATATTTAAACTCACGTTCATCCTTGATTTTAACATCTCCAATTTGTAACTAGTATCTTGGGATTTTTCTCTTGCTAACGACTTGTTTGATTTTGGGACCTCCGATTTGCTATTCGCACTTTGGTCACATCCTTTTGCTAACAGCCATGCATTCTTGTTTGTCTTTTCTTCTCGCTTTCCTTCACTATCTTCTGTAGGAGTTTTTATAGCTTTCTGTGTCTGCAATCAACACTGTGTCATCTGCATACCTTTTTAAGATTGTGTCCGCCAATAATGAATAATGGTAGAACTTCTAGTTCTCTCAGAATAGCCGTAGGTATCGAAATTTAACTGTGGAGTGGAGTAACAGAAGAATGAATGTGCAACACAGAAATCAGAAAACACATAGTAATGGCGAAAGATGTTGAGAAACTAAAAATGTATTAAGAGATAGGGAAATTTTCTTATAAACAATGACTGTTGATCTATTATGTAATATCTAATCTGTCATCTAATATGGCAGTGAATGCTGGATAATCTCCTCACAGATGAAAAAGAAACAGATATTTTTTTACCAATATATGGTAAACATTCTATAGACGAAATAAGTGATTAGCTAAGAAGTTTTAAAGAGAAAAGGAACTAAAAGAAAACTGATGTTTACAATAAGAAACAAACTACTGAAACTTCTGGAACGTATAATGTTTAAAGAGGGTCTGGAGAATTTAATACTCGCATGTCAGACTGACGACAATAGAAGCAAAGGAGAACATCAAGTAGCCTCCTTAACGAGTTTATGATAAGATGCCAGAACAAGGACAAACAACGATGATAAATGGGTGATTGTTCCTTAGAGATACAGAAAGTTGTGGAGAGTCATGTTTTCTATGTCCTAAAAGGATAAGATATGTAAAAAAGAAGTTATTTACTAGGTTTAACTGAGTATTGTACAGTGATTGTTCATAAAGCACTCAGTAAAATTGAACTGGCTATACTGTGGTTATAACTTGCTAATTCTACTCTGTTAATGTATGTTAGTAAAGTATGTCTGCATTTAATGAATGAAACGTTGAACGGGCGATTTGATACCCAAATGTACGGGGAATTTGAGAAACGCGCGCGACCCTAATCTAGTAAGGACTTGTAAGAGTATTACGCCGTGATCGATGTATACTACGTCGAAGAAAACTATGGAAACCCAGTATGTTTTTTTAAATTCTTCATAGTTATACATAAATAGCATTTTTCTATATATTAAGCTAAAACAATGTTTATATAGCAAGATTCCCTGATGTTTTTTTTCCTTCCTAGTGATGGGAATTTTATGAAAATCGAATTAACGAATTTTTTCAGTCATAAGTGTTAATTTCGCAAACTTCCCTGAGGATACATCACTAATCGAGAGATTCCTGTATGTGTTCCACATAAGAAACGAATATGATAAAAATGCAAGCATAACATTGTGTACGCATATAGATAGAGGTGCACATTCCTAAAAAGTGATACAAATATACGGATATTATACTGTGTAAAAGAAAACAGACCTCAAACAATAGTAAGCAAACTGGTCTCAAAAAGAGATTTGTTGGTATCACAACAATACTCACACATAAACAAAGTAAAAAGAACATTCAGATATTGGCCATCTACGTGAAAACAAAGTAACCCGCACTCAACAAAATTTAATTTAGAACTAGTCACAACCTATTACAATGAATCTAGACACATGGTTCTGTTATTAATATTTCGGTCTCTAACGACTTCGTAGAACTGCATCATGAAGTTACGACCTGCGTCTGCTATTCCGCGACCGTTATTGTTGCATAGCAACCTTCTATGTCAACATAACAGAATTTCATCTTTGGTGAATATCTCTGTTTAAATGTCCCTATAACCAAATTTGAAGATGGCTCATGTGAGCCAAAAGCTTAGATCAAGGAATAGCATAATAAAAAAGTATCCAAATGTTGTACAATTTTTATCTTTATTTTCACTCGGAATCAAAGCAACCATACGAAATTTAGAAAGGCTCATGATCAAGCATAATAGACTTTCATCAAGTACCATACTGTCCACATATGTTTATCTCTGTATGAGCCCCGGCGGACGAGCGAGTGTGTATGTGTGTCTGCGTACCTCAATGAGTGTACGGATATGCATCTATGTTTTCGTTAGCATGAGGGACATCACGACGACGATTCACTCCCACTTCCATAATAACACCAATACACGCAATCTACATAAATCCAAAATTTAAAAAATAATCTGTTTGTCTGACGATCGCAAAAGCATGAAACCCCAAACTCATATCAATCCAACCAAATATATATATATATATATATATATATATATATATATATATATATATATATATATAAGAGAGAGAGAGAGAGACATTATTATAGTGGGTGCTCGTATTTAAAATAGATGCCTCATTTATACGAGTAACTATTATAATAAAGTTTGAAGTAATATAAATGTTAGATCAAAAATAAATCCCTTTATTCTCACTACCTACAACTTCCCAAATTAAGTCACTAACCTTTGCTCTTGCTGTAAACCATTCTAAAAGCCTTTATCATAATTTTCTAACTTTAAATTTGACCCCATACTTAAGATACTTAAAGTCCGTGATATTTTTAAAGCCTCATTATTTACTCAGTTACTTCCCTTGATTTAGTAAAATATTAACTAAACCCACTTTATTTTTTTTCACATATATATTAAAAGATATCGTCCCGAACAAGAAGGTATTTCCAAAATAAGCACATGATCATTTCCTCAGCTTTCGAGAACGTTTGCTTGTTATATATTAATTCCCGTACACAATATGATTTATAGATTTGAAAAGTACAAATAACATTTCTTCATTTGCAAAAATGAATACATCTTTAGTTTAATTTTGTCCATAATACAGAATCCCACTATTAAAAAATATAACTTGCGTGGCGATATTATAAAATGCTGTTTGATAATTAGTCATATTTCAAATAGTCATTATTATTGTTCATGCTTTATTCTTCTTTCTTTTGTCTTATTTCTGTTGCTTAACACTTAGTAGTAGTAAATTTTACAACTTTAAGTTATCTGAATTCCATAGATGAATAATTTGAATTATTCATAATTCCTGAGTAGTATTTATTTCAATTTATTTTGTTACTTTATATTGACAAGGTTTATGTCGTTACACTTCGATCTTCAGGTGTGTAGCAGAGATTAGAAATAAATAATAGCTTTATGTCTACTTTGAATGAGTCCTAATGGTTCAGATTTCTATGTCAAATCTGTAAGGCGCTGTCACGGTAAGACAAGCTCCCAATAATAAAAGATACGAGTTCAAATCTCGTGGGGGACATATTCTCTATTCTTGTTGCTTGCTTATCAATCATAGAATAACGACCTGAGAATTACTATAAACAGAAGTAACTCTTTCACAGCAGCATTCTCACATTTTTTTAATTCCATATGTCTCAAAGAGATAGGCGATCACGACTCTCCACAGATTATTTTATTATATATTAATTGCCATGTTTCTGTGTTTCCCGAAGCTTTCTTCGTGGTCTGGGATTCAGGGTTTTCTTTCTCTTAGACTGGTTGCCGTCAAGGGCTTAAGAGCACAGTCTACCCTGTTATTTAATCTATAGCTGGTGGCGGGGAGAAGAAAATTATTCATGTCTTTCTCAAGGGCATTAGTGTAAAAAAGTATAGTGTGTTTATTCTAAATTGTTTTTACTGTCTTTTCAACTTTTGTAATCGAATGCCTTGTTTAAGAGTCGCTTGTTTCCTGTTACCATAAAGGAATGTTAAGCAGAATCCTTTACATCGTTCAAGAGGGAATGGGTCAATTATTTTCTTGCGTTGAATTCTTAAAATAGCATTACGTAATGACATTATTACAAATAATGGAATGTATTCTACTAGGCGTCATTTTTCCGCTATGCCCATTCTCCGGCTTGGAATTGGACTTAGTTGTCAGAGAATATTTGAGATGCATGCCACGAAAGTATTTTTATAGACAATGGGAGCTTGTCCCCACTATCACCTAATGACAAACTTCGGAACACAATATACATATATAAACATTTATATACATTACGTGTTTTAGATGCTCAAAAAAAATTAACGGTTTCTTAATATATAAAACATTAGGTAAACAAACACGCTAGAAAGTAAAATACATTACAAAATTACGTACATAAACAAACACACATATCGAAATGTTTGTTAATTTTAGAAAAGATAGCATAAACAAAAAATATATATAGGGATTTAAGCCTAATATACTCGGAGATTATGAAATCATTATTTAACATACAATAAAATAATTAATACTGCCTTTTTGACGGGACTAACACCTAAACTATCAATTGATAGAAAATAAATGAGAGTAGAAAATGCAAATTTGATAAACATAGCTTTAGATAAGCAAAAACAGAAATAAAAATAAGACAAACGAACTTCAGGGCGTCCTTAGTAGGACGATAAACTACATCCGGTTCCTGGGTATGAGGATAAACTATATCTGGCAGCAACGCTACTGATCAGGAGATTTTGAGGAGCGTGGACCCACCTCTTAATTGCTGGTGTCCACAGGTCCACCCTGACACGGAGTGTTATCACCTATGAGAACCCCAGATATGGACAAATAGATAACCCCCAAACTGGGGTTAAACCACGATGAAAGTGTAAAAGAAAATATCAGCAATACATTTTTGGAAAAAATATTACCAATAATACATTTCGGGAAAAAAATTATTACCACCAATAATTTTTTGTCGACATGAAATAACCCATTGACGTTATATGCCGTAAAATAAAATAAACCATATCAAGCTCTTCAGGTTAGTTGTAAAAAAAATAAGTACTACTACCTGGATACTAGAAAAACCTGAAAGAAATGATACATATATAACGTCAAATGAATATAATAATCATAATATATATAATAAAGGGAATAAAATAAATAATATTTGCAAATTATAATAAATCATTATATTACTTTAAAAAAAAATATTTACATTTTTCAATTGAACTTAAAATCCGTTCATTTTTTTTGGAGCCTCGACAAAACGCATTACCTTTCCTTGAATTTAAAGCCCCCCCCCTCCTAACCAAACCATCTGTTTCGGGTAAATGGAGCTCGGCAACCAGGGAAGGCACTCCATCTAACCAAAGGGAAACCCTGATTTTAAACCTCCGCTGCCTCGCTGTCATATCTAAGACACAGAAAAGGCTATGGAAGTAAATCCAGACAGAAAACTCGGAGTGGAATCCCGAAATCCTTTGGCTGTCAACACTGGCAACTGTCCGGCAACTCTTACAGCCAAGCCGTCTACAAATATAATGCCCTGTATTCCTTTGGATCTTCTCGGTACGGCCGAGAGCTGAGGGGGATGTTGTCTTGGCAGCGCCCGGCCTACATATACTATCGCCAGTCTAAGAGAAGGAAAACTCTGAATTCAAACCACCTGCTGCCTTTTAGGTCTTCCCTCTTTAACTTCTGAGAGGAGAGACAGTGTCTTCTCAACATCCCTGACTCAAAATGAGCCTATCAGCCATTGCACTATTCTGCCTTGAATGTTATCATGAACCACAATTATGAGATGGAGTGGGGAGACGATGACCACAGAGGCGTAAAATGCGTTAATGATTCTACTAAGAAGCTGCTTTTGAGGTTTTTGTCAATAGCGAATAAAATAAATGCTTAAAAATTGAACCGGTTTATAGTGTCATTAATATGAAGCTAATAAAACACTTATGAAGCTACTAAAACACTTATGAAGCTAATAAAACACGTATCTGGAGTTTAAAGGAGAAACATAAATAGGGAGGTATGATATCATGGACCAAGCGTGTGAGCAGCGATGAGGTCTTAGAGTGGATGCAAACAAGGAGGAGGTTTATACTTAACATCAGGAAGAGGCAGCTGAAGTTCCTGGGACACAAAATGAGGAAGGAGGGCATGGAGAATCTGATACTCACGGGTCGAATACAAGGAAAGAGAGACAAGGGAAAACAACGCATAACATAACTAGCGGCCTCCAACAAGTGGATGACAGAACTGGTGATCTGGGGGGGGGGTGACTGAGGAAAGGAACTTGTTGAGAGCTGCAAGGGATAGAAGGAGGTGGAGAACCATGATCGCCTACGTCCTGAAAGGACACGGCACATAGAAAAAAAGAAACTATGTGGGAAGTGCTATAACAGATGATGGAAAATGTCATAGAAATCTGAAGGAGCATTAGAATAACGAAATATGCCTTCCACAAATTAAGCAAAATATTAACAAACAGAAATATTTCGTTATGGACAAAGATAAGAGTGTTCCACTGCTATGCATTATGAATCCTACTTTCTGGTGGCGAATTCTGGGTAATTTTCTCACAGGCGAAGAGGAGTCTTAAGGGAACAGAGATTTAGTTCTAAAGAAGCGGAAAATGTGAGCAAATGTGGAAGTTTTAAGGAAAATGGAAACGAAAATGAAATTCGTGCCTAAAATCCCAAAGAGATTTTACATTTCTGGGACTCATAATAAGAAAAGAGGACTTGAAGAATTTGACACACGCAGGATATAATAAATGCAAGCGAGGTACAGGGAAACAGCGAGTAATATACATAACGCGCTTGTGCAAAGAAAGTGGGGATAGTAAGAGGAAAGACATTGCTGAGAGCTACAAAGGATCGGATGTTGTAGAGATCCATGAACAACCACGTCCTGCTGTGACACTGTTCACAAAGGAAGAAGACGAAGAAGTAAAACAAGCTGATAAGAGGCAAAATGACTCCCCACCAAAAAGAATCATTGAGAATTGTGAAATGAAACACATTTGCTTTTGTTTCTAATAATCGCTATTACGAAAAAATAAAAGTTGTCAGTCCAAGCTACATCAGTTCCAGACAGAGTAAAGGAAAAAAAGAAACAAAATCAATTCTCTTGATATAAGAAAAGTAATCTTACATTGTGAATATTACTATGTTCGGCTATGCATGTATCTATAAAGACATGACCTATCAATATGTATGTTTGTGTATGTTAGTGCGGGTAAGAGGTTGTGAAATAAACAGTTGGACTTGTAAGCTGTTAGATATATTGATCAAAGAAACGAATCGAACATTCAAACCTAAAAATAAACGCAGTGATAAATTTCTTATTAATGACTGTACAATGCCGCAGTTTCAAATCTGGCAGCAATGCCGTCAAAGTTCAAGACTCAGAGTTGCAAAAGTTTCATTAAATTACCCTAAACAATTTAAGCTACAAAAGGCAAAAAATTAATAATATTAGTTCAGCTGAAGACAAGTTACAACGATAACCATAGACATATATCTTTTTAGCATGCTCAAACGATATGAGTAACTAGGAACAATTTCTTAACCTCGATTTGAATTCACATTTTATTCTAGGCCTCGATTTGAATTCACATTTTATTCTTGGCCTCGATTTGAATTAAGTTTTTATTCTTCGCCTCAATTTTAGTTTATTTTTTATTCTTTGAAAATTAAAAAAAAAAACTAGTAAATGGCGCCCAATCTTTCATATTTCAATCCTTTCACCAATGATTTCTTCATTTTTATGTTATACCCGTAATACGAATGAACAGAAAGTGGTACAAGGCTGAGTTTAAAGTTGTAGTTACATGAGAATAGGGACAAAAGTTGCTGAAACACCCTCGGGATTTAACTTGGGGGATGCTCCAAGCGCCAAGAATTAAACCTACCCGCTCCCGAAGATACTATCTGAAAGGCGGCTCCCGAAGCTCGAGCATATTATACTTAATTTTAACCCGTTGGGATCTTAGCATATGGTCTCGGTATGCGTGCTGTAACACGGACGAATATTCTATACATTTCAACTTTTATTGAAATTCAATGTTATCTTTGTTCATTTTTATTATAAGTTATTGTTGTTAATCTCTAATTGTGACTAGTTTATAAATTAAAATTTATAATAGGTATATGCAGGTACAATATATAAACGTTTGTGTTTATGTGTTTGTTGGCTATGGCAGATTACGCAATTTACTTGACTTAAGAATTTCATTGAGCTTTTTCGTTTTTCTTTTCGGATCGACACTGTTCCATGAGTTGAACAGGCTGTTGGGGATGTGTGTTTCTATCAAGTCGTCATCTCTAGATAGATTTTCCAACCAAGACTGGACAGCTTCCATCTGTTCAGCAAAAACCGGTTTTAAATTCAAAGTTGTCCTTCTCTTAGGCTGGGTAACAACGAAGGCTAGGCAGCTCATTCCGCAGTTATTTAATCCCTAGCTGGAGAAAGAGATTCGATGCATTCATACCTTTCCCAAAGGTATTTTTGCAAAAGGGAACATAATGAACTCGGTTCGTCGCTCTCTCTCTCCCTTAACACTACTCACACGTACGTGTGTGCGTGTGTGCGTGTGTGTGTGTGTGTGTGTGTGTGTGTGTGTGTGTGTGTGTGTGTGTGTGTGGTTAGATACAATTCGTGGTTTCAGATACTAGCTGAAGACTCTTGGAACATATCCTGCACGGAAGAAAGAGTACAGTGTATTAACATTTTGGCTTGGTTGCTTGTGAAGATGCGAGAAGTTATTAAAATGTTACTATTTGAATATATCTCAGCTGTTTTGATTACAGATAATAGAAGTGTGTCTATTTCCGCTCCTAAATCGAGTGAAGAGTCTGATTTAAATAATTCATCTTTTGACATCTCCACATTCGGCATTACTCTTAGTGATATTTCTCGGGAGTCGCAAACACTGGAAGTATAATTACATTCATAAATCACTAAAGATGAACGAACTTATTAGAATGACTCCAGGGAGGACGATATTGATTATAATTGAAAGATTTGCTAATGGCAATATGTCAATAAAGTATTATCTCAAGCATTGTTTTATTAGGTTGTGTCATAAATAATTTCCTTTTTGGAGAACCAGTTGTAATGACGAATGTATCATCTTAACTTCTGGTCATAAATGACAGTTAATAAAATTAGAGTATAATAATGTACCTCGGCTTCTGTACGGCAGTGGCAGCGTACGCAGTGGATTAAAGAAAAATGTTCTTTCTGAAAACTCAAGTCCTCATACAGCAACAATACCACATGAACAAATATGTTCTACTCCATCAGCAATATTCACCTGATCTTGTACCAATTAATTATTACCTTTTTTATTACTGTTCGACGAGGAAAACTTTCTCTAAAGAAAAGCAAACTCAGATTTCGTAGAAATCTTTTTCAGGTCAAAACCAAATGTATTATTTTGGAGAATAAAATTGATAAACAATTTTTTATTTTTGTTTTGATAATTCAAATAAAACGGTTGAATACAGCTCACCATTGTAAATCAGAAGCAGCGTAGAACATATGAGCCTAAGAATTGTTTCACTGAGTTAAGTATTGTCTTGAAATCGGCATTTACATTGTAATCTGCAAAGAACTATTTAAACGAAAATATTGTTTTTCTCGGCGAAGTAAATAGAGTTGATTTTCTGAGTCATATAAATCTATTGTTTTCTAAATCAGCATTGTAACTCCTAATCTGCGAAGAATATATGAGCTAAAGAATTGTTTTTCTGGGTCAAGTAAAATTATTGACTACAAATCATCACTGGGCAAAGTAATCTTCTGAAAACGTTTGTGCTTGAGAGTTTATTTTTTGCTGAGCTAAGTAAAAGTATTGTGAACAATTTAGCATTTTATATCTTAATCTGGGAAAAAGGTATCAGCTAAGTAATTGTTTACAAATCTGAAAGTATAAGCTACACAGCGTGGTAGAAGATATTAGTCTACTAGAAGAACTTCAGAGATAGGAAAGCTGGTTGACATTTTGTGATTATGTCACTAAAAACAGTGATATGAACACACCAATCAAAATCATTAAGCAAGAGATAAGAATTACTTCCCCAACTGGAGAATGAGAAGGAAGTAACTTTAAATTCAGAAGACTTTTCTTAAAGACAAATGTATTCTACGGATTTCGAGAATGTATTATCGGAAAGATGACGAAATTGATTTGAGACAGAAAGCTGGTTATAGAAATTAGTGTCTTCTGGAGATATTCAACCTTTAAAATGAAGAAATTCAAAAGCAAGCAAACACTCTCTGTAATAAGTTTAAAATTGTCGAATCAATGACCTACAAAAAGATTTCTAAGCCAGAAAGGTTTTCATTAAGCAAAACTGGAAACATCCCCTATGTTCTAATTTGATCTATTAAGCATACTCCATCAGTTGAAGCTAATCCCTTTTTTTTCTAAATGTTTTACGTCTTTTCTGTATATTTCTAGGCATTATTGTTCTAAAATAATGTTCCTTCAGTAAATTAGTAACTAACAATCGACTATCTAGAGATCCTAACAGAATTTATTATCGGTGGATGTAATGTCAACAATATGAAATACTTTGATGACACTGTGTGGATAGCTGACATGGCAAGAAAACTACGGGACTTCCAAGACAGGGTAAGCGAGAAAAATTATTTAACCATCAAATACAAGAAGACAGAAAGTTTAGCAATCAGAAAGACAAAAGGCCTAATATACGAGTTACAAATGTTAACATCAAGCATGCGCAGAGTTTAAATATCTGGAAAGTGTTTTAACAAAGGATGGAAAATGCTACACCGATATCCGAACATGCATTGGACTAGTGAAAGAAGGATTCCATAAGTTAAACAACGTGCTGAGAAACAGAAAATAGTTCGTTAGAAACAAAGAAAAGAGTGCGGGATTATTGTCTCTTGAGTCCGACTAGGTTGTCAACAGGCTTGGGTATGAGGTAGGATTTTTTTGTTGTTGCTGCTCTTCGAAACGATTTTTTTTGTTATTTGATATACCTCTTAGTGATTGTATAGCGCCCGTCCACAGGATCTGATGAAAGATTGTCTTATTTATGTTTGATAAGATTAATTTTAGGATTAATTCTTTAGAAGTAATTTCTAAATATTGATCTGAGAAAACAATTGTATACAGATCGTAGTTTTAACATTTTCTTCATATGAGAGTCAACACCTGACTCAACTATTTCAGAACACAACTCTCCTTTTCAGGTTAATATTTTTTACCCTCTTATAGTGGCGAGAAAAAGTACCAGTTGTGCAACTCCTCGCATGTATAAATTCATTATATCCTACACTAAATTTGTTATAATTAACCTAGTCATCGAGGCATTTAAAGAATCTAGAATTTTCAACCTTCTGAATTTTATGATGGAATCACCATTGATGCCATTACTATTCTCATTCCAATTCCAGATCATAGTTTCTGTTTTGAAAAAAACTTATCATAACTCGTAAGTCCTAACACTTGTTATAGAAGTTTCATTTTTTTTTTCTTCAAATTCATTTTTATACCAACTATGAGTGCCTATATCATTAGAATTGCCGCCCTCCCCACAAAAAAACTCACTATCGGTACACTGGCATCTAGCGGTAAAACAAGATCGCTAATTTCTATTACTAGATTCACTTAGATTATGGTACGCTAAATTTAATTGTACACGCGCAAAGCATAGTCTAGGAGGAGATTAAGCATTGGGACATTTCCTATTGACGAGGTTTGAAGTGAGTCAGTCTTTGATTTTCACCAGATCGATAAATTTCTTCTATCAAGTCAAAGCATTCAGTTGAATCAGAGTTTGGAAGACGTTTTCTGTTGGACGAGAAATGGAAGCCTCTATTACTGTGATCCTATACTGCTGAAAGATTAAAATATCTTGGGCAACTTTCTATTTGATAATGTACGCTATTTCATGGAGTTATCTTATAACCAATATAGTTCATACTTGCACCACCTACCAGAACGAAAACCAAAACTGATTTTATCAAGTGTTGACTTCCATAGAATTACGATATTCTTGTTAGTAACATATTAATCTCTACTTTCACCATAATGGAACCGATTGAAATATTTCTGTAGATAAGAAGCCCTTCAAGACAAGCTTTTTTTCGTAAGTTAACTTATGCGTGATAGATCCTACTGATTTGGAATATGATTTTTCTTCTGAATTTCAGAGACAAAGTAAGCTACTTTTAAGTCTTCTTTACACTCAATGTCAAGTGATGCTTGATTATTTTTAATTTTGCTATTGCTTTCTCGACTTATCCATCACTAATTTCATTTTTATTTATGTTTTCAAAGATTTTTTTAACGTTGGTATATATTCTTCCTCTGGCGTCTACATATCGGTGTAATCAGGATTAAAGTATGACTGAAATGTTTTTTTTATGTTTTTTGGTTTTTCAGATCGGAGCATTTCTTTTTTGGCTTTGATTTTATATTATCACAGGTTTTTGCATTTTTCCACATTTCAACACATGATCTATGTTTTTAATTTCATTTATTTGGTTTCCAATTTCCAAAATATATTTATTTCTCAGGAAATTTTTATTTACTTTCTTAGCTGTTTCATGTTTTCCTTTTCCTTTCTTTGTTTCCATCTGCTATCAGTTTTTACAGTTTAGTATTTTTATCGAATATAATGAACTTTTTAGTTAACAGAGAGTCTTATGTTCTGTCTTATGCCTTATGATCTATCTTATTAGTTTAAGAGGCGTCTTATGTTATATATTGTGTTCTATCTCTTGTCTCATGTTATATCTTATTAGTTTAAGGGGCGTCTTATGTTCTATCTTGTCTTCTATCTCTTGTCTTATGTTCTATCTTGTTAGTTTAAGAGGCGTCTCATGTGCTCCTACTAGAGAAGATAAAATTACATTTTCGATTCTTCACTAGGGTAAAAAATTAGAGACCGGTCTGGATTCCAGTTTATAAAAAAATGCTTTCTTTACATCATTATTTACAAAAGCTTGGATGTTATGTTCGGGGATATCTTTTTGATTTACGTAAGCACAAACGAGCTATCTTCTTTGTTGGTGTTTTTAGTTTGCTTACCAAAAATATGTGATCTGAATCAAGGTCTGAATTATACATTCGAACACAAATAACTAATTATTCAGAAATCTAAAATACTGAAATCAATAATGTATTTTATGTGTTATGAAGTAAAGTACTCTCTGAAATAGACGTTGTCAGGTCATCAGTTTTCTGCGATTCCCTTCGACTGTGGTGGTAAGGTGGGGTTTTATACGGGACGCATCTAATACGCTTTAGCCACGAGCACAAACTTCCCTCGCAAAATTCTAGCTCGTTATCTGAGACCAAAGATTTAGGCACCTCATTCCTTGAAAATATTGTTCTTAAGATTTGTTTTACAGTGATGGCTTTTCTGTCAGCAACCTTAATTACTTCGTGCCATCCTGAAAATGGATCCACTAAAATTAAAAATAGTGCCATGCCTTTCATATGGGCATGATCCATGTGTACCCGAACAATGCATAGGGTAAACCATCAAGTCCCGGAAACTTGCCACTGCCGACCTTCTTCAAAGCCAAGTAGACTTCGCCCTCCATGATCCCACCCTCACAGCTAGCCGCTTCAGTCGGTGAAAGCCGAGGAAAATCAGCCAAACAGCTGCGAAACTCTTCATCACAAAGACCAGGCTCCTTGGCAAATTGGCTGTCGAAATACCGCCGAAACGCCTCGCACATATCATTAGTCACCCTCAGAAAACGCCCCTACGGGGTGTTGACATCACGAATGTGCCGATCGGAACTTCTTCCTTGCTCAATTCTGCACTCATGTTCACGACTTCGTTATATATCTTGTTTAACTTATGCCTAACTACCTGAGCCTGCCTAGCTAAATCTATCTCTAGAGTCTGGGGCAGTCTATCTTTAAATGTCTTCACCTTTTTAGCCTTATCTAGCCTCTCCCACAACCTATTCCAAATAACCGCCCTACTAGTTCCCGCTGCACTAGTCTAATTAACTGGTTGCTGGAAGTCCCACCCAATGCCTTCCCGCTAGCTCCTGTCTATGTTGGGATTCAGGATGGTATTCCAGTCCTCCAATAAAACCAAGCACGAAGAATCAACCAGGAAAGACCCTAACTGACGGAAATACGAAACACGGCCTGATCATTGGGCACATAAACCGCAACGAGTCAAAACGAACTATTGTTCACGGCAATATCGACCACGATCAACTGGCCCCCAGCATCAACAAGAACAATGTCCACCCTCGCATCCAGGGTACGTTTACCCAGCAAAGAAACACCTCTGGTCAGCTGGTCCCCTTATGCTGAATAGACGACATAATTGTTAGACAGCAAACAAGCATCAACCTCTCAAACAAAGTGTGTTTCCTGAATCACAGCCAAATCTACGCCGACGGACAGGAGATCACGAAGAGGGTGGGGTAGCCTTACTCCGATCCCCCAAGCCCCTCGCATTCAAAGTCATTATCTTAAGAAACATTTTTCAAGTTGATTCCCCTAGTCACAGACTGGACGGAATTCTGCGGATGAAAGGACCCCGACGGATTGTCTTAGATTCCATGTTCCCATCTCTGTCGTCATGCGAGAATCCAGAACAATGCTGCCGATGTCTGTGAGATACGTGAGTTTTCTATATAAAGATGGATGGAGAATAACTGGGACCCACCCAGTGGAAAACTTCTGTAATCTTTTTAATTCAGTTGTCCCCATTTCCACCATTCTGGTCTCCGGAAAAGCACCTTTCGCCTCAGAGACGTGGGCTCATACTTTGAGACCCCTCCTTATGTTGCGTATCCAGGTCATCATTCCTGCGGCCTTCGGAAAATTCCAAGGGTCTTCCACAGAACTCCCGTCTGCGGAAGAAATTTTAAAATGTGGTCTTAATAATGCCTTTTTGGCAGTACATTTCCCCCTAGGGATACTGTTTTTCTCTTTTTGGGGAAAGTGTTAGTATGAGGAGTGTTGGGAGGGTGGCTGGTGTTGGAAGGATTGGAATTGTTATCAGTTGCAGGTGCGTTGGGAGTGGGTGTGTAGGAAGGAGGGGTCTTGAGAAAGAGTACAGCAGAGCTTTAAGCGGGGAACAAGGGAGACTTCTTGTAATCCTTTTTCATTTTTTGTTGGCGAAGCAGGGACGGGGTGTGACTTTGGCTTCTCGATGAACTTCTCCACCCAACTTCGTTCTTTGAGATTTTTTCTTCTCTTTCCTCTTCGTCTTCCTATCACACTCTTTTCAGGGATGAGGACCGAGGTGGGTGCATCTTTTGCATTTCCACCTCTTCGCCTTTTTGTTGTTCTTGATGGACCCCCCCCCCTGCCGCTCCTCATGTAGTTCCTCTTGTTACTGTCTCTGCTGGCTCTCCTGCTCCAGTTGAGGCTTCATTTTTGCTGCTGGTGCTGCTGATCAGTTTTTGTTTCTTTTGGTGGGCAGGGGTTGCCACTTTTGTCCCCTTTTTAGCTATCTCTGTCCATCTTTCTGGACTTTTCATAACTTTTAGACTTGTCTGTACTCCTTCATTTTTCTTAGTGTTTTGTGGCTGGGTTTGCTGTTCCGGTCTCTTTCCAGGGCATGCTTTGGAGAGATGCCCTGCGGCTCCACAAACCCAACAGATAGGTCGGCCCCATTCTACGACTACATGTATAGGACGTCCCCCACACATCAGTGTATTTGGAATTCCCATGAAATTATTCTTCTGGGTGACAGTTACCCAGATTTCCATGTCTCCGGTAGCTATCCTTGTTTTGCTTTAGACGGGTGAAACACCTCCTCAAACTGGGCAAAAAAAACCCCAAGTGGTCAGCTGATATGCACAGTGGTACTCCATGCAGAGTGACTTTGGTCTTGCTTGTTCATAAATATTCGGCTTGGAGCCTTACTGCTTTGGTTATGAGTATGCCAGATCTTCTGTGGCTAGGAGGATGTCCCACATAGCATTTCTTCTTCTTGCCAATATGTTCGCTCCAATTTTTAGACTTTTTAGGGCCTCCTCCACTATCTCCCTGTTGATGTCAATTAGTTGACGTGTCATAATGTCTGGTGTTAACACGGAAATGGTTCTGGTGTTTCCATAAAGTGCTGTCACCGGTAACAGTTCATTTCCGTCAATTAAATTTTCACATTTTTCTTTTAACCCTTTATAATACTCGGGTTCTTTTGGTGGAGGCGTATCCGTTCAGTAGGTGTAGACGTCTGGGACTCCACCATAATGTTGGTGTTCCTAGGACACTGGTTAGAAACACCGGTTAAAAACAAACGCAAGTTAACGAAAAGAAGTAACTGAATACCATGTACAAACAATGGTTACAGCAATGAATACAGCAATCAACGTAACAAAACTCACACTTACTTTTAAACAATATAGCTTTGGGAAAATGGCGTAAATAAATTCGCCGTACTCAAAAACGTTCACAAGCGTCTCGTCCAACAAATTGTAGCTCGACTGGCATTCACTGTGGCGTACTGCTTTAATATCAGTACTCCATTTTCATACTATACTACAATCTGGGTCATGCTAGTTTATACGGCTTTTCCTTGGGTGATCAAACTATGCATTTAGAATTTTAAATATTTTATAATTAGAAAATTTTAATTGAAGTTCTCCATTGTTAAAATATTCATTAACGCAGAGTTTGTTTTTGGGTTCATACCCTCCCCTATCAGTATAAATCATCCATAGATTTTATGTATAAAAATTTTATGATCATGAAATTTTTATGTCATGGGGATGCGTTTTTTAGGTTCCCTGAGAGTATGCGGTATTATGGTATATGGAGGATTGATTGGTGACGGATGAGTTCTTGTGGGGAATATGCAAATTGTAATGAGTGAATGGGTCGTGAATCGGATTAACTAGGTATGAGTTAGTTAGTGAAGCCCATCCTCAGCCCATTCCCCTTTTCGACCTTGTTCCATAATTGTATTTCTATACAATAAATCTAAATAATCATTAACGCAAAGTTTTCAATTGGTTTGTTCTGCACAAAGTTTCGTTAATCCCTCGTAAAAGTTATCTTTATTGAATACATTTTCTTCAGTTGGAGAATAGACTGATATCAATTGGATTTCACAGCCATACACAACTATATCTGAAGCTATCAGTCTTTCTGAATACTATGAGATGTTGTCTATTGCAATATCAGATCATTTACACATTTATATACCAATTTCATATTGCCTTTCCTACTTCAGACCAATACAATAGAAATCGGATCCTAATGGAATCACAACTAATATGACGTATCTCTTGCATATAAACATGTATAAGAAATACATAAGAAAGAAATAAAAATTACAACATATAAATACATAATGATGGCAAAGCGTTTCATAGCCAACATTATCTGATGAAATCAGTCATCTATTCATTAAAAGGCACGGTGGAGTAATGGATAGCGGCTCGGATTGAGGAATCGGGGACCCGAGTTCGTCATCCATTACGTTCACTTATGTGCTAATACCCTTGGGAAAGTTATAAATCATCTTCTTCTCCCCCAGCTATGGGTAAATAGCAGGATAGACCGGGTTCTATATTCTTGGATGGCAACTGGTCTACCGCAGAAAGAAATGACAACATACTGCGGGAAAAAAATCTGCCTCGTCAGTCATGGATCGAAAAATACATGATATCCTAAGCGTATATCACGCATGGCACCTAACTGATTGATTCATTAAAATCAACAGCTGATTCAGCCTATAAAAATGTATGAAGCAATTTTGTAGGGGATTATAAAAATAAAGTGCACTTTTAAATATTTCGATACCGCTTAGGAGGATTCTGAAATAAAAACCATTGCCTTAAAATAATTGACATTCATCCAAAGGTTAATCCATTGAAAAGTTTATTAAATCTTCCTCTATGGGAAAATATCTGTTTATTGCCTTATTACAGATAATCAATTTTTATACGCCAATATTTGTATTTGATAATCTTAACGCATCCTCGAATGCATTATAAACATTTGAACACAAATCAGTTCACAATGTTAGCAAAATAAGTATCACAGACACACAGGCGCACACACACACACACACACACACACATATATATATATATATATATATATATATATATATGTGTGTGTGTATGTATGTATGCATAAAGATTATTTAGACAGACAGGATTCATTTAAGCTATAAAAGTAAACCGTAAATCTAGTTATAAAAATTAAAATAAAATAAAAATCCAGCATTAATTAAAGCTTTCTAAAAAAATCTTTTTTTCTTTTTATCATTTCACCTCAAGCAAAGCGATAAAGTCACTAAGCTGCAAAAGATTACTAAAAGTGAAAGAATCTGAGAAAAAAACGCTATTGAAGAGAGAGGAAAATAAAAGAACAAGATTCAAGGAGAGAGACAGAAGATGACAATTGACGCTACATTTGAAATAGTGAAGATCGTCGTTGACAGGAACGCAAGAAGTCGGAAAAGTGCTCCACAAGCAAGAAATGCAAGTGAAGAAACTATTAGTATAGAACGGAGAGTTACATCTAGTAATTTCGACTGTGAAGACCTAGCTGCTAATCTAGTAATGCTTTTACATTCGCGACAACAAGGTACTAATGAGGAAAGCTTATCCGATTAGTTGTCAGTAAAATATTTATAGAAAAGGAACATGACAGCAACGTTACTGATTAAAGATTTGTAAAGCAACCTCTATTAATTATAGGTTTATAAAAATCCGATATTAATTATAAGTTTCGACTGTCTCATTAATGTACATATAAATCTAATTAGTGAATAAATTACTCGAAATAGTTATTGGAAAATTCGAAACATACAGTAAGGAATTAAACAGAAACTGTATATGTCAATATTTCTGAAATGAGGTATTGGAATTATTTACACTGTTTACATTGTTCGGACTGTTGTCCTCGTCTTTTTTGCCCTATTCACGACATTTCGGCCGTTGTACGCCCCGGCCTTCTTCAGATCCAACAACGAAAACACAACGAAAATTGTCGCAGATCCTAATCAAGAACAAGGACCAATTCCCACCTAAGACATACAGTCATGAGACGCAGCGTTACATTAAGCCACCTCATATATACATTCACCCCCAAATTCACAAAGACGGTATTCCGATCAAGCCAACTGTTAGCTGCCAAGGCTCTGTGTGCCACGCTTCCTTTTAGATATAATTCACCCATTAATAGGAAAGACGCTTTCATATGTCCGAAAATCCACCCAATAAACAAAGATGCCCCCATCCAATCGAACCAGGTGGTGAGCCTGCACGTGGTGAGATTTTTCGCCAAGATATCCACGGAAGAGGCACTATCGGTATTCAGGGACAGACTGGCCCCGGACTCACCCCTAGGGAACGGACCAGTATACCAATAGATAAATTGATGGAGATGCTGACTTTCTGCCAACAAATAACACACTTCGGATCGACAGGATGAAGGCTTAGCAATGAAAAATATATATGGAATACTTCGAAGAAAGGGCATTAGAATTCATATCACTAAAGCCAACCCTATGGCTGAGATAGGTAGATGACGTCTTCATACTCTGGCCACAGCAAAATAATAAGATCATCATTATAGTTCGCAATGAAGAGAAAAAACGACAACAAACTAGCATTACTGGATGTACTAATATCTCAAACAAACTATGGTTCAAGACACCCGTATACCGCAAGCCTACATTCACCGGACAATGCCTCAAGAAAGGTATCGTCCGCTGCTTACGACATCGAGCAAAAGTCATGTGGCGACTCAGAGACAATAAGAAATGGTCAGTATAAGCAGTACCCTACAACGTAACAACTACGCTGGGTGCATGACATCAGCTCCGACAAACACAGATAGAAGGGTACAAGAAGATACCAACATTCAGAAAACAGCTTCAGTCTGACTACCCTATGTGAAGAAATAATCGAGAAAAATACAAAAGATCTCTGGCCCATATAACATCAGGACGACCTTCAAATGTGGTTCAATACTTCACAGACACATCTTCCGAGTAAGACCCCTTCCCCATAGAGGAGAACATAACTAAGGACTATGTGTATGCCATCCCGTGCAGCTTGGGTAAGAAATCTAAAGGAGAAACAGACTGACTCCTTAAGATAAGACTGCAAGAACGTTGTAAAGCCGAAACACGGGGGGTAATTGAAAATTCAGGCATAGATGACCATATATGCAGGGAAAAAGGGCATCACCATACTCTGTCGGATGAGCTTGAAATAACAGAGAGAGAAAATATCACTAGAAAATAAGAAAACCTTAAGGAATCAGTATATATGTTAGGCCACAAAAATCTCCTGAGCTGACCAAGCATAGAAATGAATACAATATGGAAACCAGTAATACTGAGTGCTAGAGAAATGCAACAATAACAACACAATCACAATATGATCACTGGTAAAAAAAAAATTGTTACTGTGACATTAAGTTTATAAGTCCCAAAAATTCATACACATGGCCCAGTGGATAGAAGTGCTGGTTCGATCCAGTCATTTGAGAGATCGCTTCACCACCACAAACACACACACCTATATATATATATATATATATATATATATATATATATATATATATATATATGGAGAGGTATGGATAGGAGGGAAGATAACGGTTAACTCTAGACTTGGACAGGTTAAGATTGTAGTGATCGGATAAACATCCTCTTGGGAGTCTCTTTCACAGTGGTTCACGGGAAGAAGCTGTTTAAATAGAACTTCTTGCCGATTGAATACGGAGAGAATGTGAGTGGTTTGCTAGAATGCAGGTGGCATGGTGGGTCATAGCCGTGAAGGTTAGTCCTGGCGGAACCAAGGAATGCAGTTCGTCTGTGCACTTTCCATGGAAGTGGCAATAGAGCAGTGAGAGGCCTGTCAGAAAGAAAGGTTGTGGAAGAAAATAATTTTTCTCCGACATGGACCCAGTGACGCTTCTGAACTCTATCAAGAACTGGGCAGCCACCGCCCAAATATGCCAAAGTACTCCATTTTCGGCTTTATCTGGGTCTTATAAAGGTAGAGGATAGCATGAGGATACAGCAATTTATTGGCGTGTTACAGGAAGCCAATCCTTTTACCTGCATCTTTTGTGATGGATCGCATAAAAGAGTTCCATTTGAGGACGGGTCGGAGTTTGTAACCCAATATCCTCTCAAGGCTACGATGCCTCCTCGAGAGGACATTCGTTCATCGTGACTGGCGGTATTTTGTGGTCTGATCGGCGGTGATGGAATGTAATTAGTTTAGTCTTCGAGACATTGAATGTAACCAGACAGTTTTTTGGATGTCAGTACTAGATCGAATGAGAGATAAGTCAACTACCAATCTCTGGTCGTCATGAGTTTTAGAGCTGCACGAGTATATCGTCGTAGCATCAGCACAGATGTTTACAAATGATCTATGTATATCTTTAGGCAGATCATTTATGCAAATACAGGGGAGAGCTGAAAAGTTTTCAGCCCAACCCACTGATTAAAATATTACCAAATGTCCAAACATCATAATTATATTTTATTCCCTTCTTAGTCAGGCCGAGAAATTTCTTTGTATAATGGCAATATCATTAAATCCTTTACACTATATATCATATTCACACTATATATCATATTCAGTAAAATAATAAAATATGTAGCACGAATTATTTTGATTATTACGTTTTTTTTTTTTTTTTTTTTTTTTTTTTTTTTGCTATCACTTCATTTTTTTTCATGACTTCAAAAGCAAAACACTTTCGCGGAGTTCGACTTAAAAGGAACAATTCTCAGAAAAATGAGCTCTTAAATTAATTTCGCAGTAATCGTGTTCCGTTCATCATGGGTGCAAATGTTAGGCGGATTATTTATAAAAGACATTCATAAAGAATCCCCGGAAACTATATTCTTGGACTAGATTACAAAAAGCTTAAACAATCCTTTATAAGAATTTTCAAGAATATTCTGGAAAAGACGCTACCTTTCGCACCTGCATATTGAGGAAATATATAAATATATTTTCTTTTTTAGCCAACCTACATTCTGTCTCCACTTAATAAAGGTTTTTATAATTTTATCATGAAAAGCAGCGTTAATTATATCATTTATAGGTGGACTAATGTCGCATCTGTTTTCTTTGTAACCCAACGAAATGTTATGATAATAACATAGATGAGGAAATTTGTTTGACTGCAAATAATATAATTATTTTTCATTCAAAAATTAAAACAGAAAGGAAGCAACGTATTTACAATAACGTGCGAATTGTTTTGGATCTGGAATCGAAAATATGCAAAGGCTTTCATTAAAGTACGCCACAATGATCTGCTAGGACTGCTTAGTAACCTTGACATATTTGGAAAAGATATTAGAACAATCAAGAACCTATACTGGCAGCAAACCCACTGCATACGGATAGACAATGCGTTTAGCAGATATATAAAAATAGAAACTAGTGTAAGACAAGGATGTGTCTTCTCACCGGACCTGCTCAACCAATACAGCAAGGAGATTCGGAGAGGATTAGAAGTCTTACCAGGCTTCGTTATTTACGGCCACAATTTTTACAATATAAGATTTGCAGTTGATACGGTGTTGATAGCACCACGGAAAGAAATAAAACAAGTACAAAAAATTAAATACCTGGGTAATGTTTTAACAGAGGACGAAAAGTGCAAAACTGGAATCCGAAGGCGCATTGTGATAACCAAAGATGCATTCCAAAAGCTAAGCAGAGTTTTAAGAAACAGGAAAACTTCGTTAGAAACAAAGAAAAGATCACTGAATGTTATATCTGCCATCCTAAATGTCAAGGAACGCTAAACAATTTCCTCTAAGATGAAGAAGAGACTTGAATCAACAGAAATGTGGTTGTATAGAAAGAATCTGAGGATACCATGGGCCGAATATGTTAGCAACGACGAGTTTTAGAGAAAATGAAAACGAAAAGAAGATTTTTACTTAACATCCGGAAGAGATAGTTGAAAATTATAGGGCACATAATGAGGAAAGAGGACTTGGAAAATCTGATACTAACATGGCAAATTGAAGGAAAACGGGACCAGAGACAAACAACGCATAACATACTTAAGTAAATAGCTTGAGTAAATGGATGGTGGAACAAGATTTAGGAGAAATAGCAAAATGACACAAATTATTAAGAGCTATAAATAACAGGAAATTGTGGAGAACCATGGCCGACTTCATCCTGAGGAAATACGGTACATGAAGAAGAAGAAAAAGAAGAAGGAGAAGAAGAAGAAGAATCTAAAATATGCCTTGATAATTAAGCTATCGTTAATGAGTCTGGACCGTCGGGTTAGATAGATGACAATTGCCTAAGAAAATATTTTGAGATAGATAGATAGATAGATAGATAGATAGATAGATAGATAGATAGATAGATAGATAGATAGATTACAATTCCCGAGCTATAGAAAATACTTTGAGATAGATTAAAATTCCTGAGAGATGGAAATACTTTGAGATAGATAGATAGATAGATAGATAGATAGATAGATAGATAGATAGAATTCCCGAGCTCTGGAAAACATTAATTCATTAATTAATCTCGCAATACAATGATTCATCTTGTATCTAAAAATAGATATTTCAAAACCAGATACATATAAATACTCGATCGACAGGTTCCAAAATGTACGCCTTCTATATATTTCCACAGAAACTGCAACAGCTACAGAAAGCTCAATTACAGCATGCATATAGAGTAAGTTTTCAGTGATAAAGGAAGATCTGAACGAGGCGCTCTTCACCCCGTGTACTGAACTGTACACTGTCTCTCGAAACGTAGCTTATCAAGCTGTCGCCGCTTCTGAAGTATATTAACCGCAGCTTAAATGTGCTTGCATCCATTGCCTGAACCCCGTATACTACAACCCAGCGGTTTATATCTTAATCTGCGAAAATCGTATATGTTAATTGTTTACCTTCGTTTAGTAAAAGCATTGGCTGAAAATGAGCTATGAATATCATAGGTGCATTTCCCGCACTCAATGATGCTTCATGAGTGGCTGAGCATTAGTCTGGCAAATAAATATTTATTGTTGGAAACGTTCTACCTCTACTGCTATGCAACCAACGTCCATATCTGATGCTATTATTACTGTTATTAAGAGTAATTTACATCCACACTTCGCTTTCCATTAGTATGGACTCCTATCAGACTTGGTTTAATATAATGAATTATTTTCCATCCTACAGCCAATTTCCCACAAACACAACGTCGCAAGCCCCTCGCTACTCTATCGCTATTTTCATAGAAAATGTTCAGACGAGAGATATTCTCCAGTTCAGACCTTTGCAGCCAAGACCCGTCATGCCGTGTACGCAGGATCGAACAATCTTCATTCCCTTCGAATGCCATTGGTAAGAAGGAATTTCCATTCGAACAGCTTCTTCCCAAGAGCTGCTACTTTGTGAAACATACTCCTGAGCGTATGCTTCCATGATCGCTACCATCTTAACTGCTTCAACTGTTATTTCTTCTACGTATCCTCATAATATGAATTTGAACAAAATGAATCAAGAACATTTGAACATCTCCGTTCAGAAGCCATGTCTGTTATTGATCTATGTTACTTTTTATCTGAAATCACAGAGCAAAAATCAAAACACAAATTCAGATATTAGAATTATCAATAATATTCAGTTATCTCTCAGAGCTTTGATGAGAACATAAGGTTCTATGTTAAAAATAATTAATTATGTTTTAGGACAAGATTCATTCAATGAAGTCAGTTTCAAAAATTCTAACTAGTATTTTTAATTTTCCAAATCTTTTAAAACCTAATTCGATTAAAATACTTATTATGCATAATATAGGAGATTTCAATAACGCATAAAGGATGGATTGCATTTTCGAAATCAGGACCACGAAATTACTGCAGAACAACTATTATCATTCGAGGGTATGTTTTTCTTGACCTGTATATTGAGAACTTCTCATCCCAAAATTCAGACAAAAATGCTGATACAAGTTAAAAAAATTCAGATATACATACAACATCAGCAGAAAATTTCAAATCGCGAATATTTTTATATTCAATTATTATTAATTTTCTGAGTTACTTTCGTTTTAATTTTGGATACTTTTCAATATACATATAAAGAGTGTTCCAGTAACTTGGACCGATTTTAAATGTGAATTATGTTTAAGCGTCTAATGATTTTTTCTTTCTTTCTTTCAGATTTAACAACTTAAGAAGAGACAAGGCGTATAAAAAAATGCATGAAATATCAGCATAGTTAGTGTATCTCGCTATGGCGTATTTGTAAGATTCGTATAGAATTGTTTTACGCGTGAATGGAAGACGGACGCCAGGTCAAAAATCGTAATCATATAATATTAATTTTTAAATAGTATTTCAACTAAGCATAAAATACACAAGGTAATTCATATCAAACACCCGTTAGATATTGTACAAACAAAAATCATAATAATCTATCCGACAGGGTTGCAAACTATTGCACAACAGAGAAATATCTATAATACCTAGGTACCTCGTTGTGTGGTAATGGCTAGTGATAATGGTCTGGTTAAAATGTAAGTTTAATCCACACTGAAGCTCAAACATAAATCTAAACTCAGTTGAAAATATTAAAATAGAATATATTTTCTCAGTATCTTTCCTTCGAACCAATCTGAACGTTTCTGTCTATCAACAAACATTTCTCATGGAAATAAACGACATCAGCTTGATCTGTATGTATGTAGCCGTATGCGTTCGGGCAAAGTGCCATATGTTTGAGATTGTCGGCAGATAATCCAGATTACGCGGGAAATTCTCCAGTGTTTGGCGCTCTTTATTCTCGCATTTTTCACAAGTTCAACCAAGAAGAACAACAAAAACAAAAACAAAAAAAACATGAAAGACATTTTTAATAAAATTATTTATTTATTTAATTGTCTTTTCTTTTTAGAAATCAGCATAGAAATAAAATGTGGCCGATAATAGAAAATAATTTCATAGAACATTGATTTATTTTTAATTCAAAGCAAATACAGATTGATATTCAATGGTTTAACATTGTATTTAATGTATGTTGCTATCTTTGGTTACCGACACAGACTGCGGTCAACTGAGTTGTAAATATGTGCATATTTTTCAGGTTATTCCAATATTTCACCTTACTTTCTAATCATTTATGTCGATGCTCGCCATATTTGCATTCAACACTCCAAATGATTACATATATTTTTTTTTACATATATATATATATGTGTGTGTGTGTGTGTGTGTGTGTGTGTGTGTGTGTGTGTGTGTGTGTGTGTGAACATAGTTCCACCTATGTATATATGTATATACGAGCGTGTGGTTGAGAGAGAGGAGTGAGGTGGGAGGAAAACTGAAACGTTGTCGATCTGACCTACTTCCATTTTCAGCAATCTGACAAAATTTTCAAATATTGTGGTGAGGAAAATCCGCCTGGTTCGAAAACGTTACATCATATATATATATATATATATATATATATATATATATATATATATATATATATATATATATATATATGAAGTCTGGACATAATCAACGGGCCGTATTGATTTGTATGTCACACTATTAAGCTAATCACTAATTCTGAGCACTAAATCCGCATATACCAAATTTTAATTGGGTTTATCTTTATATGTGTGAATATAGACTCATATATATATATATATATATATATATATATATAGATAGATAGATAGATAGATAGATAGATAGATAGATAACTATTTTACTGTCAGATAATTGATCATTGAATCCACAATATTTCTATTAATTTATTTTACTGTAAGCAGATATAATTCAATATTATTTGTCTCCTACAAGGCGTAGTGGGGTCTGTATCATTCGTGAAATATATATATATATATATATATATATATATATATATATATATATATATATATATATACGTGTGTGTAAATGTGTTTGTGAGCGCATGTAGTTGAATCTGTACCTAAAATAATGCTGAATTGTCATACACATTTCAATTCCTAAAAGAATGAATTGCTTTTCACAATATTTCAATTTCTAAAAGAATATAGAATAGCTATACGAATAATCCATTGTACCGATGTTCTAAGTAGACTAATGGCCATATCAGATATACTCCTGATATTATAAATATATTACATATATATTACTATTCAAAATTATTCATTTATTAACAGATTATATATTATACATATAATCAAAAGTAGCGCCCAATTTCTGTACCTGTTCGTCTATAATTGTGCGTTGATCATGGTGAGCCCTTTGAATATTGTAAGTAAAACAGCATGGTACCGTTCCCTAAAACTTTCCCCCGAATAAACAGATAAACATGTCTTTTATTAATTTCTACCTTCTTGTACACTGGATAAAAATGACAAACACAAAATTCATAAACAAAAACACAAACAGCCACAAAAACAGAAATCGGACATTCCGTTAGACTCGCAGAAAATTTGGATAAATTGAATGACAAAATGGAAGACAATTCTATGTAAAGCATTTCATCTTCTCAGAGTTCTTCATCAGACTAATGCAATGTTCTTATTGATAGAATTATGTGAACACAGGGGAGAGCGAAATATAAACGTTGGCTATGATTATGCAATATATATATATATATATATATATATATATATATAATTATCTATATAATACATTATATATAATAGCAATACCCATGAAAACTTTATTGTCTTTCTAATTTGATTTTTTTGATTAACCTTAATTCTTAAGTTAATGTTTAAATGAGCTGTTTGTGAGTTCCCCACCTATAAAATACCCGTGGAAATTCCCCTATCGCCTCGGTAAATATTTACAATTTTAACGAAATATTAAAATAATAAAAATCATAAATATGAATGCAGCTCATTATTCAAAGGTGTAAGAGGGTACAAATGAAAGATTAAAAATTGACAAAGTTTTTCATTTCACTATCAAACAAATGAATATGTTATTGCCTCATCTATTTTCATTCTTTTTTTCTTTCTTCCTCTGAAGAATTCGTTTATAGAATATTTCTTCCTTTCTTTTCCTTTCAGTTCCCTAATTCAAACAGAGTCTTTGATGTACATTTGCTACCGTTTTGTGGGCAGAGGAAAAGAAAGCGAATACAGGTCGATACTTGCAACGAAACAAGAATGATCTGTTGTTTATCTGAGGTAATGGCAGAACATAGTGTTCGTGCTAAGAATTGAAAAAACAACAAGAATTATATGATTATATTATTTATAATAATCGAAATCATTATTAATCACATATATAAGATATATATCATTCTTTAAAATATTATTGCTATTAAATTATTACCTATTATAATATCTGTCTATATTTTTCAAGACAGTGGAGAACTTTCAGAGGGAAATCAACAGGAGATAACTGATAACTGACATCCATTAAACATGGCACGTGGAACTAGAACAGTCTACCCCAGTGAGCGAAATAAAGGGTTAGGTTCGACATTCCAACCACCTGAAGAAGGCCGGAGCGTACAACGGCCGAAACGTTGTAATAAATATGGCGTTAAAGATGAGGACAATCGTCCGAATAATGTAAGTAATTTACCTATTATAATATATTATATCATAAACTAAAATTCTACCTATAAAAGCAATTAAAAGATTATTTACGTATTGATCGACACTTCTGCTTTGGATCAGTGTAGTGTGCGTTCTGTTTCAGATTAAAGTGTTGCTCTCCGGAATTTGTCAGAAAAATAATTTTATTTAAGTATTTTCCTTATGACAGTTATTCGGCGAATATGTCAAACTTTCAAAATTGACTTATACATTTAGTAACCCTTCGGGTTGTCATACAACTTTACCAATATATATATATATATATATATATATATATATATATATACGTTCTTTTTATACATACAAATGTTTAAGTAAATGCTCTGTTTATAATAAACAGTGTTACCAACATTTACCGGCTTGAATGTCCGTGAAATCATAGAAAATATGCGCCCTCCGACAGGAATCGAAACTGTATCCTATACGGAACCGTCATATAGCCTGACGTGCCTTTACCGATTGGGCCACAGAGGAGCGTTCGGTTAACAAGGTCGATTTTACTGCTTTTAAACACAATTCTCCATGATTTTCTCTCATTCATTCATATCTGCTCAATGCGTATCCAAATGTAAAAAATGGCGTCATACATTATGAAATGGACAAAGTCCGACAATTATTTAAGACATTTTTATGTTTATGCTCATGTTTACTTAAATATTTGTATCTATAAAAAGAACGTATAAACAAAAATGTCTTGAATAATTGTTGGACTTTGTTCATTTCATAATATATATATATATATATATATATATATATATATATATATATATATATATATATATATATATATGTCAGAAATCGCTGTAGACATACCTGATACTGATATATTTTCATTTTTGGCTATTTTTTTCTATCTTTATCTTTACAAGTAATATTAGTGAATTGTATGTACGAAAATTCTTTATGTGCCCAAAGAGAAGACAATTCATCCCATCCCCGAGGATTGAATGAAACTATAAAGTTGTTCGATCAGCAGAAAAAAAATCAGTCAATTGGTCTTATTATTGGACTAGATCTGTAAGTAAAACGAATTGATTGATTGATTGATTGATTTGATTTTTACGGCTTATCAACCCTTTGTGTGTTATTTAAAGCCGGAAAATAATTGTGTGATTGTAAGAATTATTCTTTATTTTTATGAGTGAATATTGCATTTACAATTTTTTGAGAATACCAATGATTTTTAACAGTACTGATTCCACTTGCAAAACAAATATTTTTTTCTTTTTTAAGATTATTTCATTGCATGCACTGACATGCCTTATCTATTTATATCTTTTTTAACTATTAGATGAGTGCAAAATTTCTCATACTTATTTTATGAAAACTAGAAAATTATTAAATAATCGTTTTCTAATAAGAAATTTCTCTAAAAAGATTTGTATACATTCACTCCAGATTTATTACATGCGCATGCACATGAATACATATATATATATATATATATATATATATATATATATATATATATATATATATATATATATTGGTCTCACGTTTTCGACTGATTTGAGGTGGTACAACTACACTGAATCAATAGCTGCATCTACTGTAATAAAAGTTGGTTCTCTGGGTCGTGCCAGAAGGTTTTTCTCCTCAGGGTTCATCATACACATATAAAAATCTACCATTCGTCCGTGCATTGAATACTGTTGCCATATCTGGTTTGGTGAACCTGCTGCTCATCGCGACGTTCTAGACAAAATCCAAAGAAGGATCTGCAATGTAATCGATCCTGACCTGGCATATCGACTTCAGTCACATTCTCACAGACGTGACATGGCTTCCCTCTGTCATTTCCACAAATATTTTCATGGAAACTGTTCTTCCCTGTGCCAGGACTACATGAATTTAAGTGCGCTACTAAACTGGCATCTAGTAAATGTCCGAGAAATTTCGTATAAAATATTATTATAAACAGAGAATTTAATTAAATAATTGTATCCATAAAAATAACGTATAAACAGAAAATATATTAAAATAATTGTCGAGATTTTTCCATTTCATAATATATGTTGTCATTTGCTTACGTTAAGATACGCTTCGAGCAAATATGATCAGTCGAGAAAGATCAAGGGAAATTTGTTTGTTTAAAAGCAGAAATTTGAATATGCTAACCAGGTGCTTCCTCTGCAGATAAATGGTATCAGGAGAAATCACGGTTCTGTGAAAGATACAGGTTCGATTCCTGCCGAAGCACATATATTTTCTATGAAATTTCTTGGATATTCAGGCCGGTAAATGTAATTTATACTGTTTATTATAAACATAGCATTAAATAATTGTATCTATAAAATTAACGTACGGACAGAAAATATATTAAAATATGTATATGCGTGTACTGTATCTACTTATATCTATCCCTCTCGATCTAATACTATTTTCTGTCTTTTTGTCTATAGGTCTATTTGTCTCTGAGTCCATCTATGTTTTCCTATCAACACATTGACAGAATATAAATGAAATGGAAGTTTTGCATGCATTTTTGTTTTTGTTTTTGTTAATAAAAAGAAGTCTAGTACAAATGTCACAGCATTCTATCCTTCAATCTATTAATTTCTGGCAATTAAAGATTACAATTAATGCTACCTTTTGATTTTTTTAAAATGCAAATAATTCCAGGAAACATTCTAGCTTTTCATTAATAATTATTACTTGTTTTGAAAATATAAACTTTCTCCAACGCGCATGATACAGAGATATAATTCTCGAGTATTTATCTTGCAAAAGGTCATCGAATTCTCTTGAAAAGGCTATCAGAAGCTAAATAATTTATTTCATTAATTTACTCTAATTTGAACCAAGCTTTACTCATCTAAAATCAAGTGGCAATCAGTTTTCTGTTTGTCAACTCCTTAATAACAACGAAATATAAATGTCACGAAACCTTTGTTACGTTAAATGCTTCCAGTGACGAATAATACTGTTGAAATGGGAACGAAGGAAACTTTATTTGGTTAATTAAAGGTCAAGCCAAAAGATTCAGAGAATTGATATATTAATTGTTTATTCAAAACAGGAAAGCAAACATCTTTATTTTATGATGGACACAATTAATTATCATTTGAAGTTGTTACATGTAGCTTTGCTATTATTTTCACGTCTCATTCGCATTAGCATTCTCATCTATGTTGTTTTCATTACTACCTTCTTTAGCCTTTCTCGGATGTATGTCTATTGTGAGACCGGAAACTACCTACACAATAGACTCTTCCAGGTCTATATTAAGTATGCGACACAACACTCTAGACAGAGTGATATAGAGAGACAGTGAGAGCCGCGTACGACTGCCAGTATTGGACACTAACATATAGTAAGCTCCGCTTACACTATCTCTGTAACCTGTTGTTAATATATCTTTCTTACATCTAATCCGTGTTCCGTGTTTTACTTCTGTGGTCCCGACTTTGGCCCCACATCAATGTCGAAACATTTTTTTCAAAAATCCTCTTAAATTAAAAACAATTAAATTATTCTGAGAATGACAAATAAAAATTAAGTTAATCGTTTAAATGACAAGAAATTCAATGTCACATCTGATTTCCTTATCACTCTGGTTTGGGAAATTATGCATATTTAAAAAAAAGTATCTGGTGCGTAATACACCTAAGAATTATATTGGTATAAATTTCAGCGGAGCTTAGAATACACGAGTTACATCCTCTACAGGGGGAAAATACACCCCTACCAAACTATGACACCTTCTGAATAAATACTTGCAAAATCGTTCGCTGTCAGAGTGCAGCTCCTTCCAGTCATACACTTCTGGCTTATTATATGGAAACTAACATCGCTACACATGAAATAAAACCATGAGACGAACGTGTAGCACTCGGCCAATTCTATTCTACCGTAACCTTCTGCTGTAGACGAGCGAGGGAGAGTGAGGTGAGGTGAAATGAGGAGCGCCTTCCTTTGTGTTTCAGTGAACGATCCTCCATTTTCGGCTGCTAGTAACCACTATCTTATACAGGACAAATATTCTTTGTCCTATCAGCTTTCTTCTAAAATGTTAATCATCAGCTGAACTACTTTGTCAGGGTCATTTGACATGGTAATGTGACTTCGCTTTACTTAAAACAGTTTCTGTAAAATCTTTCACAGGTTACATTTAACAAGATATCAACTGAAAACTGATATGACTACACTATGGACTAAAGTATATAGCGGAGATATGTTTCTTAATACTATGTTCCTTTAGGACATAAGCGATAATAATTCTGCATGGATTCCTTTTCATTATTATATATAAATAGTTATGCATTCTTGGGAAATGTAGTACAGTTCTTTACCGTTGCCTTCTCTACAGCTTGGATTAATTGGTAGGTTGATTTGTTTTTTAACGTTTATCAACCTTTTGCAGATTATTTAAAGCTAGAAAATATTTTTAGAGTGTAAGGATATTTTGGGACATAATAATGATTTTTAACTATACAAGTTCTACTAATTAACCCATACCTAAGGGAGATGTGTATTCATACCTTTCTCAAGGGAACTTGCACGTAGGTGAATATAACGAACCCGAGTGGAAGTGGAACTCGGCACTCCGTTATCCATTACACCACTCGCACATCCAAGCTTACAACACTTGGTATTTCCAAACGGTGCCCCATCTATATATTGACCAGGCTCAATGTTGCTTAAGTTCGTTGATCGAACGATAACCAACGTTTCAATGTTATACAGCCGTAGGCCTCTATAGCTTGGAATGCAGTTTTCCTTCTCTTCGACTGGCTGTCAGATAAGACTATAAAACCCAGTTCCCCTTGCTTAAATGAAAAGTGACTGATTCATACCTTTCCCGAAGGTATTAGTGCGAAAGTGAATGCAAAAGACCAATATAGTATACAGATGTCTAATTAAACTCTAAAAAGATACTTCATGTTGATATCCTAAACCCTCACTATGATATTATAAAAACTGGGAGTGGTTTCTTTTCCCAAGTATAAAGAATGTGTAAAAAAATAATTCATGAGTTACTCGACCGAATATTTCTATATCTAATTACAGTTGCAATTTAGCAGAATTTATCAAGATATATGCCTGACGTGTTTTCAGGTAAGGCAGGAAGAGGCATAAAAAAACGTAAACCATTTTCACCAAACAAAACCACTTTAACAATTTAAGTAGTTCATAATTTCGATTCAACAAATGATTTACTCTACGTCTTTTCTTCTAGTGGTGTTAGTATCGTTCATATATAAATTGTTCATTGCTTTCCGATACGTATATTGACAATGGTAGAGTTATGGACTCGTAGCAAGATTTTATGTCAGGTAAAAAACGTTTGATTAAGTCTTATGTTTCTTCGCTTAGTTCTCATTTGCGATACTTCCAAAATTACAATTTAATACACTATCACTAAATAGAAAATGTAGATTAGTAGAGATAGGTGTTAATTTAGCCACTAATAGATAGTGCTCTCTCTGACTCTCCCCCATCTCTCTCCCTTCCTCTCTCTCTCTCTCTCGAAACGTTCCTCCAACAAAGTTACAATAATAAAACACTATTTAAAACGAATCAATAAAATAACTGAACGAATGTAAATATCAGGAGTTATCATTATTTACATTCAGACTAATGCTCACGTCTTTGTTGCTATTAGTACAATTGTTCAGCCGTTATGTGCTCCTGTCTTCTTCAGGTGTCTGTCAATCCGGATAGCCTTCAAAGAATTTCGAATTGCACCTTTGATTTACTCCACAGGGGCAGATTGTTATCTTTCCATTGTACATACCTAGGAATATTACGCCTTGTCTTTTTTTGTTGTTTTATTTCTTGTTCGTTTGTTGTTTTTGTTTTGTTTTTTCACTAAAACTCAGTTATTGTTCACACTGTTTTCACCGAGTCTAAGTCTGTAATAACCGACTCAGGGATTGAACTCACAATTTCTATATATCACCAAATTCACGTACCAACTCCTTTCTATGCTATTCTCTTAAGGGACACAATGATCGAAACAACAAAGATGTGGATATTAATTTGAATGTAAATAATGTGAATAAATACATAAATTAAATTGATTGTACATCATCATTCTGATTTTATCATTAATCAACATCAGATTCTAAAATAATTCTCTACAGTTTTATTATAATAGCACCCCTACAATGTTATAAAATGTTTTGATGCGCAGTACTCTGACCAGCGGATATGGCTTGGATCCAAATCGGAAGTCAAGATAAAATTTATTACTACGATTTTTTGCACAGCATTATCTGCCGATGATTGGAATAATGCCAATGAAAAAATATATAGCAATAATTGGTACACACACACACACACACGTATACACACACATATATATAATATATATATATATATATATATATATATATATATATATATATATATATATATATATATATATATCATTCTTCGATCAAAACAAACATTATCTTTCTTATCCTCTAACGATATTTGTTTAAAAATTATTTGTAACATCGCCATATTCGAGATGCTATCCAAAAGATTTTAAAAATGAAATGAACGCCACTGAATGTTGCAGGATGATACCTTTTCTGGGTAGTAATATAACACCTTAATCCCACTATATTCTTCAAAGTGGTACTATACAGAAGATGGAAAATAACTGCTATGGTTAGTACTTTTCATGGAGAAATTTACCGGAATTTTGAGTAGAACCTCGTCTATCTATCTATCTATATATATATATATATATATATATATATATAAGTGAACATTGAAGTCAACCCTCAGAGGCGACAGACTGTTTTATGCTAAACGCAATCATTAGGCCACCTACATATATATATATATATATATATATATATATATATATATATAAAGAAATATAGTCTTAAGGTGTGCTATATTTATGGGATAAAGTGCTCAATATCAGAGATAGAGCGCGTGTAAATAGTGAATATAGAAGTCAACACTTAGAGCCTCTAAGTGTTGACTTCTATGTTCACTTTTATTTATTTATATATATATATATATATATATATATATATATATATATATAATCAAATATAAAAGTGTCAGAGATAAAAAAGATTCACTGTCGCTTCCAGTTTCACGCTATGAATGGATCCACAGACGGTTCATTAAACCAAAACGAAAGAAAGGAATTTAGTACAATCCTAATCTACGTGGAAAAAATTTGGGGGAAAACCCCGAAAATAGAATCGCGCCCAAGGAGAGAAAACGAAGATTTAAAAAAACAATAAGTTCTGTGTGATTATTATCTGCGAAAAGAAAAGATTCAACCTGACAAATTTCAAGACAAAGTTCAAGATCTTATCCTTATGGTAGATGCCCAAATAGATATTTATTTACATATTTGCACTCGGCAACGGGATCCGACGTTTTATTCAGTAACTTATCATCCTTATCCAATTCCAATATACCTAGTTCTCCCCCAGTGCATAATCTACACTTATCAGTGCTGTCCCAACATTCGAAGGCATTTTTATTATTGACCAATTAATTTTTCGTGATTTTGAAAACCCTTCCTTAATTTTCATGTCATAATTGCTCAATGTAACCATTTTCTTATATCTTTATTCTGTAAACGCATGTTTTTACAGTAACTTTATACCCATTTGTTCACATTTACCCCTGTACATATTGATCCTGATTATTCCTAATTAGCATAGCAGTTTGCCTTATAGAATACATTACTTTTAAGACGTTCTCCTCTCATTGGACCACGTTATCGGTAGAATTTAAGAACTTATTATTATCTATTATCTATTATTCTATGTATATTCATGTAGCAACTTCTTTTTAAATAATTTCTATTGAATATTTCTTATAATTAAAGATACCTGATACTTAATTTTAGAAATATTTTCTCACATTATTTTTTACTGTCATACTGTACGGGATATATATATATATATATATATATATATATATATATAGTGGGCGTAAATGTTTACACTGAAATCACATAAAAAGTAAAAGATATTCAAGCCAATCATAAAGATTGACCACATGCATGACTTTTACAAATTTTTCATTCTTGAAATGAAATTAATACACATATATTATGGATTTAATTGCGAAAAATATACCGTGTCTCTTGTCATTTTTTCCTTTTCAGTTGAAGCCATGGTGTTGTGGACGATCGAGCACCGCGTGTTTGCCTACAACAATTTCGTGAAGAATAACGTGTCTGTCACAGCAGTGAGTTTCGTCGCCAATTCAACATTCACTGAAATCAGGCTGTTCCCGCTCTTAACACAATTTTATGTTGCTGTTCATGCACTTCATACACGAGGTACACAACGAGGTACACAATAGCTCGGTGGGGACTGTGCAGTCCGAATCACTCAGCTCGGAAGCATGCTACTGAAGTTAGCATCGATAATCGTTCGGTAAGGCGTATTTTGCATGAAGAATTGCATTTCTACCTCGATAATTGGTCATTGGGCAACAGTTGAGACCAAGTTATGAACAGCGGACGTCAGACTATGCACTTCGTATGTCAGACGGAAGCAATTTTTGAGGCAATTGACAACATCATTTTGTTAATGAGTGATTAACCTTATTTTATTTGACACGGTGAATCAACAGAATTGACGTTATTGGTCTTTTGAAAATCCCAGAGAACTGCACGAAAGACCACTACACAGCCCAAAAGCGGCGGTTTGGATAATGCTGGTAAAGCTGCTGTCATTGATCCTTACTTTTAAAACCATAATGGAAGTGTTGTTACTGTGAACTCCTAGTGTTACATCGAAATAATAAACAGCATTTTGCGCTTGAATTAAGATAGAAGGTATTCCTCTCCGACGTGAGTGGTTTCAGCATGATAGCGCAACGGCTCACACAGCCAGACCATCAATAGACATTCTTTGCCCTCTCTTCGGTGACCGCCTCATTTCCAGGTTTACTAACACTGTTTGCCCCCTGCCCTCGGTCCACTGATTTGTCCGTTTTTGATTATTCCTGAGGGGAAACCTCAAGGCACGTGTGGATGAGCATAAACTCCGTACATTGGACGATTTGAAGGAAGCAATTTGTGTGGAAGTCGCCCAAATCGACAGAGCATTGGTGGAAAGAGTGGAGACCAACTTCCAAGAACGCCTTCGGAAATACATCAATGAAAACGAACACCACATAAGGGATGCTGTTTTTCACATTTGATTTTGTCACATGCTAATTCAATACGAACACATTGATGTCAATAAAATGTTTTTGAAGATAGAATTAATGATGTGAATTTTTCAAAAATCTACGTCCTCTCTGTCTTACCCTGGAGTAATAGTTAGCAGCTCCGGATTGAAGAATAGGAGAGCCGAGTTCGAATTCCAGTTGAATCCATTACATTCACTTACGTGCTAATACCCTTGGGAAACCTATGAATCCTCTTCTTCTCCCTCCAGGTATGGGTAAATAGCAGGACAGACTAGCTTCTGTAGCCTTGGATGGCAACTGGTCTAGGAGATGGACAACTCTGGATTCAAAACCTGCGGAGATTCGTTTGGGGATCTTGTCGCATGTGGTTTCTCTATTCGGCCCTTCAAAAAGTGTGGATGTTTCTGCCTTCACCGCTATAATCAAATTTCATGTGCTGGTATCTGGCTGTCGTTTCCAAGGAACTGAGCTGCTTGACCCGCATACATCGAATACGACGTGAGAGTCGAATGTATATTGTTTTTTTTTTATTCATCAAGTGTTTAATATTGTGTTATTCTTTAATTTCTATCTCTTGACCTATTTAAACCTAACTCTCTGAATATCAGACAAAGGCAGATTTCCGGGGAGAGAAAATAAGTAAGACTCATACGATGAGAAATCTGGTACATTTAGACAACCTGTATTTGTTTAACAAGCGTTTTAACTTTATCCTATTTCATTTTTTTTTTTTTCACGCTGTTCTTCCTCGTCCTCTTCTCCTTCTCTCCGTAAATATGTTTCACCTACGAAAAACACATCAAAGAAACATTTTTAAAGTGTAGATGATCACCTAAGGAATATGAATCCTCCTATATGGCAGTGGATACTGGACAATTTCCTCACGGAAACGTATCGAAAGTAAAAGACACATCGGAAATATTAGGACTCCTATCTGACAAACATGTTTGAATGTATTGTGGAACTGGGTGGGAGGGATGATAAAAAGAGAAACGTTACTAAGAGTTACAAAGATTAAGAAGTTATATCCCACGTCCTGAAGCGATGCGAAACATAGAAGAATAATGAAAACAAGACAAATTAATTGTAGTAGTTCTGGTAGTGATCGTAATAGGTATACAAAAACAGAAGCGTGGAAAATTAGCAATATTTACTTGATTTTTTACCCACTTACTTCTATATTTCTATAATGTATAAAGTCAAAATAGACATGAATCACTAAAATCGCAAATTCTTTCAGTGCACGTTTTCTTATAATCGTTGGGTCAGTAAAATCTTCAATCTCTAATTTTATACAAGAAACAGATATGTTACCTAAATCTGTTCAGGGGTTAAATTTTGGTGCACTAATCAAAAGGCTGAAGGCACTAACAATTATACCCCAAACTATCGCCAGTCACGATTTCGGATTTCAATTTTGCAATTCCCGTCCTCTGTTAAAACACTTCCCAGGTATTTAAATTTTTGTACTTGTTTGATTTTGGTATCTCTGATTTGTAATTTGCATTTTAGGCTCATCCTTATGCTAACGTCCATGCATTCTGTTTTCTTGCTATTCATACGCTTAATGCTTTCTTCTCGTTTTCCTTCACTACTTTCTATAGGATTTTTTTGGAATTTTTTTCCGTGTCTGCTATCAACATAGTGTTATCTGCATATATTATGTTTTTAAAATTATAGCCGCCATTAATGAACCCTGATCGAACTCATAATTCTCTCAGAATCGCCTCGCTGTATAGACTGAACAAGTCTGAGGAAAAGAGACGTCTTTGTGTTATACCAGGGTCAGTGGCGCGCTTTCCGTTAAAAAAAAACTTTCCAGGTATTTGAATATTTATACTTGTTTGAAATTTTTTATCTCCAATTTGTAATCTACATCTTGACTTCATTACCAAAACCAAAATAGTTTGAAAGAAAACTTCCATCAATTTTAGAAATAACATATAATGGTCTTGATAAGTCTAATTTCTTACAAAAACTGTTTTAAATAACAAGTTTTATCAATCTCAACCGACAGTAATGGTAACTGTTCAGCCAATGAATGCCAGATATTTCCTTTATGGAAATGTTTCATTTTACTGTTGCCGTTAGATTTGATAGAAATATTATTTTACCATTCTCAAAGCAAATCGTAGATGTTTAAAGAGTAATAGAAAATTACAAGATTGGGGATTTGCATAAATTTCATGAAATTTTAGGAATAAGGGCAAAAATTGACAATTACAATAAAGGAATGAAATGTAAGAAATAACAGTCATGGGTCTCTTAAATGCATAAAGTGTTGAATTCTACAAACAGATTGTTGATGAACGAGGAATCAATAATTAGGCGGTAACTGATCTTTGATGACGAGATTTGATTGGATTGGGAAAGATGCCCAAAGCAATCTCGATTTATGATCATAATGAAACAAAGCGGCGTAGTCCTCAAAAGTAGAAAGATTTAACGCAAAGAGTAGGAGCATATAAAAATGCATAATACGATAATCAACTAATAAAATTATTCTTGTTTGAAAGTTGCTTTTTTTTTGTTTGTATTTTGTTTTTCAGGAAAACTGTAGTCAGAAGACATTTTGAGATTAGCTATAGCTGATCTTTTATACTGAGAGAGAAACGGAGTGAGATGGCACAATAATCAAAAGTCGGATATTAAACAGTACTGGACAATAAGACGTTTAAATGAATCAGCACCTATGCTATGCTCAAATCATTCGACCAGCAGAAGAAGCATATATTTCAACAAAATAATGGAATGACTAATGAAAACAGGAAAAAAAGAATTTAGTTTGAAAAATCAGAGCACTGGTTCACTAGAAGATAAAGAATGGAGACAGTACCAATGGATTGTAAAAATCCGATACCCTATTGGATATTACATGCGTAGGGAGGGAAGCGCATGTTTCTCTGAACAGGATTCAACATTCCAAAATACGAAAGATACACGAGGAAGAGTTATGCGGTTAATGAGATGGTGATCAACGTGAAAAGTAAAACCGTCGAGCCGAGTTCAAATTCCGGCCTAGTTTGTTGCGTTCGCTTCCGCTTTATTGCTTTTGGTTAATTCTTTAACCCCACCCAATCTCACCCCAAGCTATAGGTTAATTAGAAGGGTAGACTAGACTACCTAGTCTTGCATGGCAACCAGTCTAGTAGAAATGCTAGTCTAAATTTCAAACTCTAGCGAATGCAACTGGAGACAATTTCATTATCTTTCCCAAGAAGTCATGCCAATTCAGCGATAATAAAGAACAGGAATCTGTGGAAAGCTACGATCGCCCACGAACTCATTTGACATGTCATTAAATATATAAGGAATATTAGAGGTTATAGCCACCGAAAAAGATTGTTCGAATGAACCAACATATGATAATAATAATAATAATAATAATAATAATAATTTCCACTTAGTCCAAGTACATGTTACCAATGCTTTTATCCACTAGGCCACAGTGGATAAAATCGTTGGTTGGGAATAATGTTGACAGTGGTTTTGAGTTCAACAACCCCCACCATATTGGAAAGCCTGTAGTAGCACCCAGGGAAAACGGGCGAGCAATAACAGAACAGTACTAAATAAAATAAGAACTAGACGATATCCGTAGATATGAACAGTAGAATGAGAACAGTCTGTCTCCGGAAATTTAATAAAGGGTTCAGTTTAGAATTCCTTGTTTGTTAGCTTGATCAATATACACATGAGTAAGACCGAAAGCCACAACGACCGAAACGTTGTGATAGCAGCAAAGATGAAGACAATAGGATTTATTACTATTCACACTATTTATATTCGGACTATTATGATTTTTTTCTAAATAATAATTTTGAATAAATCAAGTAAATAAAAGAAGTAACTTCAATGTAAATAATTTTCTGACATTGCAGACGATAATGCAAGGTCCTTGGATCTGCACACTGAGAGTAATTGCCGAAGTGTCTTGAATAAAATATAATGTTAAATATGAGAAATTAAGTCTGGCGTTAACCATAAATGGCAACAACGATTTTTATTACAGTCTGTGTATCTCCTGCTGTTAAGACTGTGTCCGCTAACCATAAATCCTAGTAGGACTTGTACTTCTTTTAGGGCCAATCATTAATGAATGATCAAAAGCAGTGATTATTATCTGGTTCGTTGTGTGATAAATAGCAAGTCTCAACTTTTGACACAATTTGTACACATCTAATTATAAAATGTAATTAAAAGCCGCAAACACGACATATGGTCACTTCTGACCGATATACGTGTTAATTATTGCAGGAACTACCAACTTCGAATAAGCACAAACAAAAGTAGTTTTAAACTATTATAACAAAAAATGGATTAAACCTATCTGAGGCATCATTCGTTTTCTCGGCGTTTACAAATCAATGTGAGCATTTCGACCAACCAAAGGGAACGTTACATTGTATGATTGAGTAGAGAAAGTAATACATCATTTATCAATGCTATTAACTCCTTGTAAATTGTAAGTATTTGTCCGTGTATGACATTTATATGCCAGTGAATCACTTAAGTCATAACTTTCCGGACATATTAACTTCGTTTTTTTATGGCGGATATTTTACTATGAACACCTAACGCATGATTTTGTCTTTTATACAACTTCCTTTTTTAATGTTGTTCTTTCTTTCTCTTTCTATCTTATTCTCTCCTTTTTCCTTTTCTTCCTCTTCCATTAGTTTTCGGAATTTTATATAGCGATTTTCCAAGCATAGCTTAGATGTGGCACAAGACCGAAAGTATGGGGCACCCAGTGAGGATCGAACTCACTACTCAGTCGTAATTGTTTTAGCGAGACAAGCTTGCTAACCATTACACCGCCTCGGGGTGCCCTCAGAATTTTATATATAGAGTAGACACAAAAAGAAAGCAAAATAAATTGATGAATAGATAGATATTCACTAAACTCAGATAAAAAAAATGAGGTCACTTCACAAGTTAGTACAGTGTAACCCGGATATAAGAGACCCAGATATAAGAGAAACCCTGATATAAGAGAGTTCTCCGGTCCCGCCAACTCTCTTATATCCGGGTTACACTGTATCTCATTCTGACACAGAAAGGAACTATTGTGAAATACTCAGCGAGAATCGAACTCACTACACAGTATTATTGGTCGACTAGACAAGTTTGCTTAGACGTTCGTTTATTTTTATTATACACTATTGCTTCCACATTAAAACATGCGTTTTGTATGTGTAGGTAGACGTGCGGGTAGCGTTACAATTACCGACAGTGAGTCAGGTTCAAATTCCTGCTGTCAACTGCTACTCGACAACGTCATCTTCTAAATTTTGTTGCTTTAAAAATCGCACTAATACGCTTGGAAAAGGCACGTATCCATTTCTTTTACTCTTAGCTATAAGTTAAGTAGCAAGTCAGACCGCATTCTCTAAACTTGGTTGGCACCATGTTTGGTATAAGGGCGAATTTGAATGAAAAGAAAATCATGAAGAAAGCAAACGGAAAACATTTCACTATCTTTCTAAGTCGTCATAGGTATTCAGACATATTAAAGAAAAGGAACGTTTGGAGAACCATGATCGCCTACGCGGTTGAAGAATGTAATATTTAAGAAGATGGAAATATGCGCATATATATATATATGTGTGTGCATATGAAATCATTCATTGCAACAAGTTGGGAAAATGTCAATGCTAGAAAAAAGGAAATCATTGATCCATGTGGTGGTGATTTTCTAAGCGCAGCTTAGATGTGGCACAAGGCTGAAAGTGTTAAATAATAGTTTAGTAGACAATTGTTCCCCCATGTTTTGTAGGGACGCGGTACACAGAAGAAAAAGAATCACTTCTGTGATATATTGGTCTTTTCGCTCATCTATGTTAACCTATTCCCGTTTCTAAATATTATCTCTAGAATTTCTCTTTCCATTGAACATTGCAAATTTTTCAGTTTTTCAGCGAGTATGTTAATTTCCATGTTTCACAGCCATAGGCAATATTCTACAATTATTGTACACTTTATGTTTTGAACATATTGGAAACGTGCTGTTCATTATATCTCTATTTTAATTAAAATACCTTCAAACATATCGTTACGTTTCGTTTTATTTCGATTACATATTATTATTTAATGTTATCCCCTATCCCGCAAGCTATGACCCAATGGGTTTGTGAAGAAAGTGGCTGACTGTCCGAGTTTGCTAATTATAAACTGAGTTAAAGAATCACATAAGCTCGAAGTGCAGGGATATTAGTTTGAATATAAATGTTACATCAACAGAAGGCCTTGATTTTTACCTTGTGTCATGAGAATTCCAAGTATTATTCCAGTTTATCGTCTTCTACTCTTGATCTTTTTCAAAGTTGAACTTTAATTTCTTTAAGTCATAGACCCTTTCTTGCAATTCATTCAATGATTCTGATAAAAATAAAATGTTAATATTTCGCAATTTAAATATCCTCTTCATATTTACTCTCGTCCCTTTCAAGTTTATTTTCCGAAAGATACTTTCAAGGACTGGTATAGATTATGGGAAATCTTATATTATTGCTTCCCTCTCTTTTACAATCTTTATTTTACCTGTTCGTTTTGTTGACAAAATACTGACATATCGCTTTATACAATGCTGTTCAAAAGTAAGTGAACCCCAAAGATAATATTTTTTAAAATTGTCACTTTTTTTTCCAGATGATCAAAAATTTTAATTAAACTATATATTCATTAAGAAAAAACTTTATTAAATCAATTACAACCACTTTCAAAAAACCTATCAAGCTGGAATAAAAATATAAATTAAAAATTAAGATTTGCAAAAGTAAGTGAACTCCTACATTTAATATTTGGTGACTGCTCCTTTTGAGGTTACAATGTCAACCAGTCTTTTTCTATAATTTTGAAGAAGTTTCTGCCAGTAGTGAGTGCCGATTTTTGATCATTCGTCTTGGTAAAACTCCCACAATCGATATTACCTGGGTTTCTTGCATACACTGCCTACTTTCACTTGGATTAAAGTTTTTCATTTGGATTTTAGACTCTAACTAGGCCGTTCCAAGACTTGACTTCCAAGACTTTTTACGATCCCATTCTTTCATTCTAGGTATATTGTAGAGTCCATTCTGTTGTCAATGCATACTATTTTCCCTATTTCAGCTGCAGCAAAGCACCCCCAAATCATAATGCTCTTACCGCCATATTTGATGGTTGGTATCAAGTTCAAAAGTTATATTAGGAGCTCGCCAGAGATAGCATCTATAGTTCCTCCCCAAAACCTCTAGTTTGGTCTCATCCGACCAGAAAACCTTTTGCCAGAATGTTTCTATCTTTGGCATAGTTGAGGCGAGTATACCTGTGCTATTTCGTAAGCAGTGGCTTTTTCTAGGTATTCTACCATGAAGATCACCATTGTTCAGATTTCGGTGCACTCTAGATGTATGCACATTGATTCCGACATTGAGTATTGGAGAATCGCAAAGGTCACAACAGAATTTGCCTGGGTTTGTCGTACTAGATTTCTACTTTTCTCTTGCAGTTATTAGGTTGGTGCAAAAATAATGTCGTTTTTGACGTTAACGTCAAAAACGACATTATTTTTGCAGCGACCTAATATTTTTCTCGGGCAGACACTTTTTGATTGTGATGCCCTCATACTGAACGTCTTCCATTTATAAATAATTTGTTGCATGGTGGAGAAGTGCACTCCAAATCGTTTTGATAGATTTTTGTAACCTCCATCATTATAGGTTTCAACTATGCTATTTTTTAAAGCTGCAGGAAGTTATTTTAAAATTTAGTCTCTAACTGCACACTTTTGCATATAC
>CAHIKZ030000668.1:3990000-4057500 GCA_903632075.3 Acanthosepion pharaonis | reverse complement strand
ATAGACGACGTTTTGCCAAATTCCGCCCAAGAATTTGTAGGGAAAAGACCCGTAGATATTTGAGAACATGAATATATTCTTGTTCGGAATAAGGATTATGATGAGGTCATTAATTACTGTTTGTAAAAACCTTTACTGTTACGACTGAATAAATATTTAATCAATCTTCTGAAAATGGTATAAGAAAACTATGGATACGCTATTTCAGGCAAGTATCTGTATCTATATACGTATATAAGTATTTGTGTCTCAGATGCATCTGTAAAGAGCCTCAAATACTTATATGCAGGTAATGCAAATAATTATGCAATTTCACAGATAACTGGTATGTGATGGCTTCACAGAGACTCTGTAAAAAAGCTTTCTTAATTTTATTCTGTCTATGCAACATCTGCTCTTCTGTACTGGTGACAGTGGTACATCACATTATGCCTGAGAAATATATAAAGAATTATTTAAAAAACAAAGGGTGTCTATTTCAGCATTCAGCAATTAGAAAAATTTCGGAAATTCTTACAATATTCATTTGGGTATTTCGACGTTAGTGGTTAACAAGATTGTCTCGCTAAATCAAATAAGACTGAGTAGTGAGTTCGATCCTCACTGGACGCTCCATACTTTCGGCTTTGTACCACATCTAAGCTTCGTTTAGTAAATCTCTATATTATTCAACAGAAGAGTTCAAATGAGTCTTTAGAATTATACCAGGTGGTATGACATTTGGCCGTGGAATCACAGATGGCATATTGGCACAGTGTTTCATGCACCTCCTCCATTCGTGCATCTACAGTACAGATGAGTTTTCATATAAAGCTGATGGGAGAAACGCAGAGATTTCCGTCAAGTCAGGAAAAAATCTGATTAGGATTCATTTCTTTCTTTCTTTTTCAATTAGAGGGACATTCTACATTTTCTACTCATGAACCTGTTTTCATGTCGTCCCATGCTACTAAGATAATGGCACACGTCAGTGATCTTAAACGATACCCTTTGTACTGGTCATTATTTCCTGAAGAAAGTTTGCCAAAGTTTTCCCTCTTAATCTGCAATATTTCCCACTTGAAATTACTTTTAGGACTATTCCCAGTGCTCCTATGTTTTTAGGCATTACCTTTACCTTCAAGTTAAATAACTTTCACAGCTCATTGAAAAAAAATACTATTTCTCTTTTATCGATTTCTTTCAGTATAATTTTATGAATGTTAAACGATTGTATTTAATATTTGAAAGATTTTGCTTTCTTTCTTTACAACCACCAAATTCATTGTCCTGAGTGGCATATAACGATTCATATGAATCTGAAAACCTCCAAAGAATATTACTTTGATTATTACTCGTGCATGTTCACACCAAGCGCTGACGTCGGAAAACGAATAACAGCAAAATTCCTCAGTACTTTCACTTGTGGACTTCAAGACAATCTCAACCATTCCTCGATTTCCGGTTTCTCTAGTTTCTAGTCGATCCTTTAATATTTGTAAGTCGTTTCTTAGTACATCAGATATTACTAGCATAATAGGATGTTTAAGTTTTAATGCTATCATTTCTTTATAGAAGTGTATCAAACACCGTAATGGCAAAGTCACGAGTTACTCTGAAGAACAGAGCCAATGTAACTCGGGTTGGATACAGTTATCAATTCATCGTTGATGTGCAACAGAATTACTTTTATCTTGAATACAAGTACGAAAATTGAAACCTTTCTACACAGACGTCATCTCCCTTTGTTGATTGACAAATGAGAAAAATAGTCACGAGTGCTCTTGGGACTATACTGAAGGCCATGATTGATTGTCCTAATAAAATTCATGGTGTCTACGTTGTTGAATGATATTTACACCCTGCTGCTATTTGGCTCAAGTCAGCAACTTATCGGATGTCTGTAATATTTACACTCCCTACCTCATCAAGTATTGTCATTATTCTGCTACAGCTGTATTTGATGGTTATAACACTGCTCCTTCGGCTGGAAGCAAATAACAGAACCAAATATTGTAGCTAGACCTACGTTGTAAAGAAAACACAACTCACGACAAATAATGCCTCATTCAAACATTAGTCTCAGATCATAGATGCAAGAATGTCACTGTGGAAACAAGATGTTGATTTACTAGTAATTTCAACAGCACTGGATATGACCAAATCTGCAAATAATCCTCTAGTAGTTGTTGCCTGAATAGATACTGATTTCTTAGCTATGTTAAAATCAATGGATCCGTTTGTGCTACGCCACAACAATCCTGTAAACCACAACCGCATTAAGCAGTTTAAGCCAACACTTTGGAATACGGAACAGCACATCATATTTCTATATGCTATGACTTTGTGGACAAGGAAGAGTGAAAGTATTAAAAATAGCTCTAGGAAGGAATGAAAATGTTTCTTCGTGCATTAATGTATTTGCAATAACTTCCAGTACTCATGACGATGTAGCAACCGCAGACGGGCAGTTTCTATTTGAAATATATAAAGCGGAGACGTTTGCTATACTCAACAAATACAGACATATGGCATATCCAAAACCCAATGGCTAAAACATCACCATGTGGCACCATAACATTATTTATTATTTCAGTAATTACTACAGCAGCTAAGCTTCACTCTTACAGTGTCTATCTATAGATTTAGAAATGTTTGGGTCGATACATGCACCCTACTGAGTGATGGTGAAAATCTGAAGAAAACGGCCTGATTGAGTTTGCCACTGACTAAGAAGATATTTGTCAGAAAGTGTTTAAACATTTTAGTTATGGCTATGAAATACAATGTGGGGTGGTTGTAAATAAATAGTGATGATTTGCTTATATGCGTGCATCCTTTATAGGCCAGACGTATTGTAATATTCAAACCCGTTTTAGAGCCGATAAAAATTAAATTCACGATTGAAATACTGAGAGAAAACTGTTTGATTAAATGTCATATTTTGATTTGTATTTTATATTTCATATTGCACAATGTGTATTCTCTTTGTATTTTGTTAATTCTTCTATGTGCTGTGTCACTTCAAGACATGGGGCGGGGCATGGTTCTCCACAACTCCTTGTCCATTGTTGCTCTTAGTACGGTTTGTTTTCTCCTAATCTCTGATCTGCCAACAATTTACACAAACTCGTTAGGTAGGTTATGCGCAGAATTTCTCTATCCGTCTTGCCTTGAATATATCCTGTGAGTGTCAAATTTACCATGTCCGCTTTCCTCATTACGTGTCCTAAAAATTTCAACTATCTCTTTCGGATGCTACTTATAAATATCCTTTTTGTTTCCATTTTCTCTAAAACTTCGTCATTGCTCAAATGTTCAGTCTATGGTATTCTCAGTATCCTTCTGTATGACTACATTTCTGTTGCCGCAAGTTTCTTTGAAACCTTGGGATGATATTGACCAGTATTCACTACCATATGGGAAGACCGATATTCCAGTAGACTTTTCTTAGTTTCCAGTGAGATTTCCTGTTTCTTAAAAATATTATGATTTAAGTAAAATATACTGTGCAGATATTTTTACACTAACTAAGGAAGAATCGTTTACTCCTATAATACTAGTCATTAGAGAAAAACATCAATCGCGATATAATTAAAATCTATGAGTTTATGAGGTAAAACTCGTTTTTACCCAAAGTAACTCTATTGTATTTCAGTCATAAACAAGAATTTAATATGACACTCACCAGTATACCCTGAAAACAATTTTTAACATTTTTGAAGGCATTAAAATTTCCTCATAAAAATGGTGTAAATATGTCTTGGGCGCCATCTTTGAAATTAAAACTTTCTATTAGTTAAAGTGTCGTTGGCGTTTAGTATGCTACTAAGCATAATTGATACTTTCAAAAACATTGTCTGAAATAAATAATACACGATTAATGGGCATTTGTATTAATGGCTAACGGCTATCTTGTACAATATCCTGAATTTCATAGCTTTCCGATAGCTAGATTATTGTAACTGTTTGATATCTTATCAAGAACATCTAATACGTCTAACAATCGTCTATGATAAATAATAAATGTGTCAGATTTTTTACAGATTTGGCGACCATCATGGACGTCATATTGAAGAAGCACGAGATGAAAACTTAGGAATGTTTAATGTCATTCTTCATTGTATTATAAAAAACAGCTTACTTGCATTTATTTCCCTGTTAAGCGTATGTAGTAATGAATATCATCAACTAAGGTCTTGCCGTCAAATATTCAGTAACCGGGTGAAATATCCTGGGTAAATTTGTCTTATATTGTCACTGATAGTAAAGATTGAATTATCAGAGACAGAGTACGAAGAATAATTCAAAAGGTTACTGCATATTTAATTGCCAAAATTCAGTCGTTGTTATCCACTGCTACATAAGCTTCCGTAATTCTAAGGTCTCTCTCTCGCGTTATCAGCGTTTACTAATAACTATTTGCTTATTGATTGACTGGTTTTGTTTTTTATAACCTGCAAATGGTTTTATCAACTATTTGCAGGTTATTTAAAATCAGAAATTATTTTTTAGCTTTTGAGAAGATAATAATGATTTACTGATACAAGTGCTACTAATAAAAAAATAGCTTGTGGGGAAAGAAGTGGATTTCTACCTTTCCCAAAGATATTTGACTGTAAGTGAATATAATGAACCTGACTGGTACTGAAATTTGGTTCTTCGATTACCAATTCCGAGCTGTTATCCATTACACAACCTGCACATCTATGCATACAGAACTTGGTATTCCCAAGCAGTCACTCATCTAGATACTTGACATTGCTTAACTTCAATGATCGTACGAGAACTGATTTTTCAATGCGATGTGTCCGTAAGCCTAATAAACGTTTGCATTTTCGTATCTTTAACAAGTTAATATACAAGATTGCATTTTTGATAAAGAGTTAGTAAGTGTCAGCGATATTTTTCTACTTTGTAACTTATTACTCTATCTTCAGAGACAGCGTGCCAATTTATTTTATAACATAAAACACAATGTCACTTGATATATTTATCGGTCATACAGCCTGATCTCCCCTTGTTAGTACTAAAGTATTCCGATTTTAGGAATTATTCATTGCCAATAAACAGTTATCTAATTAGTAAATAGGGGCGAAGGCAGCTCATAGACTGCTTTTTTAATTATTTTTGTTTGTATTGCATTCTTTGATTATATTTTGTTAAAATATCTGATATGCGACAAAGGTGCTGGTTGGCGTGATTCAACGTGGGTTAATGGTTATTGCGCTGATCTCGCTGATCGTTAGGGTAAGTCCTCTCCTTATGTGCTCCATAATCGTAACCTTGTCCCAAGTTAAGCTTAGTAAATGACGACGGTAGAGTTAACTGGATAATTAGACTTGTCAATCAACTGAATAACAAAGTGGAAAATTTATATGTAACGAGTTTCGTCTTTCAAAAGGACTTCATCCGACTATTTTAGAGGACAAAACGCGTTACATGGAGTTGTCATTCAATTGCCTTTGTTCTGATATATAGAAATGCATTCACTATATTCTGCCATAATTAAACATCTGACGTTACTCATGCAAAAACATAACAAATGCTATTACGAAATTAATATCGACATCGTTTTTTACATGTTCATGAAAAAAAAGGTTAAAGTGTTATCCTATCTAAGGAATTTCATCTTGATTTGTATAGTTATTTGTACAATTATTTTGTTCTTTGTATATGTTTTTTTATTATTATATATCCTCAAGGTGGCTGTTATTAACTGTTCTCAGTGTATTGTATGTCAATAACACTTCAACCTAGTTTCCTCTTAGGGTTCAATATTTGTTGAATCTTGATTCCCTGATTACAGTACTAAATCATCTTCTATGTTCTTTATAATTGATCGTTTACAATAATCAATAAGATTATGCTTAGCATCTTCATATTGATGCTAGCTTGGAGTCATTGCTAAAATCTTCCATCAACCCTCTTGCTATTTTTGTCGACGACAACAATTGAATGATTTTAATTGCCAAAGTTTTCCCTCTTAATCTGCAATATTTCCCACTTGAAATTACTTTTAGGACTATTCCCAGTGCTCCTATGTTTTTAGGCATTACCTTTACCTTCAAGTTAAATAACTTTCACAGCTCATTGAAAAAAAATACTATTTCTCTTTTATCGATTTCTTTCAGTATAATTTTATGAATGTTAAACGATTGTATTTAATATTTGAAAGATTTTGCTTTCTTTCTTTACAACCACCAAATTCATTGTCCTGAGTGGCATATAACGATTCATATGAATCTGAAAACCTCCAAAGAATATTACTTTGATTATTACTCGTGCATGTTCACACCAAGCGCTGACGTCGGAAAACGAATAACAGCAAAATTCCTCAGTACTTTCACTTGTGGACTTCAAGACAATCTCAACCATTCCTCGATTTCCGGTTTCTCTAGTTTCTAGTCGATCCTTTAATATTTGTAAGTCGTTTCTTAGTATATCAGATATTACTAGCATAATAGGATGTTTAAGTTTTAATGCTATCATTTCTTAGGCAAGGACCTGGTGATTTTCTAGATTTTTTCATATTTCTTTCATCAGCTTCATGTCAGCAGGAACAGAAACATCTGCGATAAAACCACTTTTCCCTGTTCACATCAAATAGAGACAGTTTCTTACTTAGATGAGATAGTCTGTTTGGTGTTTTATATTTTTCTAATATGCATTCTGGGTTGGGGTTTTTCTCATGAATATTATTGTTGTTACATATAGTTAATATTATTGTTGTTACATATAGTTAATATCTAAATCATGTAGTTATTGCTGGAAAGTGATTAAATCTCATTAAATCTACAGCACCTTCCGCAGCCTTTCTCATGTACTTTTTCAATTATCCTCTCTCTTCTCCACTGAGTCTGTCATCATAGTCATGTCTATGATCTGGCATGTCCTTTTTCATTATTAACGACTATCCAGTTAGTATTGCTTGGATGAGATAGCCTATCATTATTGCTGTTGTTGTGTATGCTGTAACATCTTGCCAAAAAGTAATTTTAAATGCCTAAATACCAAGTTACCTCCGAAGTCCATGAGTAAAAGTATTACGGTAGGAGAGTTATCTATGCACATTTGGGGCGTTTCGTTTAAATGGAGAGAGTTTTGTGTATGATATATGCAATTCCACACAAAGTAATATTTTGTAGGTCTGAGATGCTGATGTGTCCAGGAATTTTACTAGCCTGATTTTCGGTACCCATTTTTATCAGAACATAACAGAGATTATTTGTACTTTGATTTGAAGGTTCTTATAATTTTTCAAATTCTTTTTTCGAAACATTGAAATCCTCTGAGTAAGTCATATCAATTAATTGGCAGGTTCCTTATTTGAAATCTTTTATGACTAGTATATTTGCATCAATTTTCCTGTCTGTGAGGATTGAGAAATTCCACCTTATAGTGACCCCATTACCATTTGTGACATCATTCGGGTGGTTTTTGTACCATGTATCCGAGACTTCAATGCCTTAGTTCGAACAGAGATTTTTTTTTAATCATTTCACCCCAAGCAAGGTGGGAAGGCCAGTAGTACGCAGAGGTTAACAGAGAGTGAAGTTAAGAGAAAAGACTGGGTAGAGAAAAAGGGACAGAGGAAAACATAAAGACTGAACAGGGTTCAAGGAGACAGAAGATGGCGATTGACATTGCATTTAAATTTTGAGGATTGTAGTTATTGGTGAAGTAAGGAAACGGAGAGAGTTTCACAGACGGGAAGTACGAGAAAAGAAACTGTTGAAGTAGATGTGGTGGCAACATTTAACAAATTAAACAGCAAAATGGTGGTACCGAGATGTCAATCTATTAGCACGCTTAAACTCACGTCGTCCGGGGATCAGGGAAAAATCTCACTGGAGCAATAGACATAAGACGGTGAGAAAGTGAGTGAAGTCGAGATGCCTAGTCAGGATCGATTAGATTGTACATCCTTCTTTGGATTTTGTCAAGAACCTCGAGATGAGTAGCACGAGCACTTGGCAAGATATTGCAACAATATTCAATGTACGGATGAATGGTAGATTTGTAAATTTGCAAGATGGACTCTAACGAGAAAAAACTTTCTGGCACGATACAGAGACCCAGCTTTCCTTACAGTAGATACAATGACTCAATGTAGTCGTTCCACTTGAAGTCAGTTAAAAACGTGAGGCCACGAAGGCGCAGTGTGTTGCTCTGCATGAGTCCAGCATCAGCCATGCTGATGATGGATAAGAAAGTTTCTCTATGGTGGTTAAATGAGAGCAGTTTCGTTTTGAAGGCATAAAAGTTTACGAACCATTTCCTGCCCCAGTTAACTACAGACTGGAAGTCCTTTTCAAGAGCAGCGGCCAGATTAACTCTCTCAACTCTGACGGATTTGCTATTGAGGCTGGGGTAAATGGTGGTGTCATCTGCATAAATGCCTACTTGGTAACTGATTACATCAGGGAGATCATTGATGAAGATCAGCAACATCGTAAGCCCAGGATAGAGCCTTAGGAGGATCTGCGTTAGTGTAAAAGGATCTGGAAGCGAGTCCTGTCAAAACGACATTCATTTCTTGATTTGATAAGAAGGATTGGATTAAATCAAACTATCGTTCTGTAATACCGTAGCCCTGGAGCTTACGTAAAAGACAACCCTGTCAAACGCCTTCGAGATATCTAAAGCCACAGCTCGTGCTTCTCCGTTATTATCAAGAGTTTGATATACATATTCAGTTATGGCCGTTAGCACATCAGCAGTAGACTTGGCAAAACGGACTTGTTTGTCAGAGAGTAGTTCGTGAGAGGTAAGATGCTTAACCACTTCATCACTGATTAAAGCCTCGAATACTACAGAGGAGGACTTCCAACAAACAGGAAAGCGGGAAGTAGCAAGGCAATAGTTGTATAGTTTGGAGAGAACTGGAGCCATCTCGAGTCTAATTTAAAAATAATGCCAGAGACCTGTGACGGGGTTATGCGTAGATCACTCAGTAGAGCCACTGTTCTGGGGTATGGGAAATCACTTGTGGGTACTCCAAATGTGTCGAGTATTGATTTGGAATAGAATTTCCGAGCAATGCATTCAACCTTATACGCTGTAGATGTCAGGACTTTGATAGAATAGAGGACGGATTGAGGACTTGCTGTTGCTCAACACACTCTTGCAGAGCCTCCAATAATCTCTAGGACTGAACTTGCGAGATTGCTATACGTTGTTTCATTCTATCAGCAAACAGTAACTTCGTTTCTTTGAGGACACACTTGCACTAGTTACGAGCAGAGACAAAAATTATGTTGCAATCAGACCTGTAGCTCTGGTACAGCCGCTGTGGGCTATAGCGGCCGAGCATGCAGGTGAGAACCAAGGAGATGAACGTGGTTTAACTTGGCATTTCCTTGCTGGAATGAAAGCATCGATACCGGCTTTAACCCAGGAGCAGACCTCAGACGCGCATTTATGAACAGAATTATTAAAAACTGCATTCCAAGGGACGTCACAAAGGAAGGCTTTTGGCTGGTAGGGGTGCGGAAATAGATGTTTACAGACACTACCGCATGATCAGATTTGCCAAGAGGGCAGAGCTGCATAATACGACATGATTCCGGGATAGAGGTAATAAAGAGATCTAAAAGAGATGCGTGTCCATCAGGATTACTGGGGCAACGCGTGGGAAGTCTACCATTTGCGCGAGAGATTGAGTGATTGAGAAGTTAAGGGTTGGGATGTCAGCGAGGTCAGTGACAGAGTGTTTAAGTCACCTGGCATGGTGGACATTAAAGTCACCAAACACATATATATTTGCAAACGGGTGTAGGAAGATGGCCTTGTCTATATTATCAGAAATACTTTTATGATGTCAATGAATACTCGTTGCCACTTTTGTAATACCAACGAATATTCGTTGTCGCTTTCCTAATGCTCGTTGTAGTAGTGACTTTGTAACCGCTGATACAACTGTATTACGCTGTTGAACAATACTAGTGTCAGACGCTTTCTAATAGCACTCGCACTAATAGTACTTGCTCGATAATACTCGCTCGAACAGTAATCTGTATAATGATCCGAATAGAGAAATAGTATAGTGAATAGAGTAGAGAATAGCAGTCCGTATAGTAATAGAGGATAGAGTAAAAATGGTGATCCATATTGTATACCGACTAGAATAGAAATACGATCCGAATAGTAATATAGGATAGACTAGGAATGATGATCAATTAGACGTCTCGAGACATCCTACTTATGGTCTACTTAGTTCAATAATAGGATCGCCTGCATTTGTTCACTGACGATCTATGTTCAAACTCAAGTGTCGGCAGCAACACTTTATTCCTATATAACAAATACTATCTAGTACGCAACAGTTATGAGAAGAAGACATACCAATGAATATATTTTCCTCACCTGTCATGTCTAATAATGTATTCTTTCTCAGCAAGGATTGGGCACCATGACATTATGTAGTCAAAAATTTTATCAAATTTATCGCCTAATTGATAGGAGGTGAATTTAGCTTTGTAGGCATTAGTTGGGAGACATTGGTTTTTCGCTAGCATAATAAGGCCTTCTCTCTCCCTCTTAAGACCACTACTTCTAAACCATTGATTGCTTTGACGAACATCGACGTCTGGTTCATCCAGATGCTTTGGATACTTTCCATGCAAGTGTTTAGATCTCCAACATGTCTATATTTATATTCATCAACATCTAATGTTCTCGACAATAAAAGACTATAGAGGAGTTAAATAAAATCAATTGATGATATAGACAAAGATAGGTAAGAATAACAATTTTAATCAAGACCTCTGTTATCTGTAATCCTTTCGGGGTGATTTTTGAATAACAAATAAAGCTGTGTGCATTGAAATAGATTTTATCTAATAACCATCTGCTCGAATATTGATTATGATAATCTTGCATACTTTTGAGGATCACACAAAAACAAGTGCTAATAGCAATATATACGTGCCTGTGCGAGTGTATGTGAGTGAGTAAGTGATTTTTTTATGAATTTATATATATATATATATATATATATATATATATATATATATATATATATATATATATATATATTCGGATCTACAATTATATCTACATAATAAACTCTAGAATAATTTGGAATATAGCCGTTACCGACTACTCAATAATCGTTAGAATAATAAAATAGACCTTTCTCCCAAACTGTACCATTCACCAGCATATATAAATAGTCGAACCAACACACAACAGATGGCCTGAAAATTACATTCAAGCATAAAACAGACCGTTACTGCTCGGTGTTGATCTTAGTGTACACTTTTATATTTACATACGCTCCATCTCTGATATTGAGCACTCTTACCCATAAATATACCATACCTTAAAACTATACATATATATATATATATATATATATATATATATATATATATATAATCTGGACATATTATGTCTATGTATTTTTATCTTAATCCTCTCAAATTCACGGATCAATTTCTTAATGTTGTCATTAAATTCATTAAGGAAAAGGCCATAATTATTTTCATTTCTTTTATTTTCCCAAGTACTTTCAATCTCATTCAAGATAATCTTCAGGAGTGAATAGCTAAGACAAACAATTAATGTTATTGATAGTTGTTAATTTTTTCTAGTTACGCATGAAAATATGTTGTAATCATGAACACGTATGAACGCGCTCCGTTATTGTCAGTTTAAAAATTATCTTTTAAGAATAATATGCATATAAGGGTGGTAACTTAATTTATTTTTTTATTATTAATGCAATTTTAAAAAACATTTTTTACAATTTAAGCATCCCAAAATATCGTTTCTATAGACCTTTTCAAACAGTGTTACTATACTCATCATTAATCTTTAGTGTTTACTTTATTTATTTTTATATAGAGAGCTTCAAGAATTTGAAGTTTTGTTTTTTTTGTTTTCATGGTGGAGCATAATTGTATTGTCAGTTAATATTTGTCTAAAAAGTGAATGTGAACAGGAATGTTCCTTTAAATATTGTGCAGCAGAACTTGAATCCGACATATGTAATGTAAGCGTCCTTGATAACGTTGTCGTGAAACCAATATATATATTACTTCTTTGTCAGAGGTACAATCTCCAATGGACATTATATTGATATACATTATTAGTCTTTTGCAAAACATAAGTTGACGGAGAAGAGTTATTATGGATGATTGAGTTGGCTTTATTAAATTTAGTATAGTATATAATTAGTTTTATTTTTTTACTAGGATCAGTGAGAAATATATTTGTACTTGTGAGCTTTTTAGGATTTTTTCATCTTGTTAGCGTGTATTTGATTGCTGGAAAAGTAATGTTACGATTATTTGAAAAAGTATTATGTTCTTTTTTGTATTATGTTCTTTTTTATTTATGTTAATATTTCTAATAGCTCGTCTGATTTGTTCACCAACAATGTAATTAGGAAAGTCATTATTAATGAAAGTTTGTTTAATGTTTTTTTTTAATTCAGTGTACATTTTTTTCCTTGGAAAAATTTTAAAAAATTTAGCTGTTTTGTAATAGGACATTCACTTTTATAGTTGAGTGTGCACGTGTTTATGCTAGGTAGTTTATATATATATATATATGGGGAGGAAGTAAATGTATTATTATTATTGGTGTCAATATATATATTAAAAAAAGGAATTCTATTGTTATTGCTAAGTTCATACGTGGATTTTAGAACGGAGTTTTTTCATATGGAAATTTTAGAACGGAGTTTTGTACTTCATGTATTTCTTCTATTATTTAACGAAACATGCTTGAGTTAAGATAGATCGCCTAAATACACACACACACAAACACACACATTATATATATATATAAATAGGTCAAGGTCTGGTCCCTCCTCCCCCAATACTAAGTATGATTGAAAGAAATATTAAAATAAACCCTCTCTAAACTCGACAATGTCTCTCACATCACTCCCCGCTACCCTCTCTGTTAAATTACATAAACTTAATACTATCCGTCAAAAGTGTGAATTTCCCTTTCATCTTTCATTTCATTTTTTGGAAGTGTTATCTGATGATCCAGCGTCCCTTAAAAGGGCTCTGGTGAAATAAATTATTATAATGGAACCTTAAAGTGGTCTGTTTTTCTTTATATATATATATATACCTATTTATTTGAATGTTAGATGTGTATGTATACATATACCCTTACATATAAATGCATACGTACATTAATATAAGTACTTGTGTATACACAAAGGAGTGCCGAAAATTTCTCCACTCGACAAAGGATCTGCTTCAAACATAGAAATATATATAAAAAGAGGTTTAGATATTGTCAATATTTTATTTACTTTATATATGTTTCGAGTTATTTTTCATAATTTCTACACACACACACACACACACACACACACACACACACACATACATATACACACATAGATAGATAGATAGATAGATAGATAGATAGATAGATAGATAATCAACACTTCCGACTAAGTGTCATTACAACTTTCTTTTATATATAGGCTTATGACGATAAAGCATTGAAATACCGGTTCCCGTACGATAACCTAAGTTAAGCAACATCGAGCCGAGTCATTATCTAGATATGGAATACCAAGTGCTGTAAGGTTGGATGTTCGAGTGGTATAATGGATAATGACTCAAAATTGTTAATCGGAGAGTCAAGTTTCAATTTCACTTGGTTTCGTTATATTCACTTACATAAAAATACTCCTCGAGAAGGGATGAATCCACCTCTTCTCCCTCCAGCTAGGGGTTAATTAGTAAGACTTGTATCACCAAATCATTATTTCGTTTAAAAGAAAAAAGAATTCTTTCAATCCCAAACTATTTCCTGGCTTTAAATAACCTGCAAAGTGTTGATAAACCGTAGAAAACCAATCAATCAATTTTATATATAGGCAACGAAATGGGTAGGAAAGAGGGGATCTCATGAAACCGGCCCTTTCTAGTCTCTATAGTTTAGGTCTAATGCTTTTGGTTTTTTATAGTATTCACCTTTAGGGTGCTTTCTTATTTATATATTTCTATTTTAGTCCTTTATATATATATATTATATATCCTTCTTTCCCCACTGCTCTCAATCCCATATTGGTTTATATATATAATAGTAGTGAGACGTTGTCTGATTGTCACTTGACTCTTAAAACTGGCAGTAACCAAACTATTGATTCGTATATTCATAATGTCTATATTAATAAATAGTTTATCTTCTATATTGGACACTATTCTCTCATGAATGCACCAAGCAACTAATATATATATATATATATATATATATATATATATATATATATATATAGTAAAAATAATATTTTCGCTCTGCCATTGGGCATAGAACACTGTTTTTTGGTGGGAGTGTATTTTTTGTGTAGTAATTTCATAAGTAGTAATTTTTGTACAATATGCGATATTTTTGTCAAAATGCCAATTTCGGAAGAATAACCAAACAGAAGTAGGCACCCCAAAAACTGTTGCCAAATCATATTCGAAAAACAATTTTAGCATTATTGAACAAAGAAACTTATAGCACAGATATACAAATACACGCACAGATAGATAGATAGATAGATAGATAGATAGATAATGTAGACAAGTTTACGCTATCGATCTTTTTCTTTAATTTCTCAAATTATTTTCTTCCCGAGTTGATAACGCCGACATATTATATAGGACACAGTGCAAAGGAAAAAAAACTCCAAATTCTGGAGGCTGGTGCAATAAAAGAGAATCAGACAACATTAAATATGGTATCTTTTTGCATAGGGGACCGTATATTAAAGTGTATTAAAAACACACAAAGAAAAAAAAATTCAGTTTGAGAGTTTCTATGACGTCACCAAGATTGACTTGAGATTGGTTCCATCAAATGTGAGAACACCGGAATTAAAAAAAAAAAAAGAACACTTGCGTAAATAGACACAGAACAATCCTTGAAAACGAATGTAGCAACATTCGATAGTACTCGGGAAGAAAATAATATTAAATAAAAATAAACTTTGGCAAATTTACCGATAACACAAAACGCCTAATTCGGAAATTAGAAATATTTAATAAAAAAATGATAAACAGAACTTGTCCATATTATTTAACCAAACATGTTTGAGAGAATTATTGTTGGCAAAATACACCTTATATATATATATATATATATATATATATATATATATATATATGTGTGTGTGTGTGTGTGTGTGTGTGTGTGTGTGTGTGTGTATAGAGTTAAGTAAATGGCGTACATACGCTGGTAAGCAAATAAATAATTACCAAATTAAGCCAAGAGGTGTAAACATAATAGTGCTCAATGTGATTTGACAAAGCTAGGAAATATATATTAATAAATACACATATAACTACGTTTAATGTGCGACTCGAGTTTCGTTGGTTACCCAAGTCATCGGGCACGAGATATAGCTTATTGTTTGTAAATAAACAATGAACAATAAGCTATATCTAGTGGCCGATGTTTTAGTAACCAACGAAATTCGAGTCCCACAACAAACGTAGGTACATGTGTATTTATTAACATATATATATATATATATATATATATATATATATATAAGAGTTGGATGATATATCCAATCAACATCATGATGCGTTTTGTAGTGATCACAAAGGATGGGGACGTTGTGCCTCCATTCATCTTCTCACAGGGCCACAGACTCAACACGGAAGCTTACATCAAGTGCCTTGAGGAGATAATTCTGCCCTGGTCAAGAGAGGGGCTGTTGGAAGACACTATTATGTCTGGCAGCAGGACTCTGCACCATGCCACATAAGCAGGAGAACCCATTCATGAGTGTCAGACAATTTCTACGACCACACCACCCCTTACATCTGGCTACCTAACTCCTCAGACTTGCAACCCCCTTGATTATTATGTGTGGGGGCGCAATTGAGCGAGAGACCAACAAAACTCCTTCTAAAACCAAAGTTGAACTGAAGGTAAGGATCATGGCAGCATTCACCAACTTAAACAAGGAGACAGCCTCGAAGAGTTGCAGGAGATTCCGAAGTTATCTGGAGGCCATGGTTGAAGATATTTTTGTGTAATAATGCTAAATATATCTGTTAAAATGAGATGTCAGTGTTATTTATTTTCATTTTTGCGTAATTCGTAATTTATACGACAATTTATTGCTCGCAATATATATATATATATATATATATATATATATATATATATATATATATATATATATATATATATATATATATATATAGATAGATAGATAGATAAGATATACGCTTTTTATTAATTATATAATTAAATTGGGCTGAAATATTGTTTGTTGTGTTCAATACAACTTGTTTATGAAAATGTAAACCCAACGAATCCTTTTGTAATCGATGTTGATCTGTAGATTCTGCCATAATTATCAACAGTCACAATTCATGGTGTATGCTGAGCGTAGAGAATACAATTGATTGCAAAACCAATAAATTATATGATTTGCCAATCAATGAGAATATTTAAAAGAAAATCTAGAATTAATGTCAGTTATCATTTATCGTATTATATAAACTCCGTTGTCACTTTTTATCGATTCTTTCTTTTCTTTGTTTTTTAAAGGTGGGTGTTTCTTGATTTTTCTCTCACTGTGATGGAAACCGAAAGAGAAGAATTAATCAACACAAAATGGGCTCTACTGTGTTTTTGTGTTCATTGGAAGATTCTACTACTATTTTGTTGCTGTTGATGATGATGATAATGAAGAGGAGAAGGAGGATCCGTTACCATAGTGTTTTAAAAACAATAAAAAACATTAAAACAACTAAAACAATATTAAAACAATTAAATATGATGAGTTATAGATAATCGTCAGACAAATTTCATCTATACATCCGTTTTTATTGCAATATATATACATGTGTTCGCCCATGCGCACGCGTGTATTGTGTCCGTGTGTGGGCTTGTTTTGTGATACATGCGTGTGTGCGCACGCGCGTATATTTGCGTGCATGTGTGATTTATGTATACGTAAATAATTTTGTCATTTTTATGCTTATTAAACTAATTTTTATTATAATTATTTACTTTTTTTTTAATGTTGAAATTTTTTTCTTTTTGACGTGTTTAAATGGGAAACTGTCAGTATTCTGTAGGTTGATGTGCATGCGTGTGTTTGAATGTGTTACTGTTTTGTGATACATGTGTGTGTGCGTGCGTAGGAATATCTTATTAATTTGCTTAGATAAGCCTGTGTGAAATAGAAGAAAACGAAAAGGCAAAATTCTTGCCCATTTCGTATTTTATAACATATGGTATGAAGAAAAGAATTTCTAAGGTTGATTCAAATAAATACCGAAATACAAACAGAATCGTATACAATTTTGGTTTATTAATTGAAAACTGATCACTTTTAAGCGTATTCGCCGGAGGATTGTTATTATTATTTCCTTTGATTTCTGGTGTATACGCATTTCTTTCCGGGTCCCGATCAGAGACCTGAGGTTAGAAATGGCATTATGAGATTTTCCACAGAGTTTTGAAGAAAAAAACACATATTTTACATAGATAAAGCCCTTCGTAAGATGTGAGCTGTACTTCTGAGAACTTTTTTTTTAATTTCTTTAAGGCATGGAATACCAGGAATCCCTTCAAAGAGTCTGTTGGAATCTTTTTCAATAAATCCGTGGGCTCCAACTACAACTGGAATTGTCCTCATGAGCCACATTTCCGAGATTTCGATTTCGAGGTCCTTGTATTTTGATAGTTCTTTTAAGATCTTCAAAGATACTGCTTTGTCAATAAAAAGACACATTTTGCCTTTACGGTCTCTAATCACGATGTCTGGGTGATTAGATTTTATCTATCCTACATATCCTCATATATGCACTTCACCCTCTGTACGCCTTTACAATAACCTCATTTAGTAATCCTCTACCTTGAGTGGTTGTTGGGCCTTGTATTGAGGGTGACCAATAATATAAAAAAAAGCTCACTGAGGGTTCACACCAGTTAGTGGCCAACATTGGAGATTTAGCTACGGAAGGTTTCCTCAGTAATCCAGGACTCTCCTCAGTATCGGAACTGTTTTCAGTTATGTCGTCGCCTGGATGGTTCTAACTCTTATCTTTATTTCTATTTTGTCTCTATCTTTTTCCCCCCATCCAGCATGCTGTGATCCGTTCCTAGTTCACTAACAATTGGCAGGGCAGTCACTTCTACAAATTACTCTTCACATTCTTTCAGTTCTACTCTGCAGTGTGTCGGAACATCAACATCTATCTGACATGTTTTTTTTTTTCTGCTCTGGACTAGGGAATACGTTTGAATGTCAAAGTCCGAAAGGATTTCACCTGTTTCAATCTCTAGGACAGATTCTGCTTTGTGTATTCAAAATATAGTTGCTTGCACACTTCCCATTGGAAAAGCTCTCCTACCCAGTCATGCCTACTCTTGAATTCTATTTTTTTCTCTATGAAATATCTCGTTTATAATAAACTTCTACTAGTTATCGCTTAAGACTGAGTGAGAACAAGTCTCTTCAAATCTCCGGCATCTTTCTCAATATCCTTGTACATTTAAGCGATAGGGTATATAACTTCAGTCTTACATCGAATTAAAATTAATTATTTTAATAGGTACTGTCTCACTTGCTTAAAACTATCACTTGTAATTATTTAAGATGGCCTTTAATGCTTACAGCAGGTACAATTAAATAACGGAACACATTTTTTTTCACCGAAATTACTTTTATTTCCATTTTATTTTTCGAAGACTTCCTCGAGGATATTGGCACAAATGATGATTTCTGTCTATTCTCCTTTTTTTTCTTCTTCTTATGGATGTCTGGATTATTGCCGATTTTTACGACTATTCCTTCTTATTTTTATTTGTTTATTTTACTTTCACTCATGATATTTGTTCACGTTTTTACATACTACATCTTTGAAATCTTACTTTCCGAGTTCTTGATTGATTATTTCGTTACAACTTTTATTTATATGTACCTGTCCGCTCGATAAAACATAGCGATTAGGACTTAAAAGTGTTTTTTTTATCTTTTGTGGCGAAATCAAACCACTAAAGAGCATAAAGTTCGCTTTCTCTCTCTCTCTCTCTCTCTCTCTCTCTCTCTCTCTCTCTCTTCCTTTTTCTATCCGTTTCTCTTCCGCTCTCTTCAGCTCTCTCCCCCTCTGTGTCTCTCCGTCTCTCTCTCCTATGTCTCTCCTTCTCTCTCCCACCCATCCCTCTCTCTCGCGCGCGCTCACTCTCTCTCTCTCGCTCTCTCTCTCTCTCCCTTTCTCTCTCTTGCTTGCTCGCTTGCACGCTGTTTTCCTAGGTTCATTTGAATCATTCCAGAAACAACTTTTTGCAATTAATTTTACTATTTCTGCCTCCATTATTCTTGCCTCCAAATTACGATTTCTTTTTGATTATTGAAGAAATCTTAATTTCATAAATCATTATTGGTACTAAGTTGAGTCATATGTAATTTCCGTTTTGGGGAACCAAGTGTAATGACGAATGTGTCATCCTAATTAATAATCAGACGCAGCAGTTAAGAATAAAAAATGATAATGCATATAAGTATAAAAACAAGCCTTTATCCCAACATCGCTTAATTTAAAAAAAAACAAAAAAACAAAAAAAAAACATTACTTTCAAAATGTTACATTTGTTACTTGCTAAACAGAGCTTATATTGTGCACAAGACCACAAATATGGGTTATCCAGTAAGGATCTATCTTACTAGTATTGGTCTGTGATACAAGATTGCAATTATATTACGACGTGGCACTCTAATAAATAGTTCTATTAGTAACTAACATTAGGTTGAATCATAAGTAATTTCCGTTTCGGCAAAACAACTGTAATGTATCATCCTAACTAACCGTCCCTTAAATATATCATGACAGGTGATAAAAAAAGTGTCCCATACGACAATGTTCAACACAAAAGGGTGTGGATTGACAAGGATAAATCTCCACAGCCGACCCCAAAAGCTGAGCTCTATGAAAAAAAGAGTAATGTGGGTGTGTTGTGGTATTATTCCTTTATAGTTCTTAAAACGCAACGAACCACTAAATGCACATTTACATATCCAGTAGCTGCAACGTGTCCATAAAGGTTTGACCCACCATGACAATACAAGCCAGATATACAGCAAGAATAACACATGAAAAAATGTTTGGAACTCGGTTAGCCTGTTCTACATTAATGTTACAATGATGTTCACCTTGTACAAGGCCTAAGAGCCACTCGAAGTAAATGACTACAGAGTAAGAGGTACCATCTAAAGCAATTTAATAACGCCACCAAGACGCAATTGGCCAGTGGAAGTGAAAGAGAATGGAAAGGCTTTAGAAGGAACCAGAAGCCCAATTCTAAACAAGACACAAGGGATAAACATCTGTTCCTGTTCAAAAGACCAGTGAACTGGATGATAGGCAAACCTATTTTTCTGTTGAGAGAAAAAAAAGGAAATAAATAGTAGAATATAGAGTTTTAAGCAGATAAGTTAGAAGTGCAGAGTTGAATTAGAATTTAGAAGGAACTAGAAACCCAATCCTAAATAGGATACAAGGGATAAACCTCTATCCCTCTTCAAAAGACCGGATGAACTGGATGATAGGCGAACCTATTTATTTCTATTGAGAGAAAAAAAAATAAATAGTAGATAAAAGTTCAGAGATTTAGGCAGAGACCGTAGAAGTGCAGAGTTGAATTAGACTTTAGAAGGAACCAGAAACCCAATCCTAAACAGGAAACAAGGGATAAACCTCTACTCCTTTTCAAACTCTACGCCACCCACCGATTGCTGCAAAAAACTTTGACGGAGAAAACCTCCTCTAATGCAAACCAGATTCAAGAGTTGGTCGAAAAATTTTTCACATCAAAACCTGTCGAATTTTGTGTTCAAAGGATATTAAAGTGATGCCTAATAAATGACAACAAATCATTGTAAAAAATGGTGAATATATAATAGAATAAAATGTGATTGTACTTTATTTTTCGAAAAATAAAGTCGATAAACAAAAATGAAAATTATTTATGACGCAATCGAATATTTTTATTTCATTCTTTCTGTACTTCTATGTCCATACGTGATATTGTCAGAGAAGATAGAGTGACAGCAAGTCTGTTTACATTCTCAACTCTCTTCCCAGTACACTCCTTAATTCCAGTACTGCTGTGGTCTAAATAATACACTTTTTCGCCTCTATGATCTTTGGCACAATTTCCACTGCACAAATAATTATAGACATAAACGTTACACAAGTTCCTTCCACATCTTCCTCAGTTCTCGGATAAGGTCCTGAAATTTTTTTTTTTCATTTTATTTGTTTATTTATTGCTTTCTTTTATCCTCGATGTTCCACCGAAACACGATTTGACAGAACTTAGATGAACCACAACCATTAGCCATGATTGTTTTACTTGGATGGGTAACTTCAGTGTAATTATAGTCAAAGTTGTTAGTAATTATTACTATTACCACTTACGATTTATTTATTCAGAAGAAAATATAGTTTTGTCTTGACACTCAAAGTATAGAAACTACTTTCCTTAATTATTTAAAAAATGAATGGCAATTTCTTTAACCCTCTGTTAGTACCGTAAAGTGTTTGAACAACACTCAAAATTTAAGTGGCATATTAAATTATCATGATTATTCAAGCAGCTTTCAGAATACATCTATCAAGTAAATACAAAGATTTTCTAGTTTTAATCATAATATTTGTGTGAATTACGAAAACTTTTATTGACTGAAGATGAAATACTTTTATATATTTTAAATTTTCAAATTCCTTTTTCTTTTAATATTGGTAGTTTAATTCAATTGTTCAAATTAAAACCTTTCTTATTCATTTTTATTTACCTATAAAAACCAAAAGGGACATTCAAAACAGCATATAGCAAAATTAAGAATAATATACCTATAATATTTAAATGGGGTATATGGAAACTCTACTGTATTAATGCTGTGAATATCTCCGACAATATTAACGTTGGTGGGGGCAAATTTGTTCCTAATCATCATTATTGATTATCAAATCAAATTAACCCCAACACCCAGCAGATAGTCGTGGGCATTTCTCGGTGGAAGGTGGCTCACTTCGCAGTGCCCATCTCCTCACCAAGCAACAGGTTACATCATGCCAGAAGTAACAGCAGCAGCAGCAGTGTCAGGGAATAATCTCTGATTTAGAGATGTGACTTCATCTTTTCCACTAGGGCGAAGACAACACATAAAATAAGACAGACAGGTTCGGCTGAAAGGTTCATCGACTGAGCAAGATATAAATGTAAGGAGGCTAGAATAAAAGACAAGTGTACCAGAATACAACAGCTGGCCGATACACGGTATATATATATATATATATATATATATATATATATATATATATATATATATATATATATATATATATAAAAACCCGATATAAGAGTTGTCGGGACCGGAGAAGAAGTCTCTTATATCCGGGTTTCTCTTATATCCGGGTTTGGTCTATTTTATATACATTAACACAGGCTCTAATTTGGGACCAGAGAAGATAAAATCTCTGTTATATCCGGGTTTCTCTTATATCAGGGTCTCTTATATCCGGGTTACACTATATATATAACATATATAAAACTGTATTTGCAGATAATTTTAATTATACACACAAACACACATATATATATATATATATATATATATATATATATATATATTATTGCACCAAAGAAATGTGTTCAATATCGGTGGTAGGACATATGTAGATATAGAAACTGTAAACAAACTGAAAGTCTGATTATCGCTTAAGACATGAAGCAGACATGCTGTGATGATTTGTATATATTCATTGTTTAAATCTCTCTCTCTCTCTCTCTCTCTCTATATATATATATATATATATATATATATATAAAGAGAGAGAGGGGGTGAGTGAGAGAGATCGATTTGTGGTAAAACTTCTCCTCCCAATTTCTAAACTATGACCAAAAGCGTACATATTGGAATTTTTGGGTTTTGGGAAGGGCTTCACACACACATACACACACACACACACACAAATATATATATATATATATATATATGTATTTTAATAAAAAGAAAGATATATGATCCGGTGTTCTTATAGATATTTTTATTTTTACAGAATAGTGCTCAATGTAAATTTACAGAGCATTAATATTATAAATTAATTGATTTAAAATATGTTTTTCCGCTACACAGTTCTAACCATGTTTCAAAAATGGAAGCTAAAAGCCACTAATTTAATTTTGCAATTAAATTAAAGACATTAGTTCCATTTCATCCTCAATCGAATATATATATATATATATATATATATATATATATATATATATATATATATATGTATGTATGTATATATATATATATATATATATATATATATATATATATATATATATATATATATATTTATTTGTGTGTGTACGTTCAAATTTACATGAGTTAACTTTTAATCATTAGATCAGAGAATTATTGTACATTTTAAAAGAAAGTGTACTGCGTGTTATATAACTGAATTATAGAAAATATCTTTTCGTGGCGGCAGAAATGGATCAAATAAAATTTCCGTCTCCAACATAGCAACTTGGAGTATCTAGTAAGTATCTGCTACTTGTACATTGTCTAGCTCAATAATACTGTAATAGTGAATATAAAGTTGCTGGCGGGGTGCTTCTCAAATACGAAATGTTGGGTTGACTTTTACAGTATTCTTCCATAACGAGAAAATCAGTATTTCATTTAACCCGGCCTAGAACGAACAGAAGTCAAAGGATCAGGTGGGTAATATGTGACTGTCCTTGCCAACAAACAGGCCATCTTTCTATGTGTAAATTTAAGCATATGTAAGCATATACGTAAGTGAAGATATTAAAAATATGCATATGTTTTTCTATGCATGCTTTTTCTTTTAAAAATTATACACACACACAAACACACACATGCATATATATATATATATATATATATATGGCTCTTCAAATGAATTGAGCTCTCCGGGTCACTAGCGTATTTCGCATAGAAAGACGTTAACATTTCAATTTCTCTCTGCTGCCGTGCGACTATAGCCTAGGGGTAGGATCTCTGATTGATATCAAATCGGGTGGGCTTCGATTCCGACTTAAAGCAATCGGTCGTCTAGTCACACTGAAGAGCTGTGACACAGAGAAACGGTCTGTCTGTGGATGCCAATATATATGTATATATTTGATTGATTGCCATGGGGTTTGAACTGAAAGTTTTCTTTCTGAACTTCTGATTGTACTAACAATGCTAAAGTAAATCGTCTACTCTTTTATGCAGACGTTGACATAGACACAGATATAGTGTATGTATGAATATATATATATATATATATATATATATATATATATATATATATATATATATATATATATATATATATATATAAAATGTCATAAACGTCTTCTAAGACGGGAAATTTCAGTCCGGATTCCAATGCAAAAAAAATATATATAATTTATCTTTTATGAATATAAAATAGAAATAATATGAAATTTTATATACTCTCTTGTCGGCATCGAAGTTTGGCACTTTTAATTTCATGCGTATAAGGATATTTTACCGAGGGGACAAATTGGTGTAAATAACAAGGATACTTATCTTGGGTTCCTAACTTGAACTAATCGAAAGACTATAACCAGTTTTGTAATGATTGCAAAACTTATTCAAGCCCCTTTTAAATTTATATTAATTAATCGTGCAAACTGGAAGAATTGACATTTGCAGCTGAAAATTACATGAAAATTAATATAAATAGAAAAAATTCTTCCGTCGATAAAAACAGGCGAATAGAGTTATATCAACCCTAACTTTAATATTAAGATATGGTCATAAAATGGTCGCCGATACTGAGAAAAGTCCTGGATATTTGAGAGAACATCCTATTGTTCAGTAATAATAATAATAATGTAAAAAATATAAGCATTTTACATTTCAAATATCACTTAACATGAGAATTTTCGCAAACAGTCCCAGATAATGACCGTTAAGGGACTGTACTAAATAAAAGGCAAAAGAAAATAATAATAATAATAATAAGCCTGGCAGCCACTCACTGTATCACAACTCCTCAGTGTGACTAGACGTCTCATTGTTTCAAGCCGGATCGAAACTTAACTGATTTGACATCAGTCAGATATCTTACCTCTAGGTCATCGTCGCACGGCAGAAAGGAAGGGAATTTTAACGTTTTTCTCTATGCGAAATACGCTAGCGGCTCGGAGAACTCAATTCATACTTGAAGAGTAATGCTTAATAGCAGTAGGAGCTGCTGTTTTTAAAACTCCCTTTCCCTAGAGAGCTCAACCGGATTTCCGTGAGCATATATATATATATATATATATATATATATATATATATATATATATATAGTGCAGGTAATACATCAGTTGAAATATAATTTAGGTGGATCCAAGTAATATTAAATATTAAAACTGATCCACAGAGAGAGCTCAATGTATTTATTATAACAGGGCATATATATTCATTTTGAGGTAATTTTGGATTTTTGCAGTATAATATATATATATATATATATATATATATATATATATATATATATATATATATATATATTAAAAAAGAAGAGAGGTGCCAAAACGTTTTTTGGTTGTAATGTGGATTTATTTAGAAAAAATATTATGCTTTGTTTTTACGTTTGCGGCACCTCTCTTCTTTTTAATATACATACTTTTCTCTCGTTGGAACCACTACAACATATTTCTTTTATATATATATATATATATATATATATATATATATATATATATATTTTGTGTGTACATACAAATGTAATAAATCGGTAATAATGTATACAAATCTTTTTAGTATTTTCTCATTAAAACTACGATTTAATAATAATAATTTAGCTCATCTTAATTCAACAAGTGTTTAGCGTGTACATGTTTAGTCTTGGGGAATTAAGATGGGTTAAGTAAATATCCCATTCACTACCACTGATTTACCTGCTGCCTGAGCTTACCCAGTTGGGTATGTCCCCTAAGGATTTGTGAGCGGGAGTAGCTGGGTGCATCATGGCTGGATACTCAATGGTTATTTTATTTTTGTTTGAAGGATAAAACAGCCAAAAGGACTTGGGAGTCACATCTGAAGACTTTCGAATCGTCTGAGCGTACTTGGTGACCTGACTTAAAGTTATTCCTAACTGGATTCCACCTGCAAGGTTTTCAGCTTCATTTAACAAAACCTGTCACTTTACCATTTGACTGCAATGCATGTGTCTATTATACCCTTATCAGACTGCGTGTCATAATGACTACAGGGTGCTGTCTCACACAATAATAATAATAATAATAATAATAATTAATGTGATTATTAACTTCCTAATAAATAAAAAAAATTACCAGTGGTCTCAATTGAAAGAGTTAATAAATGAGTGTGTCAAAATAAATAATAAATACATCTTTTTTAAACTTTAAAACATACAAATATAAAGACCTGGAGATGGATACAGACAAAAAATGACACTTCAAAACTAAAACTCTTCCTGTTGGGGTTGGGACTTTAGGTCTAATTATGAAAGAAACTTAACAACAAATTAACAAAATCCCTTGTGCACCATCTCTCTAGGAAATCCAAAAATATTTCTAACAATACATTCCATATCCTGCGAATAGTTTTTCCATTTTTGTTCTTTTTTTTTTTTTTGTGTGTGTGTGTGTGTGTGTGTGAATATCTGTCTTTTGTTTAATTTAGTGAAAACAATAAAAAAAGTCAGATTATTCGTTTGCGCGAGGTCATTGGCTATGACCTGACATGTGATTATAAAACAAGTGCAGGTCAAAAAATTTTTTATAAGATGAAGAAAAATAATAATAATAATTATAATAATAATAATAATTATTATTATTATTATTATTATTATTAGAAGAAGAAGAAGAAGAAGAAGAAGAAGAAGAAGAAGAAGAAGAAGAAGAAGAAGAAGAAGAAGAAGAAGAAGAAGAATATTTCGATGTTTAAATGCGAGGAAATTGAAAAGATAAATATGTATCTTGAAGATGACAGTCGTGCTAGTAGTGAGTGGCGCACTAGGAAATAAACTAGGAGAAAGTCTGGAGGAACTGAAAATCAGGGAAAACTCGTGACCATTCAGGCGGCTGCATTACTAAAACAGCAAGAATACTAAATATTGTTGAGGTTTGCTGTCACTTAATGCCCAGTGTAATTTGCCAGTTGGGACGACAAGAAAAAAAAAGAAGAGTTCTTAAAGTGTGATGGGTACATTTATTGCAGTTTACTTTAGCACAGATTAATTCAAGGCTGTTTGAAATTCAGGCGTAATAATAACTGTAGATGCACATTTTTTTTTTTCATATGAAGGGTGACAGTAAAGAACGAACCTTGAAATGAATAAGATGCAGACAACTTCATTAAGAAAATAAAATGGAAAAATCAAAATTAAGAATACCTACCTTGGGACGTCAGAGACAGACTGAGGACGAGAAGCAATGTGCAGACTGTCAATTTGATAACAGAGCCCATTCTTTCTGAATCTGTGAGAATGTTTTGAAATTCACTTAATGGAGAAAAAGTGACTCGACTAAGACGATGGTTCGGCACCGGCAAACGCGACGGGTTAGCGCTTGGATTGTGTTGTTCAAGCGAATCAACGTTTTCGCAATATCAATGTTTTTACGTACGTATTTCTTATAAGCAATGTGCGTGCGTGCCACCGTTAGCGTAGAGCAGCTATTTTATGAGGATGTTAACCTGTCAGTGTGCATGTGATTTTAAGGATCTGAAAGTGTGTAGTAGTGGAAATGTGAATGTGAAAACGTGTGTATGTGTGTGCGCGCTCGTATCTGTGTGTGAAGTGCGTGCGTATGTGTGCGCACAATCCGATTCAACTTTTCTGTTATTTATTTAATCCTTTATTTATTTATTTATTTTTGTGATAATTAAAATGCATTACACAATATTTTAATTTCTGTTTACTTTTCTTTTTACAGCTTGAAATATGATTTTTTTAATTCCCCCTGCTCTACACAAACGTTGTCATTTTTTATAACTAAGTTAAACTTATAAAACTTTAAATTTAATATTAAATAACTAAATTAAACGATGACAAATTCGCTGCTGGTTTTAATTTACAGTTTAAAATATATTTTAAAATACAAAGTTAAACTTCAACAAATAAACTGTTGTTTTTTTTTAAATGTATTACTTCAGACCTTAACAAAAATATTTTTAAAAATAATTTTTATATTGCTTCGTTTTTTTGTCGTCAAAATGTTGCTTTTTCCTCAATTTGTGACGATCAATAAAAAATATTTTTTAAAACGGCCAATTTCGTAGAATTATCGTGTTGCGTTGTTCAGTTATTACAAGAAAACGGTGCAAATGTTCAATCTTTTTTCTCTTTCAGTTATGTACAGTTTATAGCAGGCGCTGGTTGTCTGTGATGCTGTGCTTTCGAAATGCCCTGTCTGTTTTGAAACCTGTCTGTCTTGAAACCTGTCTGTCAAAGGCTTGCTTGGTTTGTGAGTTTACTTAAGTCTTTTACTTAGTTGAGCCAACGTAAGGTGACAGGCGATTATAACAGTTCAAAGATTGCACCTAGCACCCAGCAGTTATAATAGGCGCCTGTATTATAGCTTTACTACACGCGACTACCACAGTTATATCTGTATCTCTCCGCCTGTCTGTCGCTGAGTCTCTATAGATATGGACCCGCGTGTGCACGCCTCCGGGGGAGGAGAAGAATGTTCTTTACACACTTCCCTACCACTGACTCACCTTGATTTTTTTTTTCTATTTCTTCATCCACAAACTCTTAAGCTGTAACTCTCTCTAATAAGCACATAAACGTACAAATTTACTCGCATATTGATACACAAAGAAAACACGTGTTTACAATATTTTAAATCTCTGATGATATTATGAAAGTAGATGGTTTTAAATATAAATACGTTTCTTAGCAAAATGCACCATACGCAATTTTAGAAAACCGAAAATCTCTTACATTCTTTAGTTTTATCTATTGAATGACTTATTATTATATCAGCAATAATTTCCACGTTTCTTTCTAGCTGTTCCGTGGGTTTGTAAACAGACAATTTGTTTTGTACAATTTTTTTTTCATGTTTATGACTTAATAAAAAAAAGTAAGACAAAATCACACCAAAACATATACGAGGTTTAATTATATTCGTTTGATATGTAAATTCAATTGTAAAAACATGACTCAATTCTTTTATCACTAATATCTTTAAAATCCAAAGAAAAATTGAACACGGATAGAATTGAACATGCAATTATGAACGAACACACACACACACACACACACATATATATATATATATATATATATATATATATATATACACTAAGAAGCAGGAATTTTTTTCTCCTAATGATGGTCATGCTGGCCAAAACGAGTCGAGGAACCTATTTGAAATAATGAAATAAAAAATATTAATATATAACTCATTGTGTCTGATATATTGAATTTTTTTTTTCAATATTTTCAATATTTTTATTGTTATAAAATATATATATATATATATATATATATATATATATATATATATGAAAATACTTTTTATCCAGCATTACTTATTATTAGTATAAACATATTACTTATTACCCACTAAAAATATCGTTTATAGTAATAAGAAATATAGATAGATAGATAGATAGATAGATAGATATAGACCCAAACACGCACACATACATATACACACAGAAATATATATATATATATATATATATATATATATATATATATATATATATATATATATATATATATGTATGTATGTATGTATGTATATATATATATTATTTCAAATTTTATTCAATGGAAAGAGTTCTGACTATCAGAGATATAGCATTTGTAGATATAAACGGTGTAGGCATAACATCAACACTTCATGGGGTTTGCCAGTTTCATTCCTTCACCTGATGATCGCTAATGACGTAAATCTGACAGACATTGTTAATTTCGTTGTCATGCATTGTTAATTTCGTCTTCCTGTTTATATATATATATATAATATTAGGAGATCAGCCAATGACGCTACCTTGGTTTCAACTTTTCAGTATGCTTAGGCGATATATTTTTTATATGTGTATTGAGCAATTTTTAATACAACTATTAATTGTTATACTGGTTTAATTCAACCCTGACCAATAAATGTTTTATAATTGTAATATATATATATATATATATATATATATATATATATATATATATATATATAGAGAGAGAGAGAGAGAGAAAGAGAAGTAATTTAACTTATTAAAATATGACTGATTTGTTTCTACTTCATCCCTATTCCGCTCTTTTTTAATTTAAAAAGAAATTAAATAACTATTTACTGGCTGAAATGTATTTGAGTATGATGAAAATGTATGTCGGAGATTGAGGTCTGTTTCATGGTTGTTAAGATATTTCCTTATTTTCCAATGCTACCAGAAGTCAGTACGGACCTATTGAAAAACAAGTATTTCAAATGATGATTCTCAAAGCAAAAAAAAAGCTCTCTCTTAATAAAAACTATTGTTGTATTAAGATACACCTACTTTCTATTTCCAAAAAAAAAATTGTATATATTTATATATGTGCTTATATAGGTAAATGCGCAAATACTTCCAAACCACGAATAGTTTAGATTTATGTCCAGTAAGTATCCAACCATTTTGAACAGCAGAAGTCTTGATGTAATTCAGCAATGTTACTGTATGTGCTAAAACAAACTTCAAAAACTTTACTGTACGGACTGAAACAAATACTCTCTAATTAGGTTACTCATTCGGTAGTATGGTGGCTATGAATGAACTTGGGCACTGTGTGATCGTTGCATTCATTGCCACAGTGCGTCTCAGGCAGGGGTTTTCGGCAGAATATCTTACCATTCGTCTATGTCGCCACTACTTACTGTAGAGATATGGCTGCCTGCGATTTAGGGCTTTTCCCAAATTTAAAGTCACGTCAGTAAAGAAGTAAATTTCAGATAATGAACGAGATTAAAAACAACGTGACTAGACAACTGATAGTAATCCCTAACGTAGTTTTTCCAGGCAATGAAATGGACACTTGGATAAGTGCGTGAGATTTCAAGAAGAGTGCATAGATGTGATCTTTGAGACTATTGTTTTACGTTGGATTTAATGCTTTCTAAATTTACCTATATATATATATATATATATATATATATATATATAAATGTCGGTATATATATATATATATATATATATATATATATATATATATATATATATAGAGAGAGAGAGAGAGAGAGAGAGAGAGAGACCTGACAAGGTCTGTCCGTTTAAATTTTTGTATTCAATTTTTGAATAAGGTGTTCAGCATTGTGCACGAACTTGTGGTATACATTCCGAAGTTCATAGTTTGCTATTTTGTGACTATTGTAGTCATTATCAAGAACTAATATAGTCTGTATATATATATATATATATTTCATGTGGTGAAGTGATATATATATATATATATATATATATTACTTAAAACGTTATTTTAGGGGATACTCCTATTTGAAATAGATGCCCCATTTTTATTTTTACTTTCAATAGTATTTTCTCTATCGGCCTGCTTCTTCACTCGAGAAATATAAAATAAAGCAAAAGCACTCCCCGACAAGAATCGAACCTGCATTCCCTTTTATTTGTGTACACATGCATTGATTTATGTAGTGTCTCTGTGGCTAACAAACATAATGAACAGCAGAAATTTTGTAATGAAAGAATGCTTGTCGAATATAACACACACAAGACATAAAGAATGCAAGAGAATCAAGAGAAAACAGTAAGTAACATACTTGAAATGTTTGAGTCAATGGCTGACAGAACAAGAGTCAGAAAGATAATGATTGGTGGCAATATAGCAAGTTAATTAGAGAAACAAAAGAGGGGAAGTTATGGAGAACTATAATCGCTCACGTGCTGAAAAGAGATAGCCCAGAGAAAGAGAGCGTGTGCAATAAGATTATAAGTTGATTGTTAATTAACTTTTCTAACAAGTAATATGTGCGGCGGTATGATGGATAATCACTCTGAATATTGAAATCGGAGAGCCGAGTTCGAATTCTACATTCATTTATGCATAAATACGATGGGAAAATGTGTGAATTCATTCCTTCTCCGACCATCTATGGCTTAAATAGCAGACCAGACAGAGTCCTATAGCCATGGCTGACAATCAGTCTCGCGCAGAAAATAACTGCAGCTTCAGTTATGTGCCATGCGTGATACACAGTTAGAAGATCATGTATCTTTCGATACATGACTGAGGAGGCAGATTTTTCCCGCATTAGGTTACCATTTCTTTCTGCGGTAGACCAGTTGCCATCCGAGGTTATAGAACCCGGTCTGTCCTGCTATTTACCCATAGCTGGGGGAAGGAGGAAAAGATTCATACCTTTCCCAAGGGTATTAGCATGTAAGTGAATGTAATGGTTTTGACTGGAATTCGAACTTGGCTCTCTGATTCCTCAATCTGAGCCGCTATCCATACTGTGGGAATTCTTCTCCCAAGTAATCCAAAAGAGACGTGATTGCCCAAGCTTAGAAAAAGAAGTAAATAAATATTGCAATAAAAAAAATATTAGATGTTCATTTTTAAATGACGCGGTATTTTGTGTTCAAAATGTTTTAAAAAAGTATTTTTGTTTTAATTTAAAGAAATTATCGTACAATTACGAAGAGTAGCTTAATAGATGATGATTATTTGTGCTTCACTATTAAAATTAAATTATCACAAAATTAACTTTTCAAAAATTCATTTTCTAGATAATGTAATAACAGGCGACAGAAAGTGTGACATAGAAATCCAAAACTGCACAGGAATAGGGAAAGATGCCTTCCAAAAGTAAAGCAAAAAATTCAGAGATAAAAAAATGCCCTTAGAATCATAGGAAAGATTGCTGCGTAATATCTAGTAATATGTGGTAGTGAATGCTGAACAATTTTGTCAAAGATGAACAAACGAATGTTGAGAATGTCATAGACAGAGTATGTAATAAATGAGGAAGTTTTAAGTATAGTGACTCTGCAAATACTGCACATATCAATCAGAAAGCTAAAACTGAAATAGTCTTCTTCTTCTTCTTCTTCTTCTTCTTCTTCTTCTTCTTCTTCTGCCTCTTCTCCTTTTTCTTCTATGATGGCATGTCCCTTCAAGACGTTGGAAATCATGGCTCTCCACAATTTCCTGTCCTTTGTAGCTCTTAATAAATTATGTTTGCTTGTTATCTCTTCGCCATCAATTTATTCAAGCTCGCTAAGTATCCTATGCATTGCTTTCTTCCGTCTTTCTTCACGTCAATCTGTCCTGTGAGTAGAAAATTTTCGAAGCCCTCTTTCCTCATTATGTGTCTTAGAAATTTCAACTATTGTCTCTACCTGTTGTTAACTATACGTGGCGTTTTTGTTTCCACTTTCTCTAAAACTTCGTCGTTGCTCACATGTTCGTTCCATGGTACTCTCAGCATCCTTCTGTAGAACCACATTTCTATTGTTTCAGTTCTCTTCTTCATGTGTAAGAAGATTGTCCAGTATTCATTGTCTTGTAGGAGGAATGATATTACATGACAGTTAAGTAATCTTTTCTTTGTTTTTAACGATTTATTTTCCTGTTTCTTAAGACTTTGTTTAGCATTTGGAAGGCATCTTTCGCTATGCCAATACGTCTTCGGATTACAGTGTCACACTTTACGTCCACTTCCCACATATTTAAATTGTTGTAAGAGACACATAATAAGGAAAGGAAACATGAAGTATTTAACACACAAAAACAAAAAGGAACAAGAGAAAATAAATTACTTGGCAAATTTGAGTAAATGGATGTCACGATAAATGGGGTTCGTAAAAAGTATTAGAGAGAGAAAAGATGGGAAATTGTGGAGAGACATGATCGCCCACGATCAGACAGAGAGTGGGAGAAAGAGACAGAGAATTAAATTTAAAGAAATAACTATAATGGTAAAAACGTGTATTTGTTTTAAAGGATGACTCTGTATGTACGAAGTATTTACACATATTTACACCGGAAAAAAATTGTCCAGAAAAAATGTCCGGAAAAAAAATTCCACATATAAATTGATACATATATCTTTACACATCCCACACACGTGTTCGTATATTTGAACATATGTACACGATGTTGTGTTTTATATAAATCAATAAAAGCAAACGCACCGAAATATCAGCACAACCAATCCACAGACATGCTCACATATAGAACTATACTAACACAATTTCCAGCTCGTTTGTGGCACATACATGCATATACGCAAACACATACGCATACATAAAAAAAATCCGAGGGCCCATACATACGTACAGACTGGTACAGATTCACATGTAAATTCACGCGTAAATATTCATATCCAAACACGCGCACAGACAAACTTTCATTCGCCCACACGAACTAACACGTCGAAAGATGCGTAGGCATACACGTTCGTATAAGAAGGCGGCCTAGTCTATCGCTTGCCCCTCCTCCTTAAGTTTTTGGGAGGTTGATTCTCTATACAATGCAATCGCCCAGTTCAGTAGTAAAAGTCGAAGACAAAACATTCCTTTCATAATTTTTTCTTATTTATTAATACATTCCCTTTATCGCTTTAATTTTCTCTTTCACAATGCGGGGAAGCATACGAGAAAGACAAGCATGACTACTGTTTGGCTTTTTACAGATAGCTACGCTGGTTCTCTTAGCTGCGATAATGTCTTCGTATAAATCCATCTCTCTCTATCTCTATCTCTCTATCTATCTATCTTTCTATCTCTATCTTTGTTTACTCCTTTTTTCAGTTTCTGCTTCATTGTTCAGTTGCTTTTTTTATTCTTTCTTTCAGTTGTTCATTATTTCTTTCTCTTAATGTTTGATTTCCTTCCTTCCTTTCTTTTTATCTCTGTACTTCTTTTTTTTTTTCTTTTTTTTTTTTTTTTGCTTCCCCGTTACAGCTCATTTTTGCATCCCTTTAAATGTTCAGTATTTGGAATTATCAAACTGGCGAAAATAAAGATTATCCATTATACTATAACTCTTATTTTCTCTCATCGTTTGCCTGTATCTTCTCATTCTCTTCCTTATCCCTCCCAAACTTGGTTGCCGGTCTAATCTTTTTTGCCTAAATGTTATACATGGATTATTTTCTTGTGCCAACAAAAAAACAAAGAATACACATATATTTCCAGTTAGATCTGTCTTTTTTTTTCTTCTTTTTTTTTTTTGCTCTATCTCACCATAAACAATATTAATATATCGCAATTTTTACTACTTCCGATCCCTGATATTGATATTTAGCCAATAAGTACTCTCTCTCTCTCTCTCTCTCTCTCTCTCTCTCTTTCTCTCTCTCTCTCTCTCTCTCTCTTTTTTGTTTGCCTCTAGATTTCTTCAGGATGGAGGCGATCATGACCTCCAATTCTTCCTGCCCTTTGTAGCTCTTATTGTTTATCCCAAACTCTCTTCTACAATCCACTGACTCAAGCCTATCGTCATGTGAGTGTTAGATTTTCCTAGCCATCCGTCTTCATTACGTGCCCCAGAAATTTCAGCTTGACGTTAAGTATAAGTTTGCTTTTGTTTTTTTGTTTTTTGTTTTTTTATATTCATTTTCTCCAAAACCTCCTCGTTGCTCACATGTTCGGTCTATTGTATCCATGGCATTTTTCTGTAGAACCACATTTCTGTTGCTACAAGTCATAGAAAAACATAACAGTCATACAGGCAAAGTATGTAAATACCCTTGAAAATTTCACGGATATTTCCGATTTTAATTTTCTGATGAATCTTAATTCTTACGTTAATGATTGAATAAGCTGATGGCGAGTTCTACGACAATAAAATATCCGTAGAAATATTCCTATCGCATCGTTAAATATTTGAGCTTAACAACTTTAACAAAATATTGCAATAACAATTATAAATATGAGTGCTGGTCGTTATTTTAAGAAGTAAGGGTGTACAAATTAAAAAAATGAAACTGACATCTTTTTCATTTCACTCAAACAAACACTTCTATCTTCCCTTCTTTCTTTCTTTCTTTTTTCATTTTTCACTGAAACCAAGTAGCGTTCCTGATATCTCTTTTCAATCTTTCCACGCGATCAAAACGGAATAGTCCATTATTTATGACATAGTGACAGAAGACTTTAAAAACATCTATCTTCACGTCTTTCCTTTTCTCATTAAAACCAGTTAGCGTCCCTGATATGTCTTTTCTGTCTTGCCTAGCGATCCAAACGGAATTGTTGATTATTCATTGGGTGTGGGCAGGGCGTAATGCTCCTACTAAGGGAGGGACAAGCAGAATTATAATAAGATAATATATATATATTTTTTACGTATTTACCACTTATCTTTATTTTTTATTATATTTTATTCTCTATCGAGTTTCATTACCATCATCAACATTATCATTATTATTCTGCCTTAATTCCTTATTGCTCTGTTTTACATTTATTTATATATTGAGAAAGCAGTATATTTTATTTATAACATTTCAGAAAAGGCTGATATATTTACTAAAGAGTAGATGCGTGGTGTTAACTTGCACCCCCTCCTAAAGCTGCCTCCATTTTTTTTTAACCCTAATGGATTTTTATAGTTTTACCTATGCGTCAATAGATTCAAATGTATCGGTTTACTTTTTATGTACATTTTTACTTTACGTGGCCCGAATTAAATAGAGTCCATGTTTACGCATGCAGATGAACATACGTCTCAGAAATTCCGAACGTTTTTCGTAAATTTATTTTCTCTATGCTTGTTTGACGGAGAAGTGTTCATTCCTATAAAGCAGCGACAAAGACTGGAGACCTGAAAGTTAGTCAGTTACTGTTTCGATTTCTTATTTAGTGAATATAGTTTAGTTCATTTGAAGGTATGAAAAATAATTTTTCTCCGGGTAAAAATACTTTTCCTTGAGAATGCTTCACTACAGTGGGCATAACATGGCTGGTTTTAGACATGATGGTTAGAACTGGTGAAACTAAGGAATGTAGATTGTCTAAACACTTTCCATGGAAATGGCGACAGATTAGCGAGAAGCTTCCAATGTTTCGTTTGTGGAAAATAGCTCTGGGGTGGAAAATAATTCACAGGGACGCGGAGATGCTTTTGGACTCTATCAAGACTGGAAAGTGAAGCCCGGGTAAATTCTATTAATATATGACAGCAGTACTCCATTTTCGACCTGATCTGACTCTTGTTTTTGTGATGTCAAGTCGTTTGACACTTTTGTAATGTCAACGAATACTTGTTGTCACTTTCGTAATGCTCGTTGTAGTAGAGACTTTCTAATCGCAGATACACGTATAGTACGCCGTTGAAAAATACTGGTGCCAGAGGCCTTCGAATAGCACTCGCACTAATAGCACTTGCTCGATAATACTCGCTCGAATAGTAATCCGTATAGTGATCCGTATGAAGAAATAGTATAGTGAATACAGTAGAGAATAGCGATCCGTATAGTAATAGAGGATAGAGTAGAAATGCAGATCAATTAGACGTCAAGCTACCTTCCATATATGTATTTCCTGTATGATCCCGTGGCTAACTTAATTCTTGTTTACTCACTGGCGATCTATGTTCAAACTCATATATCGGCAGCGACACTTTATTCCTATATAACATTTATACATGTAGAGGAATGCAGGAGGAGTCAGGTATTTGCTACAACGGTACAGAGAACTGATATTTTTTCCAGTATCTTTAGCGATGGATCGTTTGTGGAGGTTCCACTTGAAACCTGGTCGTTCTAGGCACGTGGCCTCCCTGAGAGAAAACCCGTTCATCACGAAAGACGAAATTTCAAGGTCCGCTCGTATTTGCTTGTTTTTGACAACTCCAGTTCGTAACTCAAATCCTGGTTGGTTTCTGGTTAATTTTTATAGCTGCATATCAATCTCTATGAGTTATTTAATACTGAAATCTAAATATTTTGAACGCAATTGTATACCTTTAACTACAAATAAAATGTATTGCTGGTCATTTTATTATAAAATATATAGCTGGTCATTTTACTATATGTATTGTTGGTAATTTTACTATAAATAGGTATTGCTGGTAATTTTACTATAAATAGGTATTGTTGTTAATTTTATAATAAAACTGTTATTGCTGGTGTTTTTACTATAAAAGTGTATTTTTATATTTTCATAGTGTTTTGCCTTTGTTTAGGGGGTTCACTATTTCCCCATAACTGGGACCCTAACAGGTGATCCCACCCGGGTCAGAGTGGACATAGGAAGAACAGCCATTAAGAGGTGGTTCCACGCTCCTCAAAGTTTCCAGTATCCCGATCAGAGTCTTTGCTGCCGGATCGAATTCTGAGATATTCCTCTTGCCGACAACCATGCATTCAGTCTATCTACAATTGATGGTTTGTTTTGTTTTTGTTTTTTTTCATTTCACCTTCCTTTACGATATTGTCTAAGAGTAAAGAAACACATTTAGGACATTATTTGACAACTGAAGAATGCGTCCCCTACTTTAGTTTGAATCTATAAATCTGTTCTGCCAATTGAAAAGCTCCAAAAACCGAAAATTTCCCCATGAAAACAGAATGTTTATACTAAAAGGAATATACCAGTAATCTTATGGTCTGTCTTCATCACGTTTCATTTACAAATATACAAATATACTATAACGTTATTTATAGTTTTAAGTGTAAATATTTACAAAATTCACTGCAGATATATCACCACACCCTAAAATTATTCTTGTCTCACCAATATGTATACTATTGTTGCTATTGTTTAGCAACCTGAAAAATCCTGAATCCCTAATCCCGTAAAGTGACCGATTACACAGATTTCTGATAAGACATTGTGTACCGTTACACATGTGTAGTTAACCGCGTAAGAAAGACTACGTGTTAACAATCAACCAAAATAATTTTACTTCAGACTTGTGTATTATCAGATTGAAGGTATAGTGGTGTAATGGATAGTGGCTCGGGGAGCCGAGTTCGAATTCAAGTCGAGTTCATTACATATCCTTAATTGCTAATACCCTTAGGAAAGGTATGAATGCATCACTTCTTCCTCAGCTATTGGTAAAATAGCAAGACAGACTGGGTCCTATAGTGGTGGCAACCGGTCTAGTAGAAGGATAAACTCTGAACTCAAAACCAGCTTGAAGAGGGTTTCGTCAGGCTATCTTGCCCTAAAAGCACCATTGCAAATATAGCTGTAGTACATGTGGTGCCCCTATATGGTTTCGTGATCGTGTGTATGGGATTCATGACAGGTAATATCATTTGGTCTTAATCAAATTTGTTGTCAATAATTAGCCTTTATTGATCTGTGATGATCGTAGTATGTACTTGGTTCAACCTAAGAGATACCCAAATAGGCTTAAGAGGAGTCAGGTTCATCAAAGTATTGAAAAGAAACCCCTCGCCACTAGGTGTAGATTTGCGCCTCATAGGAGGTCAGTGGCTACCACCGACATATGAACAGGTAGTCGACTCAGCAAAGCTTAGGATGTGCATGTGTGGGGCAACGGGATGATAAGAAAATATTACAAGCGCCCCACCAGAGACTGTATCTCACATACTCGCGAGAAAGAAATCGGAGAAAACCCCCAAAGCCACATACCCACTTGCCGATATTAATTGAAGTCCGATTGTGAATAGACCATAATATTACGTATAAGGGATTTAGTTTCGTGTTAGTCTGTCCAACGCTAACATTTAAATTCTCTCTTAACTTATCCCTTTCTTTTATTGTCTTTCTATGCAATAATATCTTAGTGTAGTGCAGGTGATTGAAAAGTAACTCCCTATTTTATGTATGAGTGACCAGCCAGGATTCCTGACTTTAACAGCCTTGGACTTTTTTTCTTTTGAGTTGATTAAAGGAGCAAGTCTAAAATACCAAACCGAGACTTTGGAAGAACTTGAATGGCGAATACAAGAAGTTATTTCTTCCATACCACAAGAGTTCCTCGTTAGATCAGTTGACATGATTCCTCGGAGGATCAAGAAGCAGGTAGCGAAATCTGGTGCCCATATTGAATTTTAAATAAAACCTCATGCTAAACGACTTCCTCTCATATCCATTTCATGTAAAAATTGTAGTTAATAAATAAATTATAAGTATTTTTTAAATGGGGATTTACTTTTCAATCACCCTGTAGTTTAATTAACTGGTCCGTTCGTAAAAAATATTTTTTTTTTAAAAAACAATTTTTACATACAAAAACGAAAAATAATGTATATACTTAAAATTTTTGTTCTTTACTTTTCTTTTTTTTTTTTACTTATTTACGACTTATTTTCATTTTTATCCTCTGTAGAGTTTTATCACAATCATCACAATCATCATTATTATTCTAGCTTAATTCCATTTTCATCTGTTTTACATCTATCTATAAATTATGAAAGCGTTATATTTTATTTCTAAACTTTCATAAAAGGCTGATATATTTGCAAAAGAACAGATGGGCGTTGATCACTCCCTCCATACATACATACATAATAGTTGCTTAATTTTTTAAAAATCTTAATGCATTCACGAAATTCAATCGACCTTTCTCGAGCCACGGCATTTGTCAGAAATTAAAAAATATTTAGTTTTTTTATCATTTTAAAAGTGAGGTGCTGTTCATAATATAAATGCAGTGTCAAATCCATCTCTGACTTCTTAAGGATTTATCTGTATTTGTTTATATTTCCAAATGTCAAGTTTGAATCTGTGCTTATGTCATTGATAATGTTTTCCTTTTTCTATATTCATAATAGTGCGCATTTATCAATGACGTAGGCTAATCTAATTATTCCCACACCCGAAATTTTCCCCATTTTTTTTTTTTTTTTTTTGAGTGGCGCAGTCCATTACAATAGTACTCTTGTACATTCCCCACTCGTCTTCTTAATCAATCATTCTGTATCTATATAAAAGCGTAACAAAACATTTATATCAACGGAGGGATTGAACTACAGAATTATATAACGGGGATATATTTTAATTATTACAATCTAAAAATATTTTCTATTATTAAATAACTTGCAAAAGGTTGATAAAAATTGTAAAAAAGAAATCAACTTTCCGTTTGCTCAGGGGCATCAGCACGCGTACTTAAATTATAAAATTGAGGAAATACATGTCCAAAGATATTGCAGTATCTCATAGTGCAGTGATCAACGCGCTAGCCTGGTTGCATATAAGTAGCAAATTCGATCCTCAATAAGTGACCAACGCTTATGCCATATTAAGGCAAGCTTAATTAAAGTTTTTGGCGCCTTGGATGAAGTAATGGTTAGAGAACTGATCTGCTGACCAGTATCACTAAACACTGAGCTTGATCTTCTCTAAATTATCCATATTTGTGGTGCTTTCCCGAACTAAGGTAATCTTAGTAAATTACGAATTAAATATAAATATTAAATATGCTTATTAAAAGATCATTATTTAACAACGAAACAGGGTGACTTATCCGTTTCCCACATTTCCTCTGTATTCCAATTTTAAGAAAGAACTTCCACCCAGACATCTTTTTTTCTGAGAACTGCAACGCTGTGGAACAGACTCCAGCGTAGATACTTTTCTGAACACTAAAATTTTAACCTCTTCAAGTCTAAAGTATCAATCGTCCTTATCTTCATAATCGTCACTCACCTCTACCTACTCTTACGTTTATATCACACACTTTATACAGTATCCTCTACCCTGAGTGGTTTGGGGGCCTTGTATTGGATGAACTTTAATTTTTTAAAAAAGGCTATAACGACACGCCACAGCTTCCTTTCCTTAGTTTTGATATCTGACTATTTGGGGGTAGGATAGTGGAGTGATTTCTTGTTGCCTTCTTCTTGGTTTTGAATTCAAAAATATCCTTTTGCGAGACCGATTGCCAATGAAGTCTAAAGAATTCAGTCTGCCTTGCTATTTAATGTATAAGAGTAGACATGAAATGACTTTTCCAAGAGCATCAGTGCTAAATATACATAATGTCTGAACCGGGATTTGAACTCGGATCATCGATTCTATTTTCAGCTATATTAACCTTTAATCCACCCACACTTCTCTTTATTTCGAATACAGAGTCAATATTTGTTGGATTTAACCAACATTGACACAAACTCCAATCCGTGCAACACCTACGCAGAATCGAACTCGTTGGCAATGAATTTCAAGACTCTTTCGCTAAAAACTGCTATATGCCTTAGCTTAATCTGATTATCATAGATTTTATATTTCCTAAACAGAGCTCTCAAAAATAACTTTTTCATACCCGATTGTTCATGTGTGCTTCGTTTGTGTTGCGCATCTTTTGAGACTTGTATAAAGCTGCAGACCTCATACTGACCTGTCAGTCTATCTGCCACGAAGCCAATTGGCAATTGTATTTCTGCGTAGGAGTAACCTCGGTGATAGACTTCTTCGTCCAATATCCGTTTGCGTAATTCTTATCAACGCCAAAAATAATACTCCTGCTGTCATGTCTTCAACATTTATCTCCCCTGTCAAAATAACCAATGCAAATAATCTGAAATGTTTATTTAATATATTGCTAAACCTTAATATATTTAATATATTATATTTTGCTTTAGTTGATAATGCAATCTCCTCATTTTATTTTTATACTTGTTCGGTACCCATCACTTTGCTGACGACATGATAATCAAATTTCAAGTCAAAAATTGTTTGCCCAAATACAGGATTCATTGACTCCAAAGGGCCGCACATTTCACCTTATACTCTTTTCTTTTCCTGTTGCCCAAGATTTTTTGCCAAACAGAAAGGAAAATTAGCCCTCATAATAGAGATATTCATTTCACTTTGACTTTCATTTTCAAAGTTTGTGTGTGTTTATTACCAAATAATTTTCCAAAGTTTTCAATAAAATCTTATAACTATTTGATTTTTTTTATACTTTTTTGCTTTCTTTATTTTTTGGTTTCCAACTTTATGATTATATTGCTCAACCCAGGGTACATGTTGTCCAGACTGACTAATAAATCAGTCATATAACATTATTATCTTCTTCTACGCGCTGTATCAATTCAGTGCGTGAGCGATCATGGCTCTGCGCGATATCCTGTCCTTTGTAACTCTTAGTAAAATTTGTCTTTTCGCTATCTCTCCTTATACCTGTTCAGCCAACTATTTACACAAACTCATTATGTAGGTTATGCGATGCTTTCTTCTGCCTCAATACGTCCTTTGGGTGTCAAATTTTCTTACTCCTCTTTCCTCGTTATGCGCCCTAGAAATTTCAACTGTCTCTTTCTAATGTTAAGTATAAGTGTACTTTTTTCAATTTTCTCTTTAAAAATTGTACTATTTTATTAATAGTTATGGTTGCTAACCTATTATTATGCCGAATTTATAGATTAAACTTTATCGTAAAATTGTATCTAAAGGAAAATTAAAGTATATATAGGGTTTGGTCCTATCCGCGTTTCAGACGGAGCATATTCACTGCGGATTAAACGGGAATATTGTATTATAATAATTCAGCCTATAAGTTGGCTTGATTTAGTGTTATGCCATGGTTATGTAAAAAAGTGAGCGCTTTAAAACCAACAGAAATTGGTAGGTACAATCAAGGACAAAATGTTCATACTGGATCCTGAGATTTGTAAACTATGAAACCAACAGAAATTGGTAGGTACAATCAAGGACAAAATGTTCATACTGGATCCTGAGATTTGTAAACTATGAAACCAACAGAAATTGGTAGGTACAATCAAGGACAAAATGTTCATACTGGATCCTGATTTGTAAACCATGAAACCAACAGAAATTGGTAGGTACAATCAAGGACAAAATGTTCATACTGGATCCTGAGATTTGTAAACTATGAAACCAACAGAAATTGGTAGGTACAATCAAGGACAAAATGTTCATACTGGATCCTGAGATTTGTAAACTATGAAACCAACAGAAATTGGTAGGTACAATCAAGGACAAAATGTTCATACTGGATCCTGAGATTTGTAAACTATGAAACCAACAGAAATTGGTAGGTACAATCAAGGACAAAATGTTCATACTGGATCCTGAGATTTGTAAACTATGAAACCAACAGAAATTGGTAGGTACAATCAAGGACAAAATGTTCATACTGGATCCTGAGATTTGTAAACTATGAAACCAACAGAAATTGGTAGGTACAATCAAGGACAAAATGTTCATACTGGATCCTGAGATTTGTAAACTATGAAACCAGCAGAAATTGGTAGGTACAATCAAGGACAAAATGTTCATACTGGATCCTGAGATTTGTAAACTATGAAACCAACAGAAATTGGTAGGTACAATCAAGGACAAAATGTTCATACTGGATCCTGAGATTTGTAAACTATGAAACCAACAGAAATTGGTAGGTACAATCAAGGACAAAATGTTCATACTGGATCCTGAGATTTGTAAACTATGAAACCAACAGAAATTGGTAGGTACAATCAAGGACAAAATGTTCATACTGGATCCTGAGATTTGTAAACTATGAAACCAACAGAAATTGGTAGGTACAATCAAGGACAAAATGTTCATACTGGATCCTGAGATTTGTAAACTATGAAACCAACAGAAATTGGTAGGTGCAATCAAGGACAAAATGTTCATACTGGATCCTGAGATTTGTAAACTATGAAACCAACAGAAATTGGTAGGTACAATCAAGGACAAAATGTTCATACTGGATCCTGAGATTTGTAAACTATGAAACCGAGTAGAATTCTTCTGTGCGTTTAATTTGCACAAATTTGTATCTCTGTAATTGTTTGTCGATGTTGTTTATAACTATCGAGCGGGTTTGTATCTCATTTATAAGACTTGTATAATTTTCCGGAATGTTAATTAGATCGTAATGTTAGAATTCATATTACTGACTATAATAGCGCGTAAATTACTCTATTTGTTAATCAATTTATATATATATATATATATATATATATATATATATATATATTTATATTTTTATATAGAGTTTACATTGAAATAAAGTTACTTTTACGTAAAAGTGGCCGAAATGTGTTTTCTGAACAGGACATGCAAAAAATGAGGAAGTTTTATATAAAATCGAATCTATAAAAAAAACACAGACCACTGAAATGTTTAGGACGCATAAGGAAAAAAGAAGACTTGGAGAATTTAGAACTCACATGGAGAGAAGCAAAGGAAAACATTGCTTAACCCTTTTGATAAGCTTGATCAAATGGTTGAAAGAACAAAGTGAAAGACATTACTGAGCGTAATTAAAGAAAAGAAACTGTTTAAGCATTTGATCGTCCCCGGCTTCAAGGCAGAAGTACACAGAGTGCGAGAGAGAGAGAGAGAGAGCGTGTGCGCATGTGCGTTTGTGCGTGTTAAAGCAAAAAATAATTGTAACTGTGTCCCACGGTCGTTCCCATATTTAAAGTGATCTCTGCATTCGAGTGATTTTCGAAATTCTTATATAAAATGAGTCTGTATCTGATCTCTCGATTCATCCAGATATGACTGTTACAGCCTTGTACTGCAAAGCTGATCGAAATGAATTCATAATCAGCCATATTGGAGCGAAGATAGAACGACGTTTGAGCAGATTTATTCCTTCAGACAAGCGATATTAAATCTTGTATTCTGCTTGTGCTCCATAAAAAGAACACATTCTTGTAACAGGCAACAACTTGCTTGGGGAAAGTACTTGAAAACATCATTAACCAACAAACGATGCTTTCATTGTAAGAAATCAACGCTGACATATGAAAATATTAATATTATTATTATTATTAGTAGTAGTAGTAGTATATTTATATATATATTCTTCTTCTTTGTGTGCTGTGTCCCTTAAGGATATAGGCGATCATAGCCCTCCACGTCTTCCTGTACTTTCTAGCTCTTAATAAGTTTTCGCTTTAGGAATCGGAGAGCCGAGTTCGAATTCTAGTCGAATTCATTACATTCACTTACGTGCTAATACCCCTAACTATGGGTAAATAGCAGGACAGACCAGGTTCTATAGCCTTGGATGACAACTGGTCTACCACAGAAAGAAATGGCAACCTACCACGGGAAAAAATCTGCTTCGTCAGTCATGTATCTTTCGATACATGATTGCCTAAGCCTGTATCACGCGTGGCACATAACTGACGGACTATCTAAATCCTGTTCTACCATCCATTTACTCAAACCCCACAAGCATGTTACGCGCTGCTTTCTTCTGTCCCTCTTTCTCTCAATCTCTCACGTGGGTATCACATTTTCCAGGCCATCCTTCTTCATCACGTACCCATGAAATTTCAACCGCCTCTTCCTGATGTTAAGTATAAGTTTACTTTCGATTCCATTTTCTCTAAAACCTCGGAGTTCCTCCCATGTTCGGATCATGGTATCCTCGGCGTCCTTCTGTAGAACCACATTTCTGTTGCTTCAAGTCTCTTTTTTATGTTTTAAGAGATTTTCCAGTATTCACTGCCATACAGGAAAACATATATCACGTAAAAGTTCAGTACTTTTTCTTTGTTTCGAACGAAGTTTTTCTGTCTCTTAATAATCTGCTTAGCTTTTGGAATGCATTTTTCGCCATCCCAATGCATCTTCGGATATCAGTGTCACGCTTACGTTCTCTGTTAGAACATTTCTCTGATATTCAAATTTTTGTACTTGTTTGATTTTGGTATCCTCGATTTGTAATTTGCTTGTTCGGCTCACCCTTTTGCTGAAAACCATTCATTCTGTCTTCCTGCAGTTTAACATTTTATGTTGCTGTACATTTTCTTATTTCTGTTCAGTACCGCCTGATTCGTAAATGGTGAGATTAACCGTTTCCTTATAAGGAAACATTTTTCATTCAGTGGCCGAACAGTTAGCGTGACTGTTTAAATTTATAAGATATTTCTCTTAAAACAGTTTTTTAAGAACATAGGCTTCTCAATCCACTATTACCGCTCTCACTCGTACTGATGGGAACCGAACTTTTTGTTAACTGTAATGTCGACACTCAACATCTCGATTATAACAGTATTTTCCCGTCTAGTTACATGTGCTATTCATTTAAGTTGTTGCCGCTGTTGGAAGTCTTCAAGTGATGCGAGTTTTGTTATTCGATAAAGTTCTTTAAGATCAGATGAAGAATTGTCTTTAAGACCTAGAAGATTCATCCGCATATTGAGTTAAAATGCAATTAAAATTAAGTAATAGCAACAATTGATCCTCTGCTTTGTACACTTTGTTATAAGTGATTATAAGTGAATCTAATATTATTATATACATATATTTAAATATATCTTTAAAAGTTTATCTTTTTTGGCTAGTTTATCTTTTTGGCTCACAATTTAAGAGTTACTTTTAATGCAGAATTTGTAGTATAAAGATGTTTAAGCGTTTCTATTCTTCACGACGTTAGCTCTCCAAAATTTCCTGTCCTTTGCAGCTCTTAATAAATTTTATCTTTTTTATCTCTCCTAAACCCTGTGTAGGTTATGTGTTGTTTTTCTCTATCCTACTTGTCTTCAATCTATCCTGTGAGTATCACATATTTCTAGCCCTCATTAGGTGCTTTCGTTATTCAAAATGTAAAAGACACAGATAGATAGATAGATAGATAGATAGATAGATAGATAGATGCAGATGTTTGACATAAAAATAATTATTCTGAAGCTAGCCTTCAAATAGTACGTAATATGACGGATAAATACATTAACCCGTTATTGACCACCGTAAAATGCAGTATTATTAATTAAAATTAAATAAAAAAAACTGGTATTAATTATCGTTTTCTAATAATAATCCGGGATTAATTATCCTGACCACGAGTGCCATAACTAATTGCGGCGTTAGGGGCACCACATATAACGGCTAGCGTGACTCGGGTAAGATAATCTGAAGGAGCCAATCTCTTTTCAGGCTTGCTATGAATTCATGCATTTTCCAATGGCAAAAATGGGAATTGTAAGAAATAGACTTAGTCAGAATTTGAACTCGGCACGCCGATTCTGCTTTCCGCGCCGGTAACCTTTACACTACCCGCACAATGGATGTATTAATTATAGTTTTATTAGTAAAAAAAAAAATTGATTTTAAGTTTCTACTATAACCCATTAACGCCTACCATCCGAAAAATTGGACAGTAAGCAATGATGCGTTAAAATTTAGATTGATTAATATATATATATATATATATATATGTATATGTATGTATATATATATATATATATATATATATGTGTGTGTGTGTGTGTGTGTGTGTGTGTGTGTGTGTGTGTGTGTGTGTGTTATCGAATAATGGTACCAAGCTATATTGACACATGCACAAACATTATATATCTATACATGTTGTTATATAGGAATAAAGTGACGCCGTCGACATTGGAGTTTGAACACTGATCACCAGTGAGTAAACACGGTGATCCCGTTTTGAATAAGTAGATCACGTGATAGTAAAGGATATATATATATATATATATATATATATATATATATATATATATATATATATATATAATGGGAAATAGGTGACTTCTAAGTGATCATCATTTCTATTCTATCCTCTGTTACTATACGGTTCGCTATTCTCTATTCTATTTACTGTTTCTACATATTGATGCCTATTCGGATCCCTATTCGGAGGTTACTTTTCGAGCGAGTATTATCGAGTAAGTGTTATTAGTGCGAGTGTTTTTCAAAGATTTCTGACACCAATATTGTTCAACGGCGATTTCAAAGTCTCTATAACGATCATTACGAAAGTGACAACTAGTGTTCGTTGACATTACAAAAGTGGCAACGAGTGCTCGTTAGCATCACAAAACATATATATATGCATACATGCATACGTACATACATTTACATACATACACGCGCGCACACATACACATACACACATATCCTTCCACATGTCAGGAGTTAACAGCAATTGTATATATATATATATATATATATATATATATATATACGTAGAAAGAGATAGATAGATAGATAGATAGATAGATAGATAGATAGATAGATAGATAGATAGATAGATAATCAGAGAGAGACAGAGATAGAAACAAAACAACAAAAAGAAAGCGGCAGGTAACACGAAGAAGAGAAATATAGACATACCTTTTGTAGAATTTTTTTAATAAATTCATTGAAAAGCTTTTTGCAATATTAGAACTGTTGCGCATGCTTCCGATTTTGATGAGGGACTCTAAAAAGTAAAATTCCAATAACCACTTGCATTTTTACAGAGTCGAGCTTGTTTTATTGACGATTTTTAAAAGTGTTTAACCGTGAGAATATTAAATATCTTCCTGTTATACGAAAAATTCTGATAAGCTGCGTTGTTGTAACCATGGGAGACGAGAGGAATAACCTAATAATAGCAAGTATAAAAGCGATGTTTTTCGGGAATCAAACTTTGAATGAAATATAAATAACTCTCTTGTCTTCATTTTTTCTTATGTGCCATGTCCTTTCAGGACGTAGGCGATCATGGCTCTCCATCTCCCTCTATCCCTTGCAGTTCTCAACAAGTTTCTTCCATCTGGTTTCTCCCCAGACCACGTTTTGTCATCCACTTGCTTAAGTCCGCCAGGTATGTCACGAGTTGTTGTGTTACTTTCTGTCTATTCTCCTTGTGAGTATCAGATTCTCCAGGCCCTCCTCCCTCATCATGTGTTCCAGAAATTTCACTGTTTTCAAATTCGCGAGGCTGCGCAAAAATTTATTTTGACCAATAGAAAAAGGGATTGGCTCCAGGCTGAAGAAAAGACTAAGACACATTTTAACGAGCCGAAGTGAAAATTCATTTTGACCAATGGAAAAGAGAGCAGCTTACAAATGCCAAATCACTTCTTGATATAAATAGGCAAAAAAAGTTAAATCAAATCAGAGAAAGAGAGAGAGGGGGGGCAGAAATAAGCAAAGTTCCATACGTCTGAATAACGCCAATGTCAAATTAAACGCTGATACATTATCAGCCTCTAATGAGTGCAGGGCAATTTCAAAGAACTCTATTCAACTCCAAAACTAAATGCCTTAAGATATATCTTGTCATTCATGTTGAATACAACCGTATAACTTTTATGTGAAAAACTCTCTCAATTTGTTTTAAATATTTTGGAATATTACTTTGTGCCCGATGATTTAACATGAGCATTTTCTCTTCTTAACAATTCATCGAAACTACGAACATTAAATATTTGATTCCTTTTCCTGAAACAAGTTTCCATCAACTTCAAATGTATAAATTTGTAAATAAATTCCCCTATCTTGTTTCGTTAAATATAACACGTGGGTTTCCTTGTCATTATCCCTCAATACTTCACATCACTGTTTTTACAAGTAAATATTAATCGGCTTTTATTCGGTCACTAATCCATAAACCTCTTTCTCTACGTGTCGCGTCTGTTCAGGAACTGTGCGATCATAGCTCTACACAACTTCCTATCCGTTGTAGCTCTTAGCAATGTTTGCATTTTTAATAACCCTCCCATTCCCTGTTCTGTCACCCCTTTACACATACTCGTTAGGTGGGTCACTAGTTGTTATCCCTGTCTTCAAAATGTGAGTAAATCAAAGAGGCAGTTCAAATTTATATGATACAGTGTAACCCGGATATAAGAGAGTTATCGGGACCGGAGAAGAAGTCTCTTATATCCGGGTTTGGTCTATTTTATATACATTAACACAGGCTCTAATTTAGGACCAGAGAAAATCTCTCTTATATCCGGGTCTCTTATATTCGGGTTACACTGTACATAATGAGTAATCTGTATTAGTTTGTGAGAATAAATTGCTGACTATACAATTGCGATAGGCGCCTAAACCGGTTTTATGGAAAGATTATTACAGTAAAGGTTTATATATATGCACGTCGGCGAGTTTTATAGAAAAAAAGTATTTCTAGGTTACATAATCAGGAAAAAGGGGTAAGGAAATTTGATACTCACAGAACAGACTGAAGTCAAGAAGGATAGGTGAAAAGAACGCATAACTTGCGTAAGGAGGTTGAATAAATGGATGACAGAACAGGGTTTAGGAGAGATAACAAGATAAAATTTAAGATCTACAAGGGACAGGAAATTGTGAAGAGGCATGATGACCAACGTTCTGAAGAGACACGAAAAAAAAGAAGATTATTTTTCATGCTACTTGACTCTTAAAAAACGATACACCTCTTTCACTGAGTTCGAATTCCAGTCAGGTTTGTTACATTCATTTACTCACAAATACGATTTTGAAAGTTATAAATCCATCTCCTCCTCTCAGCTAGGAGTTACATAGAAAAAATTATATCGGGAAAATCATTCTTATTCTCAAAATATTAATGCAATAATCACTCGAAAAAAAGGATTACTTTTACGATTCAAAATATGTTTCGGCTTTAAATAACGCAAAAGTGTTGATATTCTGTAAAAAACAAATAAATCTACCTTTCATTGAAATTTGAAAATTAATTCATTCTTGAAGTATGCGGTACTAGACGAAAGAGATCGCAGTTAGTTTTCTCCCTTTTATTTAAGCTTCTTTACAAGTGTTCCCAAACCACTACAATCTCAAACCTATTGTTAACCATTATCTATCCTACATATCCTCATAATATAACGCGGGTATAACACTGTGCCAGATTCTATTATGTAAATGAATTATCTTCACTAAAAAAAATTAGCCTCCTATATTAAAGTTTTATTCCATAATTAAAGTTAGAATTTAGCTAGTAACATTTTATCATCAACAGGCAGACACTGAGTTTTCTCCGGTCATTATAAATCAGACATTATGAATCAGTCCACTCCCAATGATGCTCTTTGCTTTGAACGTCTCTTTGGACTCAAGTTCACCCCAGACTTCGTGGAATTTATATATACGATCCTAAAGTCGCTGGGAAAATAGTCATTCTATTGCTCTCGTAAGTACGTCATTCCTTCGGCTTGTAGCAGATGACTTATTTTCCATCCTACTACCCATTTCTCACGGACGCAACAAACGCAAGCTTATCCCTATTCTGTTCCTACTTCCATAGTAGATGTTCAAACGACCTCTGTTCTTTAGTGCCACCAGCTCAAAGTTTTATTGCCAAGACCCACCTTACTACATCCGCAGGACCGAATCACACTCATTCCTTATATATTCCATTGATAAGAACTATGTTCTAATCAGAAGCTTTTTAATTTCAAGAACCGCTAATTTATGGAACAGATTCCTGTGCAGATGTTTCCCCGATCACTATAATATTAACCACTTCAAGTCCCTGGCCAAATGTTATCTATCCTTCCATCTTCATCCTCTAACATTCATATCACACACCACATTCAATAACCTCCTATCTTGGGTGGCTCATTGGTCTTGTATTGGGTGAACATTAATGAAAAACAAACTGTATGAGAATGAAAACAAAGCGGAAGTATTAAAGATCCCTGTGAAACAATAAAATACACTGCAAGTAATGTTACTTTGAAACAGAAAAGACAACATCAATTGATAAAAGACTAATACTGTCAATGATCCCCTTTTAACATGTATAATAATAAAACAATAATTTATTCAGGCATATGGTGGATTATGTTCATCAAATAGTGTTAAATAATACTTTAGCAGACTATTATTTTTTAGAGAATTGTATTTCTGCTCTGACTTCTTCATTTTGACCTTTGAGGTTAGATACAAGACAATACAAAGAAAGTCGATTTTGATTGGCTAAAACTAGCGTGGGAATGATAGATAGAAAAAAGGATTTCAAGGAGTCGAGGCTTACACGTCGAACAATGTTAACGTATGAATTTGGAACCTTCTCCCCAGGATAGGACCAATGACTATTTAAATTTACACGTTGACGAGTTGAATAAAATAGTTAACTTAAAATTCCTTTGTTGAAATTCTCTTTTTATCTCCGAACTAAAACCAACTAGCGATCACCGGCTGTGAGAGAAAGAAGGCAACGTTAATATGAGTGAATCAATGTCGTCGCTCAAAAGGAAGCTATACAAGAATAGTTTATATTTACAGATGAAGAAGTGACATGAAGCAACAGAAATGTGGTTCTACAGAAGGATACTGAGAATACAATGGACTGAACATATGAGAAACAACGAAGTTTTAGGGAAAATGGAAGCAAAAGTGACACTTATACATAGAATCAGGAAAATACAGTTGAAATTTTTTCGGGGAACACATAATGAGGAAAGAGAGTTTAGAAAAGTATCATTATTTACACGCGGACTTTTAATAACTTCAACAAAGGTGAAGGCAATGGTGCGTATGTCAATAATAAAGTCGTCTGTTCATTTAGTGAGGCAGATATTGCATTCGATTGTTCCAAAGGTAAACGAGCAGCTCTTTTAAGGGGAAAATGGACACTTTTACTTAACATTAGAAAGACAGTTGAAATTTCTAGGGCACATAAGGAGGAAAGAGGGATTAAAAAATTAACATTTACGGGATTGAAGACAAAGAGAACAAAGGAAAACGGCACGTATCCTTAACGAGTTTGTGTAAATGGATGGCAAAACTGGGATTAGGAGAGACCGCAACAAATAACTATACTAAGAGCTAAGAAGGACATGAAGTTGCGCCGAGGCATGACCGCCCACGTCTTTCGGCAGGTTTTGACACCCCTAAAACAGGTTATCTTCAGTATTTCCTATAAGGACAGAGATTATACACTTGAGCTCAGGCGATTCGTTGATTACATAAATATACGTGTATCTTGGATAATTTTATCAACGTTGGTTAATACCAAATTTAAGGTGCACAATAAAATCTGACGTAATATGTACAGGCTACGATGGGTAAATTGTCGCCATTTTATATTTTTAATTTCGCTCATGCGCGTTGTTGTTTTTTATTTTGTCGACTGCACAGTACAGTAGGATCTGTTGGGCGCCATCTGTGAGAAAAAAGAGTACCATGACACAATTCACTCCGCCAGAAATTTGAAAACAGCATGCTGTACTGCTTGGCATTCGCGCCTGGCGTACCAAACGAACATTTCACAGTGTTTGGGTGTCAATCTGAGGACAATGCAGAGAATTCGAAAAGAGTCGGATGAGTTTAATGCTGATTATGAAGGCTCGGCAGCTCGAAAGACTTACTCTGATCGTTGTAATAAGAAAAGAACTCTGAAATGTGTTGGTGAGGGCCCCAAACACAATGCGGAAGCTTACATCAAGTAACTTGAGGAGGTAGTGCTGCCCTGGATCAAGAGGGTGGATGCTGGAAGACCGTATGTCTAGCAACAGAACTCTGCAGCATGCCACACAAGCAGAAGAACCGTCGTGGCTGTCAGACAACCCCTTAAATCTGGCCAACTAACTACCCAGACTGCAACCGACTTGAATATTAAGTGTGAGGCGCAGTTGAGCGAGAGACCCACAAAACTCCATGTAACATTAAAGATGAACTGAAGGTAAGGATTGTGGCAGCATTCGCCAACTTAAACAAGGAGGCAGCCAGAAAAGATGCAGTGGTTTCCGAAGTCGTCTGGAGGCCGTGGTTGAAGCCAATGGCGATTTTAGTGAATAATGTTACTCTTTAGTATTTTAAGATATTTTTGTGTAATTTTGTTAAATATATCTGTTAAAATGAGATGTCAATGTTATTTTCATTTTTGCGTAATTTAGACAATTTATCTATCGCACTTTGTATAAATACGCATATATAAGTAGATATATAAATAACAAATATAAATATTTATTTAAATACACGAATAAAATATTCATAAATGAACTGGAAAGATCCCGTTTGCAAAATGGTATATATGACAAAGTATGTTGAGATAAATCCAAGAAGCACAGTCTTATATCGCCATCTTATAGACGATTGTTGAGATCAGACTATATATCCTGGAGTGAGAAGACAACTTGGAGCAATAGACATTCAAAATTTATGAAATGCATAGAGATAAGTTCAGAAAGAATTTATCAATACATTCTGCAAAAATGACTTCTTCCAATTGACTGACTGTTGTGGAGACAAACTTTTTTTAGTTGCGGGTGATGAAGTTACATAAAATAAACCCAAGAATGGCTGTACGAAATGATTCTCGAGACCAAATAAATATATCCATCCTAATACTACAGAAATTGTCTCAGACATTATAATTAATTATAAATAGAAATAGAAAACCTTTTTTTATTAACGTTCACAAGGCCCAAGAGCCACCTGACGTAAAGCGTTAATGAAGGATTTTGTTAAGCGGTAAAAGTAAGAGGCGCAGTTTATGAGAATATGTGAGAAAGCAAACGGTTACACTAGAATTGAACAGGTTAAGATTGTATTGATCAGGGAAACATCCTCTTAGGAGTCAGTTTTACAAAACAACGTTTCTTGGAAAAAAGATGTTCGAGTGGCATTTCTCACTAATGGAATGCGAAGGAAACGATGTTGACTCACTACAGTGTGCGTTGCATGGCGGCTCCTAGCTTTGAATGTAAGAACTGATGGGACTAAATAATGTAGTTCGTCTGAACCTTTTCCAGGGAAATAGTGACAGGCTAGAGAGAGAGACTTGCAATGTTTTGTCAGACAAAAAGGCTCTGGGATTCTACCAAGACTAGATAGTGAAGCAATAGTCCATTTGCGAACTGATCTTTCTCTTGTAAATTTAGCGGATAGCAGGAATCAAGTACTTACTGGGGTAATACAGCGAACCGATCATTTTTCCAACATCCTTAGCGATGGATCGTATATACCAGTTCCATGAGGTCTGAGGTGAATTTAAGTCCCAATAGGTGATAAGGCAAGGGGCCTCCTTGAAAGAACACTCGGTCATTGTGATAGGCGAAAACTCTGGTCGGTGATGATGGAACGTTACTAGTTTGGCTTTTGATGTGTTGAATATGACCAGCCTGTTTTCCACCATTGAGTTGCTAGAACTAGGTCAGGGGAAAGGTCAGCTGCCAGGCTCTAGTCATCTAGGATTTGGGAGGTGTAGCTATATACCGCTGTATCATCTGAAGATCGAAGAAAACAAAAAGAGATTTGGACCGTGAAGCGCAAAACGCTTGCATTGATCCCATGGGCCACGGGGGAGTGGCCGATAACAACTACATTCCCCCGTTAGGAAGAACTTGATTACATAACTGGAGAGTTTTTGTAGCAACCCTTTATGCCACACCTTGTCAAAGGCATTCGATCTATCTAATGCAATCGTCCATGAGATGTATTTATTGTCTAGTACCTCGCTGAATTTATGAGTAATGATAGGATATCAGCAGTGGACCGAACTGATCGAAATCCGTATTGTTTGTCGCTCAACAGGTTTTCTACTTTTTTGCATTTTATAGCCTCAAAGAGTTCGTTAATGACACTAAGGAGGCTGCTGTGCCAATAGTGACATGGCAATTAACGCCCAACCGCATTCTTGAAAACAGGGCATGCACTTTAAATTTTCCATAGGTTTTGGAAAGATTTCTCATTCAGGCAGCGTTTAAACAGTTTTCATAAGAATAGAGAAAACTAAGGTTTAACACTCTTAAAAGATTGCTTAATGTTTTCAATGTAGTCACATATCAACAACGAGAAAATAGAAGAAAAAAAATTCAAAGCCAAAATGAATGAAAATTTCAAATCTACTCATGAAAAGTATATAAACTTTCAATTTAATTATATATTCTAGTGTGGTTCAGATCACTGAATAAAAGTTTTTCTTTGAAAATTGATGTGTGATTTTTGCGAGGACTCAGATAGATATATATAGAGAGAGTAAATTTGTCGCAAAATCAGGTTAAAAACAACACACACACAGACATACGTACATGCAAAAACACATATATACATATAAATATACTGTAAATTGCAGCGTACAAGTCAAGGTTTCTTTTGGGTTAAGTTTTCAAAAATTTGGGGATCACTGGTATCTTACCGTATGTTTTGGGTTCGGCATATACGATAAATATGGGCGAATCTAAAACATCCTTAATTAAAAATCTTGAGGTCGACTTGTACTCCAGGTCGTCACTACTTACTGTATATATTTATTTTTTTATCGGCATCACCCAAGCAAGGCAGTACAGCCACTAGTACGCAAAAGGGTTACAGGTTGTGGAGGAATTAGAAACTGAAACATTAATAATGAGGAAAAAGAGAAAAGAGCAATTAGGTGCACAGTAGATAGTGATTGAAATTGCATTTAAATTTTGGCAGATTAAAATTGGTTGGTAAGCATGGAGCTGGGAGAAAGATCTACAGGGGAGAAGTGCGAGATAAGAAACAGCATAGAAGTTACGGTTACATCAAGCCAGCTCAACTGTAAATTGATGAGATATCACCGCCAGTCTAGTATTGCGCTTAAATTCATAGTCTAGGAACCATAGCGACGAGTTCATCCGAATAATTACCATGAAATTATTTATAAAAAGCCAGAGAGGCAACCTTACGGCGGTGGGTAATTGACTGAAGCCGAGCCACTAGATCAGGATCAATAATATTGCTGATTCTTCTTTGGATTTTTTCAAAGACCTCCAGGAAAATAGCAGGGGCACCGGACTATATATGGCAGCAATATTCTAAGCCTGGATAAATGGTAGACTTATAGATATGCAAAATAGATTCCGGAGAGAAAAATTGTCTCGCCCAACACAATGAACCGACTTTCCACCTCATGTCAGCAGAAAACGTTAGCCCCGAGAAGACTCAACCACTTTCTTGGAGGATAGCATCAGCCATGCTGATGGAAGGCAGAGAGAGGTCTCTCAGATGATTAATTAAGTTTACTTTTGGAGGCTTTAAAATTGACAAGCCATCTTTTGCCCCAGTAAACAACGTACCTGAGATCATTTTGTACATCAGTTGCCATTTTGACCTTGTCTAACTGATCAGCCTTACTATCGAGGCAGGTGTAGATGGCAGTATCGTCAGCATAGGTACCAAGTTGAGAGCTGATGTCATCGGTAAGGTCGTTAATGAAGATTAAAATCAACGCGGGACCAACGATGGATACCTGGGGAATTGTATAAGTCTCGTGTGAAGATACATCCTTGCCTTAAGCCGCTTTCTATTTTGTGCATTTACTGAATTCATTCTCCATATTTAGGCGGTTTGCTTCTTGTGTACATTCTGGATTGTTTTAAAATCCTTCCCAAATAAATCCAGCCTAGTTAGCAGTTCAAATAGTGCTTTTTCGTCATGTACTTTATCAAACGCTTTTGTATAATCTATAAAATATACGTATACATCATTCTGCATTTCTATCGGTCTTCCAGATATCATTCTGAACATAAATATCGCATTCCTTGTTCGAGTGTCTTTAATGAAATCACAGTTTTTGTCCTATTTCCTGTTTAATTCTACTCAGCGCTCTATCCATTAGAATTCTTTTTTATTATTATATATATATATATATATATATATATATATATATATATATATATATATATAAACGATGTCTACGTAAACCTGTGTACCCACTAAATATAACGTTTATAATAATAATAAAAAAAAAATGTCGGATTAAGAAATACATTAAATATATATATATATATATATATATATATATATATATATATATATATATATATATAGAGAGAGAGAGAGAGAGAGAGAGAGAGACAGAGACAGAGACAGAGACAGAGATTTCTTATTAATATAAATGTTATTTTTAGTTAGTAAACTTATTCAAATTGGTGAGCCTGATTTTTTATTTTGTATTGTTTTTTGGGGTTTTTTTTTTCATTTTCTTAAACATTGAAATTAATACCAAACAGCGCAGATCAAATCCTACTAAAGAAAAATGTGCTTTCCTCCAGGAATCGAAACTGTATAACCTTTTTCTATCAAGGAAACGACCGCTATAGCTGAAGCATGCTGTTGCCATTTTGTCAACGTCAGACAATTTTGCTAAAACGAAGCACAATTTTGCTAAAACGAAGCACAATTTTGCTAAAACGAAGCACAATTTTGCTAAAACGAAGCACAATTTTCTATTTGAAGAAATGCGCATCTCTCCTTACTTATTTTTTTAAAATGCATATTTCTTCGAATCCATATCCGCTATATTCAATTTGGTACCCGAATCGTAAACACTATCATTTTTTTAAAGGATTTTTTCTTTAATCCGACATGATTTTTATTAGTATAAATGTTATTCCTAGTGGGCAAATCTCAAAAACGTAAACCCATAAAATTCATAGCAATAAGAAATGAGGGATTAAAAATCTATTTAAAAATGATAGTATATATATATATATATATATATATATATATATATATATATAGTTTTAGGTATGCTTATCTTTAGGCGGAATTTTCAGCTCAAGATATTTTAAAATAAATTCGCTGGAAATAGGCATTATTTTTAGTCGCCACTCGAAGTAGGAAGCCATTTCCTTTCTTCGAGGACATGCGGGATGGATTTGTTTTTGAAGTTACCTTCTTTTAGCTTTTGCCTAAAGAGACAGGACCTACGAGGGTGTTTGAATTCAGAGTTTCTTTCTCCTAGACTGGTTGCTACTCAAGTCTATAGGACTTAGTCTGTCCTGCTATTTTGTCCACAGCTGGGGGGGGGGGGAGAAAACATGGATCCATGCCCTTATTAATATTAAAACATGTGAATGTAATGAATTCAAATTCGGCTCTCCGATTCCATAATTCTAGTCGCTAGACAGACTGAGTTGCTTAAAATTTAATTGGGTTCTTTCCCTTTTTGTCACAATTATTAACTTTTCAAAAATCCGCCTGGCATTGTATAATGTTTTTCGTATGTCCGTTTTATTATTTGTCGCTATGTTTTTCTTGTTTTGTTTTGTTTTTTTTTTTTATAGTAAGGGCCAATTCTTTTTCGCCAAGCAAAGCAGTAATGCCACTAAGACGCAAAGTGTTACTAACTGTGAAAGAATGAGAAAAAGAAAACATTATTAAGGAGAGAGTATGCGATATATGATAATTTACTTTCAAATGCTACTACGATTCTGTTAAGCTGCCAAAATGAACGAACAAACAGAAAGCTGAATCTGCAATAAATGCTATATTTATCAATTGCGTACAAATTTGGCCCTATCATCCAGTACAAGGAATTTACATCAATTAATTTTTTGTGATTTTATGAATGGGCTGCTTACTATGCATTGTTGCTTCACAACGATCATTGACCTTCGTATTTTATCACTGATTCAAATAGCAAAACGAAGCCTTTGGATCTGATCATTCATGAAAAGAGGAAAATAAATCGATTACATGTAAAGTACAAATCGCGAACTTTATTGGAACAAAGTGGGCATATTTATACCTTTCGTCCGAGAGAGACGATGAAAGGATTTTGTATCGACTCACATCCAAAAATCAGTATTCTAATGTTCGCACACTTAAATACTGATTTTAAGAGGTGAACTGGACCAATAGCTGGCGCGAGAAGAAGAACATATATTAACCATGAAGCTACATATTCGAATAAGTAAAAATTAAAAAAAAGGATTTTTGGAGAGGTGGTACATTTCTTCTGGGCACTAGTATATATATACATATACACGTATATATATATATATATGTGTGTGTGTGTGTGTATTTATGGGGGAGATACTAACAATATAGACACACAATGACTTAGATTTTGACGTCTGAAGATCGCCATAGAGCGAAGATTAGTGTTACGATTTGGATCGATGTCCCTAAGCCTGTTTGATATTTATTATTCTTACTGCAATGCCTTAGTTTATTTTCTAGAGGCATTGAGCACTTTAGGTTCTTGTATAGGAAGATGTCTGTCTTTTTCTCTCTTTTGTCTTTTATTTTTATTGCTTTTTCGTTTTCTCTTGTTTTTCATGTTGTCTCCTTTAGCAAGCTTCGTATTGGTAGGATGGTTCATTGTGGCTTTAATAATTTTTTTTACAAGATTGTTCAACAAATTCATAATTTTTTTTTTCCATATTATTTATTTAGGCCTTCACAAAAATTCAATATTTCATTTCACGGACATCGTTCAGAGTTTAAACGCTTCGTTTCTTAATAATCGGTTAGTTTTTAAAGCTCTCTCGTCTAATTCGACATAGAAACGTCATTTTAAACAAGATAGTCACACGAAAAATCGGAATTTGATTCATGACAGCTTTCAATATTTCAATCTAAACTAAATCATGAATGATTGTAGGAAAGGAATGTGAAATTACAATTGGTGACAGCTCTCCAGATTTGTCACATCCAGTTTAATGCCATACAATATTCTTTGGTCTGTGATATCATCAAGTTCAGAATCACAAAAGAATTCTTCAAAGTATTCATCCAATCAAAATCGTTCTTTTATGTTAGAATACACAATTTACGAGCAAAGTGACATAAAAAAAGAATACGGGAAAATATTTAAATGACTAATTTACAATGATATCAATTTATATGAATAAAAGTTGTTGTTTTTTTTTTATTCAAAAACTCTTGTAATCTTTTGCATCAACCTAATTACATAACGGTCAACTCACTGATATATGCGTTATTCTCATCCGCAAAATGACGTAAGTGGAACTGATCATTAGCATTTTTGCAAAATACAAATACAGTGCTGGATCAATTGTATATTTTGGTATCCATGAAGCTAACTTCGACAAAGACGAGATTCTCAATAATTCGACCGGCACAAGCCCAAAGAATTTAAAAGCTGCCATAAACACGCCCACTGCCCACACAGAGTAACTTGGCTTGCCTCTGATTTTCCTAGCATTCTGGCAATAATTGCATGGTAAATTGACATGAATGATCAAGAGTCTACCTGCCGAGTTAGCCCTTTCATGGTTTAAGATTCTTTGTTTGCGATATTTATCCAACCAGGCCGTGTCTCTTGACAGTTATTGTGACCCTCTGAGAACGTTGTAGGGTAAAATAAAGTAACTTCTATTCTACAGTTACACAATATATTCTTTACTTTTAACGGAATTGGATGAGTTTTTGGTCCTCAAAATTCCGAATTGACATCACAAAATTTTGCTTGAAAGGAAAACAATGGACTAAGAGGATTCCGTTAATTCTAAAAGTCTATTAATTCCGATTGTAATCTAGAAGGCCATTTTGTACCATTTTTAACATAAATAAGGCTTTTTTCTAAGATAAGGAACGAAAAAGAAGTAGTAGTATTATTAAAATATAATAAAGAGAAATATTTACCCATTTCATATAATGTTTGTATTCAGAGTCGTTGTTGTATTACTGACAAACAATATTATAGACTTTGTCTTGTTATTTTACAAAAAGATGGGACGTTAAGCACGGTCAGTACGTAGATGGGTGAGCGCTTGAGAATACCAGGTGCTGTAAGCTTAGATGAGCGGGGGTATAATAGATAATGGCTTGGAATCGTTAATCGGAGAGACGAGTTTTAATTCTCATTGATTTTGTTATATTCACAAATACCCTTGAGAAAAGTATGAATCCACCTCTTCTACCCCAACTATGGGTTAATTAATAAGAAATCTATCACTAAACTAGTATTATCCTCCTCCAAAATTTTTACATTCCCAAACTATTTTCTGACTTTAAATTACCTGCAAATGATAACCTCACTGCCATATAAGAGGATTGATATTACATAGTAGTTCTGCACTCTTTTCTTTCTTTCTAACGAAACTTTCCTGTTTCTTAATACTTTGTTTAACTCTTGGAAAACATCTTTTGCTATTCCAATGCGCCTTCGGATTTCGGTGTCACATTTTTCATCGTTTGTTAAAATCCGCATATTTAAACTTCTGCACTTGTTTGATTTTGACAAGTACATTTTATAGGACGCATCTTGGGAAATTCTACTTGCTGACAACTACATATTTTGTATTCTTACAACTGATGATTAGTTCTTTCTTCATGCTTTCGTATTCCAATAGGTTTTCTGCGTCTGCTATTGTTATGGAGTGATTTCACAGTGAAGGCTTGTATTTGTACTGTCGGTCCTAAAATAGGTTCGACGTACCAAACGTTAGGAACTTGATATAATAGGTATAACGCAGAGTAATCTAGTTGTGGTCGCTGATGCTTTAGTATCCGACTAACTGTCGTCTGACTCTATTTAGTAACTGCCCTACGCAGTCACATGTGGCACAAGGCTAAATTTAATGTGGGGTTCCTGAACCCGTAGGCTCGGCCAAAAAATCCCCGCAGACCCCGCATAAACGGGATCGGGTCTGTCTACCTCCCCGGACGAAACGCTGCCCTTCGGCATAGCCTCGTCCGGGTTACTCTCTGCCCGAAGGCAGAGAGTTCGACTGTCGTCCGACATCGACTGACTCATTACTCTTACTACTCCTACTTATTATAGGCGGGAGAGTCTATTAACTATAGAATAGGTGTGTTTCACTATAACAGCTATCAACACGGTTATTTTTGTTTTGTTTTGAATTTGAAGGCTTATCCACAGTTTGTGGGCTATTCGAAACCGAAAAATATTTTGGATTTTTTGCGAGTGTTTATCGCATTAACAATTTTTTTTTTAGAATAACAGTTACTTTTTCATATACAGTTCTTACTATTTAGCCCATAGTTGGGGGTTGAAATGGATTCATACTTTTCCCAAGAATATTTACGAGTTAGTGAGCGTAATAAATTCGACTGGATTTCGAACTCGGTCCTCCGGTTTCTCATTTCGAGCCGCTATCCATTATACCTGGCCCACATCTTATCAACTCGGTGTCATGTGCGTATCTTATATTGCTAAGATTGTGCACACAATTAATGAATCCAAGAAGGTTTTCTAGTTCTCTTACTGTTACCTCGCTGTAAAGTTTAAATAAGTGCGCCGAGCAGACGCATACTTGTATTAGGCCATTTTCTATTTTTGTCTATTTATTTAATTCATTTTATATCCTTATGCAGCATATTATGTGTCTGTATGTGGTGCGCCCGTGTGTGACCACTTGCGTCTAAATGTTTACTTGTACTCATAAAGTTACGCTTAATTAGGTTGTATTAATAATTCTTTATACATGTGGCTGCGTACTATAATTATTATTATTGTTATTATTCCTGAATTTGGGAGTGCATGAGTGAATGTTCATGATCGCAGGCCTCTTTAAACATCTATAAGAGCACGTGTTTGTAAAAAAAATAATGCAAGCGATTGATTTTCGGCAGTGAATATTGCGGTTTTATAGATGAAGATCAAGCCCCCAGTTATCATGGCATACTATGACAATCAGGTTCCGTATCATTTATCACCTCGCTGGTCCTATGACCGGGTGTGGTCGTAGGGTGGCTGCACGGCTAAGCACCTAACCAGTTTCCTCCGCATATCTGTGTTGAAAGCCAGAGATCTATTCATTCATACGTAGACCTAGCAGAGCCGTACCGATGTTCCCTAATTTGAAGAGTCGCCTTGATCACAGTCATGTGGCTATTGATTCCAGCAGTGAGAAGAACCCTCCGACATGACCGTTGACTTCTGTCTTGGAAGCTTTCCACCCAGTGATACCGTATCACCGCACTGTCTTTTTACATAGCTATGAAAACCAGTCTATCCCAATGTCCTAGGCGCCCGTTCACCCTAGGAGTAAGTCAATGCGTCCTTTGAAACGTCTTGCTGTGTGTCTAGCAACACTTCTCGCCAGAAATCCTGACGAGAGAACTAGTTTAATGACCAACGACCCGATCATGTGGCGGTTCTGGCTTACATGGTACAAGTAGAATTTGTAGAATTTGTAGATATACCTATATATATATATATATATATATATATATATATATATATATATATATATATATAACACTAGGACGCTTAAGAAATTGAAATCAAAATGGCTACATTTGAAAGAAAAAAGAAAAGCGAAAAGAAAGAAAAAGGTTAAGGAGTGAGTGCAAAGTGAAAAAAACGACAAAAGGGACAAATAACCACGACATTTTAGACGTACGCAAAAACGCGCAGACGGGCGCACGCGAAGGAACGACTACACGCACACACATGCATGCACGAACACATACACTATGAAAAAAACTTGCACCAATGAAAAGTGCATATAAAAAAGAAAAACCGAGAAGTTATGCAGTAAATTGCTGATAACCACTGACGAGTGGACGGGGCAATTCCCGGGGTGTCCGTCTACGAAATTCTGGATTCCAGATGCTGAAGGTAATATCAATCAACTAAGTGACAAATCTTTTACTTGTATTAAATATATATATATATATATATATATATATATATATATTATGAAGAACTTGGTAATCCGTATGGGTAATCCCAAGGAGGACGAAATCCTGAGAGCTCAATGTAAATCCAGAGCTAATATTTAAAAAGAAAACAGACCACTTTTAAGATACCATTATAATAATTTATTTCACCAGAGTCCTTTTAAAGGACACCGAATCATCAGATAGCACTTCCAACAACGAATGAAACGTTTCATTTCGTTGTTGGAAGTGCTTTGATGATCCGGCGTCCTTTAAAAGGACTCTCATGAAATAAATTATTATAATGGTACCTAAAGTGGTCTGTTTTTTTTTTAAATATATATATATATATATATATATATATATATATATATATATATATATATATATATTATCAGCCTATAACTATGTAACGTCATTTCTCGTTTGAAAAGGCATGATTCCAACACTTTTCTCCAGCCTATGAGTAAAATAACAAGGAAGATTGGCCTCTCTAGTCTGGTTTGGCAACCAGTCTAGTAGAAGCACAATTCTGAAATCAAAACCGTGAAAAAGAGAATAATGACCAGTGTTATGAAATTGAGGTGATGATTTTAATAAAAGCTGTTTTGCGGTGATGCTTTGAAATGAAGATCATTTTGATGAACGCTGTGTTTACGATAACGATGATGGCTCTGAAATCAATGAGTAGAAACTGCTCCAAATGATATTGATTTACAATGTTCTAAATAGGCGCATTAACACAAATAATGATAATAATGAAAGTATTAATTACGATGATAAGAATAGTAATGGAAATGATACTAGTAATGATTTTTAGATATGTCTAATGTTAAAAGAGTTGTGGCTTAGCTTCAAAGAATTTGAAAAAGAAAAATTATTATGATTTTTAATTTGGAATGTTTATGTTCGTTGTATGTGTTTGGCCATTGCTGATGGAGGTTTTTCAGTTTATGATCGCAATACTGTTATCAGCAATCAAGTGCAAAAGAAAAAAAATCATGTTCATACCCATCCACCCACGCACTGTCTACACACGCATAATTACGTTCATTCATTTTTATTAACTGAAGATAGTTTTGAATGCTGATCAATATTAGTCATTAATTTGCAAACAGTTTAGCATGTAATGCTGCTGCCATATCAGTATTATGAGAGATAAATTTGTGCAAATGAAATGCAAAGATTTAGATAGGTTTAATACAAAATATATGATTGACAAAATAATATTTCTTTTTCAGTAAATAGTGTTTAAATACGTGATTTCATTTCACACGTGACTGTAATTTATGGCATATGCACATATTCTGAAAAATTTCATTGCTTTTTATACGATTCGTATGCGGATTATGAAGTTTAGATATTTTTAAGGTAAAACTGAAAATAGTGAAAACATGAAATATATTTTCGTAATTTGGTGCTCTTTTATTTTAGAAAAGGAAAAGTACTGTACAAACAGCAAAATATATATGTGTCGTTTATGAAGATGGTGCCGTAGATGAGACTAATGTTTTTAAGTAGCTCGCTAGGCTCAGAAGTGAATATTTTTACCTGGAGAACCAAGAACGTTCTGGTACGACTACAGTCGTTGATAATGGTCAAACTGAAACGCCATTTTAGAATAATCCAGTTCACACGACACGGGGCATCACAATGTTACTCCATTTATCACATATGAGACTTTCGAGGCATTTGAAAACACATAGATACGTGAATCGTTAAGATGTTTGGCTGTTTTCCAATTTAACGGAAAAATATTTTATGGCCTGCAGTTCTATCTGATCAAATGCAGAAAAACAAAGTTTTCAGAAGAATGATTACAGCGATTAAAAATGGATTGGCTAGAACAATATGAAGTGAAAAAGATCTGGGGAAAATAAAATAAGCCACCGTTAACCATTCCAAAAGACTATTTGCATCCGAAGAGATTGATGCTGTGTATCTGATGCAGATTGTTTATTAAAAGTTGCTTCCACTAAATGAAACGTTGAATTCAAACATTATTCCCAATTAAACCGATTAAAGGCAGTGACCAATTAAAAGCTCCCGCAATTGGCCAATCAGAAGCGTGTCATTTTCCATCAGGATAACGCCAGACCTCACGACTTTTTTTTTATATTTTAAGAACTGGGTGGGGGATAATAATTATTTACTGATACAATTCTTACTATTTAACCCATAGCTTAAGGAGAAGAGGTGGATTCATACCGTTCTTTTTTAAATGATAACGGTTTAGTGATACAAGTTTTACTAATTAATCCATACATGGAGAAGAAGAGGTGAATTCATACCTTTCCCAAGAGAATTTCTGCGTAAGTGAATATAAGGAACCCAACTAGAATTAGAACTAGGCTCTCCGATTAACAATTTCGAACCATTATCCATTACATCACCTGCATATCTAAGCTTACAGCACCTGGTATTCCCAAACGGCCCCTCATCTAGGTACTAACTAGGCTCGACGTTGCTTAACTTCAACGATCATACGGGAACTGGTGTTCCAACTTGATATAGCCGTATATATCCATCAAATACTAATGTAATGAGTTTAGTCGTCACTAAATTTATTATATAAACATTATCATCTT